>CM056602.1:12582343-12902343 GCA_029721355.1 Tegillarca granosa | reverse complement strand
GTTTAATTTTCTCCTAGTGAGTCACAATATTTATGTAATGAAAATCCTGGAAAGTTAGTTATAAAGTTGAAGTTATTTACAATAAATAATAATTCATAACAAAAAGCATGTAAACACTATATAAAACAGATGCAATAGATGTATACGTATATTATAATTTATATCTAGCGAAACGACTGACTCAACGCTGCAGGATTTTATGCAAAAAAATAGAAAAAAGAATTAATTAAATACACGTGTTTTTATCATTACAATTCTACATACAAGGACAGACTGAGCAGGGATCTAATACAAATACAACACATTAATCATGTAACATCTTTTACAAAGTTTCTTGTCAGTCAACTACTTTCTGTGAAAAGTTCGTTATTGCACACAACTTATCACATGATCAAACATGCAAATAACTTGTTTCTAAAGCCAGTCTCACCCAGAACACACGGCTTATACGGTTGGCCACCCGTGTAACCCGTACATACAACCGAACCAACCGTGACCTTATCCGAGTTACACTCGGGCCATTCGAGTATATCCGTGAATGCGTGTATGATTTTTAAAACTTTTAAAAAACTGGCACGGTGCCATGTCCGTGTATGATCGTATTAGCGATCGTACAAGACCGTGAGAGACCGTGTGAGACCGTACCGAACATACAACCGCACATGAAGTCCACTCCACGAGTGAGCTCTACCGTGTCAATATCGTATATAAATCGTATATATCAAAACATACTCGAATGTGTGATAATTCGAGCATAACTCGAACAAAAGTCGGTGGAATCGTATGTAAACCCTGTAAATGTCTAGTTAATTGAGTATAAGTCGTGTTTAATCGTACTAGGCCGTAACAGACCGTACTAGACCGTACTTGGAACCGTACAACAATCGTATCAAAATCGTTTGCAACTCGTGTTCAAACCGTGAGAAACCTTGCTTGACCGAGTATATCCGTGCTTTGTCCGTACATACTCGTGCTAAATCGTACCAACTCATCCCCAGGCACGGTTGGAGCTCAATACTCGTATCAGCCAACCCGTGTATAACCGAGTATACCGTATTGGAACCGTGTGCCCAACCGTGTTCTGTGTGAGACAGGCTAAGGTAATATTTAGCTATTTTATTTTATTACATAAACCTTTAATCCCGCTCAGACAGAATCCTAATATGAGAAAGTTTGTCAATTTTCTTGTCGAAGTTCGATGGTTTGATTTGGGTACAGCAATGTCTTATGTCTTCCGTGGACTGCAGACCGCCTCTATACGAGTGTAAGAATCTTGTCGGGGACCGAAACACTTTTACACCACTCCACCCTGTCCCAATTCGATGATTCAATACACGGCGTGGTCAAATAAAATCATAAATTGTAATGGCCGTTAATCTTCAAATTAAAAATGCTTTTAAAAGGTGAACTCAACCTAGTACTATTCTTGATAAGAGGTAAATTTTAACTAATTTCACCACAACTGACCAGAAGGACATTTCAGGCTAGAATAAGCTGTGTTGTAACGGTATCAGTACATGCGGGTCAGTACATACGGGTCACACAAGGAAAACAAAGATTTATCCTGAAGTACGGAAGTCGGAATAAATTTTCCAATTTTCTTATCTCTGTTCACAATGTCCATTTTCTTATCCGTCACACTAAGAAGCAATCACTGACCTCCTAGATTTAATCAAGATGGCGGTATGTTGTTAACAGGTTTGTGTGTTACGAAGCTCGATGGAGTTAATTTGTTTCGTATGGATAACTGACTGTTATAAAACGTATATAATAATCTGAACGTTATATGAATATCCTTGAAAAATTCTGTAAAATTACTTATACCAGATAATGCTAGCGAGGCATTACAGTTTTAGTCAACCGCCCCCCCTCCTTTTCACGATTTCGGAATCTAAAAAGCGTTAACTCAATTTTTTTAATCGAGAAGTTTAAACGGAAACGCCGGATAATTATAAGTTTAGCTTTCAAAACTAAACAATGACATAATAATATGTACTCTGTCCTCCTACCTTCAAATAAAAACAAACAACATAGGAAATTTTAATTTTTCCCATGTGGTGAATCCATCAGGAGTGGTCGTTAGTTGATGAAGATTGTGTGTGTTTTAGATCTAAAATAAAGTATAATACCTCTATGCTAATTAGCTTAACCAATATAACTTATATAAGGCAAGTGATGTTAGATAAAAAAAATTTAATTGAAAAATAAATTTTTTACATAAATTATCATTACATAAGAAAATTTGACAGAACAATTACTTTCTAACAAGAAAAGATTGAAACGTTTATTTGAAGGAATAATTCTTGATTATTTATATTCTAATAATAATGAAATTACGTTCATTTAGTTCGCTTGATTTAATGAGTTTTTGCTGAATTGACAACATTAAATTTCTCCAATATTCCAGTGACAAAGATAATAATATTATATTGCGTTTCTATGGTTATAACAATTGTCGCGATAACAAGAGTATTGCCTGGAGACATATGGTCAGTAGTTTAGTAAATATCAATCTGGTCGAAGTTCAAATTCATGCTCATAACATATTGAATTTTACAACCATGTATTTATAAGTAAGTAAAAAATGAATAAATAAATAAATAAATAAATAAATAAATAAATAAATAAATAAATAAATAAATAAATGAATGAATGAGTGAATGAATGAATGAATGAATAAATAAATAACAACAACAACAACAATAATAATAATAATAATAATAATAATTTATTATTATTATTATTATTATTATTATTATTATTATTATTATTATTATTATTATTATTATTATTATAACTTACATTATTACAATATAGAGATAAAAGAACGGTTTTCCTTCATGAAAATATAATACAATTTCTTTATTTAGGTTTAAATCTTTTTAACAGAAATGTACTAAAAAGTAGCAAAATTTTATTTAAAAGATAGTGGTCAAGGTCAGAAAGTTCATGCATGATTGAGAATGCAATGCATTGCACTAAAACAAAGATTTTTATTTTTAAAAATGTCAAAAAAAATATCAGTAATGAATTGTTAGTCGGTGACATTGTTGAGACTCCGAGACATTATTATTATTATTATTATTATTATTATTATTATTATTATTATTATTATTATTATTATTATGACATTGATCACGTGACGTTGTGGTTATAATATACGTGTGATGTAATTTATCTTGCGTGTGATGTCATTTATCTTGCTGTTCGGTTGACTGCATTCGACGTCGTTTATTTCTTTCAGTATAAAAAAAAATTAAATAGGTTTTGAAAAATAATAAATGTTAATGCATGTATAGCCAATCAAATATCTAGAAATGGCGATTAAACTGCTATACCTTCTGTGCAAAGTAAACTTATCATAATGTGCTAGCGAGTGTTATTTAGTTTGCTTTGCGTGGCAGTAAAGTTATATTCCAATAAAAACCAATGGAATGCCTTTATATATAGCACATGAAAAAAAAAAGTCCTAACATGATAAATGCACTAAAATGACATTTTCCAAATCGACACGATAAACAAGTTAAACTGCCTCTCCATGAAATGAGCATAAATGTTGTTGACCAGTCTCTTTTTTTTTTTTTTGCAATAGAAAAAATATTATTCATATATACGTTTACAAGATAGAAAAATACCGGATTTATGTAAAACTGCATAATTATTGTACCAGAATCAGATATATTATACGCTTTATCCTTACTTTCCCCTAAAACCATCAAAGACTAAGATATAGAATTATTGATTTAATTCATGTATAGTTCAGTGATTGTAAACCGTTTACTTCTCGTCGGTAAAGTATACATAATAATTGTTGAAAAACAATATATCATCATTATCGCCCGCCCCCGAATTCCCAGTATTACATGAAGACAATACAATACAGTGGATAGACTTTAACTTCTCGACACACAAATAAATCAATGATCAAGATTACACAGTTGTCATTATAAAATGTTATTACCCCACCCCCAGGATTTATTGTCGTTTCAAAATATTATTGCCACACAACCTGGATTTGTCACCAAACTCTTTATGACGTCCTAGAATTCTAAATTTCTTGGAGACAATAAAAACACTGGAGATATCTTTAAAACTACCTATAATCTAGTTTCACCACACCATCTGGATATGACATCAATAATTGTTTACTAAACACACACTACAAAACTTCGCCGCCAGTTACAGACAACACCGAGATATAATAATAACATTTTAACTAGCCAAATCGTGTTGGAAATAAATAAATGTTTAATTTGATAATATTATCACGTAACACTGTCTATGTAGCATTTTTGTGTTGTAAGTTAATGCTGACTTCGTTCTGTTCGTGTCACAATTAATAAAAGGCCAAGTTACTAGTAAGATAAAATTGTGATAAGTGTACATATGTTAAGCTTACAATAAGCTTTAAAATACTTTAAGAAATTGTAGTAATTGGTGCACAGATCAAGAGGCAATTCAGAAATATATCTTTATATACCAAGTCTATCAGTTGCTTAGCACAAGAAACTGGTGTGCACGAAAGTTGTGTTTATATATATAGAGCTTAATTAAGGTTGAATCCACCTTTTTCGGGTATGTGTATCTGTTTTTAAACATGTTTTCCTTTTGCAATGACATCTTGGTTTAGGCATTGAAATGCAAAAATTGTTTTAGACTAGAATAGTACAACGGTTTTGTTGAAGCTGTTTATCTAAATTTTTATTATGACATCTTAATTTATTTATTAATAAAAAATAACCAATAAAAAGCAAAATTACAAAATTATTAAAAAATATTTAGAATCAATTTATCATAAGTAGATATAGTATAGTAGGATTCAAAAGTAGGATTCTACGTAAAGTTGATTCAAGTTTTTTTTTCTGTTTATCAACGAATGAGCTACCTAATTAATTTTCAATATTTCTAGCATTTAGTGTACTGAGTTAACTTCATTAGGTAGTAAAACTTAACGTAATAATAGGTTACATCAGACACGACACGTACTAGCTAACATTCTGATGAAGTATTCTGGTCTAAATTAAACCTCAAGATCATTAGTAGAAGTCCGCAAGCTTAATAAAGTTCAGGTAAAATAAGCAGTTACACGCCTCTCATGTACTAGATTTTTTCTTAAATTTTAGAACAAATGTATTCAACACATTTTCCATGATATGCTTTTTTTAAATACTAATTCTCAATTTCGTAAAAATGATAACTTAGTACTTAGCTGGATTTGGATTCATTTAATTTTTGGAACTTTAGATTATTATTTTTCAACTGTTTGGCTTATGTTTTTTATCTATCAAACTTTTCGGCCTCTAGTGTCACTGATGAGGAATGATTTTTCGAAATGTGCACATATGGCACATCAAAATTTAGCAGGTATTTGTTATATATTTACGGTAAACACGTTCACATATTACCATCTCAGGTAAGCGGTTGTGACTTGATCTATGTCATATTGATCGAGTATGGGAAATAAATATCTAACAAAAATACCTGTTTATTTTGATGTGCCATATGTGCACATTTTGAGAATTCATTTCTCATCAGTGTCAGTAGGGACCGAAAAGGTTTATAGAGTAGAACTTAATCTAATTTTTAGTTGGTTATTGAAACAATTAATGTACATGTAATTAAAAAGCATGTTACTTATTTCTACATGTGTTACGGACTTACTTGAAAACAACAAAAAATCCTCTGATTTGTGACTACTATAGGAGAAACAAATTAAAGGTATTAACTCAGACACAGAATAGACTTGTAAGAAGACATTTGGCTTACATTCCATATATCAGTTATCAATTTTCTTGATAATGACTTGGCTCATCCGTGGATTTAAATATCCAAAATAAATTGTTAAATAAGCCAAACGTGTTTTGTAATTTGCTAACAACGTTTATAACTTAACTAAAATGACTTGGTTAATCCAATAGTTAAATATTCAAAAATGTTGTCAAATTAGCCATGAGCTTTTTGTAATTTTCTTACAGCGATTATAACTTTTCCGATAATGACTTTGATCATACAATGATTCAAATATCCCAAAATCTTGCTTAATTACCCAGAATCTTTTTGTAATTTGCTTACAACGATTATCTTTTGAGCTGCATTTGTATACAACTTGTACTATCTTTGAGCAAATTGTTTAAATCTATGACAAAACCCATTAAAACACTCTGTAAACGTATTTTCTTTGTCGAATGTTAAAATTGAGAATGTAAGAAATACAAAATGTAATCTTTACACGAAATTCAACATACCATGACTGCAGTTCAAATAATTGTTGTCATGGCAACCATTTTGGCTTAACTTGGTCTTGAAAAATATCTCCACTATATTGAACCATGACTTTTTCATGAAAATGACCATTGAACACTTATCCTGTCCAACATCCCTAGTTGTCAACTTTATAATGTTTCTTAATAGGTATATCTAAAGTATATTCTCTAATATTAAAATCGTATTGCATGGGTTACATAAATATTCCAATATGTTCAAGGAGAAGCAGGGTATTAGACCTACTAAGTGCAAGTGACCTTATTACAAAGCCGGTGATACTTCAGAGAGAGCCCTTGTCCAAAGTACTGGACAATAAAATAAACCAATAAAAATCCATAGAGATTGCAGACCCTGATTATTAATAAATTTATAAGTACCACACATAATTAATGCTCCAGAGATAATTGTAGTTAAATGAAGGTGATTCCATGATTTTTTATTTTTCTAAAACCGATCAATAACATTACAATATCGATAAAATCTCGCTGTATGTAAGTAAATACAATAAACTTTATATATATATATATATAAATAAATAAATCATAAGGTTTTTATTTGTTTTAATATGCGACCTCTTCAAATGGTCAATAAAAATCAGCCTTAGATAGAGTTATATCATAAAGTATTAACATTTCTCCTTTATGGTGAATTTTATAAATTTGTTGACGAAGGTCAAACCTTCATGGCGTGGTCAAATCATTATTATGACACAATAGGACAAAATAATATAACCTTAATGGTCAAAACGGCAGACAAATGGTCAAATTATCACATCATGAGGTGTTACTTAATATGTTTACCAATGGTCAAATCATCATGATGGTAAGGTGCTAATAGTGTATTTCATGCCATACTGTTAGTCGCTATTTGCGACACTTCTGTTTTGAAGCAAAATGTTCCAAATCTTTATGTACTAATTTGAATTTTTTGTAAAATTATGAACTTAAATAAAATTGTCATGTGCTCATTTTTAAAAAATTATTTTATAAACATTTGAAAATAAGCACTTAACAAATCTGTGCATTTCTTTTTTTTTCTTTTTTTTCTTTTTTGAAAAAATTAAAAAAAAGCATATAAAAATACAATTAAAAAAGTGGTACATGGCAAAATAGAAGCAATTTTACAAGGAAATTTGAGCATTCGATGAACTTTCATTGGTCAATTCACACTGTGTGGCCAAGCCTTCATCACGTTAGCAGGCAGACACAATCAGCATGGATGTAAATAAGATGCCCAATTAATTAGCTCATTATCAAGTATTACCAGATTTTTACCAGTACATCCAGTGGTGTTAGACTTGAGATAACAGCCGTATAAGAGGATTATAAACCAGTTAATCCATTTTATCTTGACACATAAGTAACAGTAGAGCTAGCTCCCCCCCCCCTCCTTTTTGCTTCATCAATCGATAGCTAGGAGGATTAGGAGTTATTTAATCCCATCTTTATCCGTAGATACTGCTAAATCATGGGATAGTATGTTAAACATTGATTTGTTTTATGTTTTTTGTAATTCTACACATATTTTACTTTTACTTAGTTTATTGCTGTTGTTGTTGTTGATGTTCTTGTTCTTGCTATGGTTTACTTTGTTCTTGGTATCAATCTTCTGTCAAAGATATTTTGTGGCTCATATGTAGGTTTTTACATTTCACACACACACACACACACACACACACACACACACACACACACACGTTATACAAACACAGGAAACACATGTCTGTAAATACAGTAACATTAATTCAAAACTGAATAATTAAAATCAAAATACTAGTATGTTAATTATCTGAAATATATATATATATATATATATATATATATATATATATATATATATATATATATATATATATATATATATATATATATATATATATATCAGATAATCAACATATTAACATATAATATCTAATTTTGTATTAATTTTACTGCATTTCAGACACGTATCCCCCGTACAGTGTTTTTTTGATCTCTAAAAATTTACTTCTTTTCAATTACTATTGACATTTCAGTGTAGAAATTCAGAACGTTTAAATTGACTTTTTTTCCACAAATAGTAATTTTGTCATTACATTTTTTTTATTGAACCTTGTTATAATTTGTTAAGTTTTAGAATTTTTATAAAGTAAATTATTTATTAACTAGCACTTGACAACTGATGATTTTTTACACTGTATTTTATTTTTAAAAAATTAAAATTCTCACATACCATTTTAATTATGGTATATTTTTTTGTTGCATTTTTTTTTTTTTTTTTTTTTTTTGCGATTAATGCATATGTATAATTATGAAAATTTGAAATCACCTGCTATTAAAAACCATGTAATCTGTATTACTCTCACAAATACATGAAATAGTACCACCTAATCAGCTGAAAGGTCAAGGTCAATATCATTGAAGTTTTGCTAAACAAGATACACTACGTTCTTGAGCCAATTTGCAGACAGCAAAATTGTCGCTACTAAAGTATTTATTTTTAAACAAAATTTGAATAATATTACATACATTAGTTTTCATTTTGTTTTGAACTAACGGGTCTGGATTTTAAGATAAGATGCTTTACTTAATCGTGTGGTACGATATGAGTAATAGAAGTGCATAAGAATGGTTGTCACCAAAAACTCCTATGTATATAGAAGTGGTCATTTAACAGACGGTTATTCGAAAAATAATAAAATATAAAAAGGACTTAAACAGGTTATTTTAATATATATATATATATATATATATATATATATATATATATATATATATATATATATATATATATATATATATATTCTGATGGAAGTAGGCGCAGTGGTTGTCATATTCAGGTGTATGTATACCCCAAACAAAACCATTTGTACATTATTAGGTGCTTTATGGCCCAGTCCCTTAGAGTAAGAGATCGCTCCATTTTGTGCCGGGTAATAATATTTTAGCCTTTTTGTATAACTTATTTTAATATATTTAGTTATTATTATAAATTTAGATATTATCATATATGTTTATATTTAGTTATCATTATATATTTATAATTTAGATATTATTATATATTTTTATATTTTGTTATCATTATATATTTAATTATTATATATTTATATAGATTTTAAAAAATGTTTTTTATACACGAGTACATACTATATACAGGTTACATAGATATATAAAATAAAAAAAACAACACTTACCTGACATTCCGTACAGTTCCACTTAACAGAATATGGATCATGACAATCTAAACCTTTTAGTATATGTAGAAATTCACAATACATTGTACTAACATTTACATCCGCATTTTCTATATCCTTCAGAACTAATTCGCACCTTTTGCTCTCAATCTTGTGAGTAATATCTGTATGTGATATCACATCATAAAGATTATACATATTGCAAAATTTTAATGTATGAAGTCTTAGAAATTCCGTTCTACTAGTCATCATATTTATGGGCTTATTGCAAATTGTACGCCCTAAATCTTTATGAAAAACAAGGCACTGATGTGAATATTTAGAGACAAAATACGGAGACATAGCCATGAGGTTTGCTGAGGAAAGCTGTAACGTAATGCACCCGTCGGCCAGAAATATCAGCAAAATTACTAAAACAGCATAGAAACTTTGCTGTAGCGGCAGACCCTGCATGAAGGCCTCTTTGTAAGAGGAACTCGGCTTTTCAAATGGCAAGGATCCACGACCATGGTGCAATATCATAGTTCAGTACAAGAGAAGTAGCAAGAAGTTTGGGGGGAATAGCATTAATTTAGCGGATAACTTTATATTCCACATTAAATCCTCCCAATTCTTCTATTTCCTTATTAAGAAGTTTGGGAACAACATTAATTAACTTTTAGCGGCTAAACTTTAAGTAACACATTAAATCAGCCCAATTCTTCTACTTCCTTTAATGAATACACTTTGTAAAATAATTCCGACTCCAAATAAACAGCTAGGCTTTCTTTAGGCAGACCCAATGAATTATCTTTATTACTACTAAGAGATTCTTCTTCTTTGTCGCTGTTAATAGAATCCAACTTCTGTGAAACTAATACAGGTTTTCTTCTTCGCCAAATAAATGGGAAAAAGTGATCAAAAATCGACATAACTAATTTAGATCATTTACTTTTTATATATTCCAAAATCGAATTAAAAATAAACACAATAATTCACCATTTAAAGTTTGGGATTAATAACACATGTTGAATCGACACAGCGAAACAAGACGAATAACTCACCGCCATCTTTGCAATCCCCCTCAATTACTTGCATCATTTGCGCATGCGTGCATGAAGCAACATGTTGATTTCGTTCTCTGGCAGATTTCAGTAGAATCAGAGTTTGGTCGTTTTTATCTGTTGTACTATAGTTTAACACGGCAGTCAGTTAGTTATGTCAGTGGTTGGCTCGCTATCTGGCTGAATTATACCAACAACATTATCGACTAAGACCCGTTTATTGAACAAATAAATAATCAAATGCACAGTTAGTATGTTGATGTATGTAACAGAACGTTTCCGACCCTTGACTATTAAATGTGGTTTTATTACTAGAAAATCGAGCTACTAGTTCTAAAAATCTGCTTAGTAAAGATAAAACGGTAAGTGAATATGACTTAGTTAATTTCTACACTCTCCCCGTTATATATGTAGTGTTGAAAAAATCGATAATAAAAAGAAATAATTATAAACACGTGTAATGTCCGTGCCTGCTACGCCGGGTACAAATATTAGGTATAAATATTAGGTTTCGGTCATTTTCTTATAAATGAAAAAAAAAACCTCTCCGATTTCAACCGTTTAACTAGCGATAATAACATAGAATTCACTATTGATTATAACAGTCGAGGCAAGTCCAGCCTTTATCACGACATCAACCTGTGGCTAAAACATCAACATTTTAATGACCAGTTGCACAATGATCAGCAGGGAAGCTGACCAAATATCGCCACGCACTAACTGACCGGAAGCTAAGTGATGAACCATAAGTGTAACAGCTACCAGCAGTTCTGTGTGGTCAGTGTAGCTTTGACAGACGGTGTGTACGTGACCGTGGTATGTACACTATTAAACTGACCGTTTGTAACCAGCAGTAGTATGGACACTCTATGTGCCTTATCAGTAATAGACAAATATGCCAAATATATCGATCTTTTCGTCTTTAATTACTGAATACTGATAACTGAAGTAGCAAGCATCTTCGGTTACTATGCGTTAGTTTAACACTTGAATATATCGAAGATCATAGACAGTTTTATGTACACAGAAAAATGATGTATTCAGAAGTCGAATCAGCTGATATATCGTATAAGAATTACAAACAACGCGCTAATGTAAGATCTCGGCGTATGCTGGGGAAAGAAAAACCACAATTATTGAGGGTGATTTGATTTAATATACAGATGTTTATATGCATATTAGCGAGATAAGAATTAAATACGAAACTGTTATAACAATTATAACTGATTATTGATTGTGTGTGTGTGTGTTTTTATTTACGAGCATGCGTTTGTGTGCGCACGTGCTCGCGTCCTTGTTAAGAACAATAGGATGAAATTAAATAAATAATAATATGCATTTTTTTTATAAATTTTAAATAATTTAATCTCTTCTGAAAAGTTCTTTAACAAACAGTAACCATATCACCATTGTCATCGTCATCGCCTTTCCTCTTCGTCATCCTTAAACGGTGTTGCAAACTTTCCGGTTCATTTTTTTCAAGATCGGCTTTTACAAACTTTGTCATCTTAAAGGGGAGAAAAATGTTAATAATAATAATAATAATAATAATAATAATAATAATAATAATAATAATAATAATAATTGTTATTATTATTATTATTATTATTATTATTATTATTATTATTATTATTATTATTATTATAAAAAATAAAAAGCCTTAAAGACTGCGAATAATTTGGAAAAGGCCAGAAGCCATGCAATTGATTTCATATATCGTTGGGCCATGCTTTGATTCCGTACAATCTGTAAAATATTGAACCTGTATTTTATCCCGCGCACCGTTTAACCATGCATTCTATTCCGTAGACTGTTTAACCATGCATTCTATTCTGTAGACTGTTTAACCATGCATTCTATTCCGTAGACTGTTTGATCATGCATTCTATTCCGTAGACTGTTTAACCATGCATTCTATTCCGTAGACGTTTTAACCATGCATTCTATTCCGTAGACCGTTTAACCATGCATTCTATTCCGCAGAATTTTTTACAATGCATTCTTTTCTGTAGACTGTTTAACCACGCATTCTATTCCGTAGACTGTTTAACAATGCATTCTATTCCGTAGACTGTTTAACCATGCATTCTATTCCGTAGACCGTTTAACCATGCATTCTATTCCGTAGACTGTTTAACCATGCATTCTATTCCGTAGACTGTTTAACAATGCAGTCTATTCGTAGACTGTTTAACCAAGCATTCTATTCGTAGACTGTTTAACAATGCATTCTATTCCGTAGACTGTTTTAACATGCCATTCTATTCCGTAGACGTTTTAACATGCATTCTATTCCGTAGACGTTTTACCATGCATTCTATTACGTAGACTGTTTAACCATGCATTCTATTCCGTAGACTGTTAACCATGCATCCTATCCGTAGACTGTTTAACAATGCATTCTATTCCGTAGACTGTTTAACCATGATTCTATTCCGTAGACCTGTTTAACCATGCATTCTATTCCGTAGACTGTTTAAACATGCATTCTATTCCGTAGACTGTTTAACCAATGCATTCTATTCCGTAGACCTGTTAACCATGCATCCTATTCCGTAGACTGTTTAACCATGCCATTCTATTCCGTAGACTGTTTAACCGTGCATTCTATTCCGTAGACGTTTAACAATGCATTCTATTCCGTAGACTGTTTAACAATGCATTCTATTCCGTAGACTGTTTACCATGCATTCCTATTCCGTATTCTATTCCGTAGACTGTTTAATCATGTATTTTTGTAAACTGTTTAACTAAACATTTTCCCGTTCATTTTTAAACCGTTCCGTACACCGTTTAACGATGAAACTATCCCGTACACCGTTGAACCATGTAAACCGTTCCGTGCTCAGTTTAACCATGTAAATCATTCCATACACCGTTTAACCATGTTAAACATTCCGTACATCTTTTATTGACATGAACCATTCCGTAACCCGTTTAACCATGTAAAACTAATCCGTTCATCGTTTAATCATTAACACCATTCCGTATACCATTTAATAACTTAACCATTCCGCATCGTTAAACCATGTATATCATTCCGAAAACTGTATATTCATGTATACCGTTCCGTACGTCGTTTAACCATGAAAACCATTCCGTACACCGTTTAACCATGTAAACCATTCCGTGCACCGTTAACCGTGTAAACCATTCCGTTTATTGTTTGGCCACGTAAACTTTTTTATACACTGTTTAACCATTAAAACCATTTCGTACATCGTTTAACCATGTAAACCATTCCGTACATTGTTTAACCATGTTAATTATTCCGTACACCGTTTAACCATGTGAATCATTCTGTTAACCGTTTAACCATGTTTATCAATCCGTTCACCGTTTTACCATGTAAACCATTCCATACAACTTTTAACCATGTTTATCAATCCGTTCACCGTTTAACCATGTTAATCATTCCGTAAGCCGTTTAACCATGTAAACCACTGTTTAACTAATGTTAACCATTTCGTACATCGTTTGACCATTTGAGCTATTCCGTACATCGTTTAACTATGTGAATCATTATGTACATTGTTTACACATGTATACCATTTTGTACACTGTACATTGTTGAACTATGTACACTATACCGTACACTATTTAATAGATTCATTATATCCGTAGACTTTAATCAGTCGGGATTTAAAGTCTTCTTTTACAAAATAGTATTAAGCGAGTTTCCAACTTCAACAAAGACTTAGGCACTTACATGATTTATTCAATTTTTGACTATAATAGAGTTGGAGTGATATCCTGTTGATAACATGATGGTGAAGGTGCTTAAAAAGAATACAGTTTTTGGTATCTGAAAAAAACACGCTTTGCTAACATCAATGTAAAAAAAATGAAAGTAACCAACAGATTTGAGCAAAACAAGATATCAAGTGACCACTGATGATAAAAATCATGACTTTTGAACAAACATTGATTGAAAGAAAGATTCATGATGTTGTTTAGATATAATTAAAGGACCAAAAATATTTTGTTTAAACCACAGACTTGTTTCTAATATTTAACTTTAAATAAAACATTTTTTGTCTAGTCGAATACAATAGTGATTATCGAATGTCCGTTTTCAATAGTATAGCATAAAGCTCTTAGCTATCAAATTCTAGACACTTAGTTCATTGTCCTCAGTAATTGAAATACAGCTACATTTAGGTGACGTTTATATTGAATCTAAAACTTGAACAAATGTTTCGACTTCTTCATCATTTTTTGTAAACTTATGAAGTGTATAAGAACACGAGATTTTCGATGTCATCAAAAAAAAAAAAAAAAAAATATATATATATATATATATATATATATATATTAATTAATTAATTATTTAAAAAAAGGTGGTCACGCGCGGCTTCTATAATGCTATTTGATTGGTTGATCATATATGTGGAAGGGAAGTATAATTGTTCTTATCAGATCTAATTTCTTTTTTTTTATTTGTATTTTATGACTATCTTTTTTATAGGCTTTTAGGTTAAGACTATCAATAAAATTATTATAACGACAATAAAAGAACATCAGAACAAAAACATAGTAACATTAAAAAAAGATTGCCACCTACGGAATGATATCCGAGTTATCAGAATTTATTCACATTACCTGCGTTTTTGTTCATAAAATTTTTCTTTGTGTAAAAAACTGCTCGAATTTAATGACTGAAACAGCATCCGCTACAAAAATCACGACGCAATACACGTTAATGATTGAAACAGCCAGGCAATAAAAATACGACACATTACATGTTAATCTAAGAAACAGCAAACAAAAACAAGAAACAAGAACAAGATAGGTTCAACGAAAGAAATTGCCATCGCAACCCAAAGCACGACACAATACCGGTAAATGGAAGAAACAACCAAAAACACAACATCAACAAAATATAAGTTAATAGAAGAAACAACCACTGTTAAAAATTAAAACAGCCACTGCAAACAAAAACATAACGCAATACCTATAAATGGAAGAAACAACTAACACAACCATACACTCTAAACAATACCGGTTAATGGAAGTAACAACCAACACAACCAAAAACACTACACAATACTGGTCAATGAAAGAAACAGCCAACACAACCAAAAACACTACACAATACTGGTTAATGGAAGAAACAGCCAACACAACAATAAACACTACACAATACCGGTTAATGGAAGAAACAGCCAACACAACCAAAAACACAACACAATACTGGTTAATGGAAGAGACAGCCAACACAACCAAAAAAACTACAAAATACTGGTTAATGGAAGAAACAGCCAACACAACAATAAACACTACACAATACCGGTTAATGGAACAAACAGCCAACACAACCAAAAACACTACACAATACTGGTTTTTGAAGAAACAACCAACACAACCAAAAACACTACACAATACTGGTTAATTGAAGAAACAGCCAACACAACAATAAACACTACACCATACCGGTTAATGGAAAAAACAGCCAACACAACCATAAACAGTACACAATGCTGGTTAATGGAAGAAACAACCAACACAACCAAAAACCCTACAAAATACTGGTCAATGAAAGAAACAGCCAACACAACCAAAAACACTACACAATACTGGTTGATGGAAGAAACAGCCAACACAACAATAAACACTACACAATACCGGTAAATGGAAGAAACAGCCAACACAACCAAAAAAACAACACAATACTGGTTAATCGAATAAACAGCCAACACAACCTAAAAACACTACACAATACTGGTTAATGGAAGAGACAGCCAACACAACCAAAAAAAAACTACACAATACTGGTTAATGAAAGAAACAGCCAACACAACCAAAAACACTACACAATACTGGTTTATGGAAGAAACAACAAACACAACCAAAAACACAACACAATACTGGTTAATGGAAGAGACAGCCAACACAACCAAAAAAACTACACAATACTGGTTAATGAAAGAAACAGCCATCACAACAATAAACACTATACAATACCGGTTAATGGAAGAAACAGCCAACACAACCAAAAACACTACACAATACTGGTTTATGGAAGAAACAACAAACACAGCCATAAACACTACACAATACTGGTTAATGGAACAAACAACCAACACAACAATAAACACTACACAATACTGATTTATGGAAGAAACAACCAACACACTCATAAACACTACATAATACTGGTTAATGGAACAAACAACCAACACAACCATAAACACAACATAATACTGGTTTATGGAAGAAACAACCAACATAACCAAAAACACAACACAATACTGGTTAATGGAAGAAACAGCCAACACAACCAAAAAAACAACACAATACTGGTTAATCGAAGAAACAGCCAACACAACCAAAAACACTATCCAATACTGGTTAATGGAAGAAACAGCCAACACAACCAAAAACACTACAAAATACTGGTTAATGGAAGAAACAGCCAACACAACAATAAACACTACATATTAGTGGTTAATGGAAGAAACAGTCAACACATCCAAAAACACTACATAATACTGGTTAATGAAAGAAACAGCCAACACAACAAAAACACTATACAATACCGGTTTATGGAAGAAACAACAAACACAGCCATAAACACTACACAATACTGGTTAATGGAACAAACAACCAACACAACAATAAACACTACACAATACTGGTTTATGGAAGAAACAACCAACACAGCCATAAACACTACAAAATACTGTTTAATGGAAGAAACAACCAACACAACAATAAACACTACACAATACTGGTTTATGGAAGAAACAAGCAACACAACAATAAACACTACACAATACTGGTTTATGGAAGAAACAACAAACACAGCCATAAACACTACACAATACTGGTTAATGGAACAAACAACCAACACAACAATAAACACTACACAATACTGGTTTATGGAAGAAACAACCAACACACTCATAAACACTTCACAATACTGTTTAATGGAACAAACAACCAACACAACAATAAACACTACACAATACTGGTTAATAGAAGAAACAGTCAACACATCCAAAAACACTACACAATACTGGTAAATGGAAAAAAAACAACCAACACATCAAAAACACTACACAATACTGATTAATGAAAAAAACAACCAATACAACTAAAAACACTACACAATACTGGTTAATGAAAAAAAACAACAACACAACAAAAACACTACAGAATACTGGTAAATGAAAAAAAACAACCATCACAACAAAAAACACTACACAATAGCGGTTAATGGAACAAACAACCAACACAACCAAAAACACTACACAATACCGGTAAATCGAAGAAACAACCAACAAACATAAACACTACACAATACTGGTTAATGGAAGAAACAGCCAATACAACCAAAACACAACACAATACTGGTTAATGGAAGAAACAACCAACACAATCATGAACTCAATACAATACTGGTTAATAGAAGAAACAACCAACACAACCAAAAACACTACACAATACTGGTTAATGGAACAAACAACCAACACAACCAAAAACACTACACAATAGCGGTTAATGGAATAAACAACCAACAAACATAACCACTACACAATACTGGTTAATGGAAGAAACAACCAACACAATCATAAACACTACACAATACTGGTTAATGGAGGAAACAACCAACACAATCAAAAACACTACACAACACTGGTTAATGGAACAAACAACCAACACAACAAAAACACTACATAATAGCGGTTAATGGAACAAACAACCAACCAACAAACATAAACACTACACAATACTGGTTAATGGAAGAAACAACCAATACAACCAAAACACAACACAATACTGGTTTATGGAAGAAACAACAAACACAGCCATAAACACTACACAATTCTGGTTAATGGAACAAACAACCAACACAACAATAAACACTACACAATACTGGTTTATGAAAGAAACAACCAACACACTCATAAACACTACACAATACTGGTTAATGGAACAAACAACCAACACAACAATAAACACTACACAATACTGGTTTATAGAAGAAACAACCAACACACTCATAAACACTACACAATACTGGTTAATGGAACAAACAACCAACACAACAATAAACACTACACAATACTGGTTAATGGAAGAAACAGTCAACACATCCAAAAACACTACACAATACTGGTAAATGGAAAAAAAACAACCAACACAACAAAAACACTACACAATACTGATTAATGAAAAAAACAACCAATACAACTAAAAACACTACACAATACTGGTTAATGGAAGAAACAGCGAACACAACCAAAAACACTACAAAATACTGGTTAATGGAACAAACAACCAACACAATCATGAACAAAACACAATACTGGTTAATGGAAGAAACAGCCAACACAATCATAAACACTACACAATACTGGTTGATGGAAGAAACAACCATCACAATCATAAACACTACGTAATACTGGTTTATGGAAGAAACAGCAAACACAACCATAAACACTGCAAAATACTGGTTAATGGAAAGTAACAACCAATACAACCATATACACAACACAGTAAAACTTGAACATAAAAAATAATGTCATTTCTAATATTCAACCAAAATGTTTACATTATTTTGGAAGGGGATTTAAAATTTTCATTCTTTTCTTCATTGATAATTGAATTTCTGTGCAAGCATAACCCGTATATATATATTCTGTCTCCGCAAAAAATAAAAATTTGGTTTACAAAATACGGAAGTAGACAGATATTAACACATTTCAAACATGACACCTTCACTGGGACACAGTTTACTCCAGACAAAAATCACAAAATTCCCCACTAAGATTTACACGTTCCTAAAGGCATCAAAATAATTGTTTAAATCAGTGGTGTTATCATGTCAAGTCATAATTCGACCAACGTTGACCCGCCTTTTCGAAAATTTCTTAACCTTTGATGGCACTACTTTTTCTTCTACTTCTTCTTTTATTTATTTATTTATTTATTTTATTAATTAATTATTTATTTATTTATTTATTTTCAGTTATGATAACTGACGTCTGTGTATGACCTATTGTGAATTTTATATACACAGTATTTATATTTAATATACAGCTGTCTTGTCCACGGTGTCGAAATCCTTCTTAACTAAGATTTTCCTTAACGAGTGATTCTCTAAAACGGGAGGTCTCGGTCGGATCATTACTTCAAGATCTGAGATATTGCTCCCTCGCCTTGCGCTCTGCTTCAGGAGAACAGCGTATCGACTTTTTATACTTGTGCCAGGATAATGGACTAGTATGCTTGTCTACGGCATACTTATCGGTAAGCTAGCACTTTATCAAAACGTCACCTCAAATGCGCGCTAGTACATGGCAGGCCGTAATACACACTCGCACATTACATGCTTACATAAACTTGTTCTTGTATCAATCCATAGAAATAATAACATTTCTCTCATCGCAAGTAGCTAAAAAAAATTGCTGATGCGAAGTTAAACAACACTTTTACAACAACAACCTTACAGAATGATACAGGAAACCGGAAAAATCTTTGACCTTTGGCAACTGACAACCTTTTGTTGATACGCATCTTCCCCAGTGGAATTCAAACCAAGTCAGCTGTAATGCTGTGATCATCAACGCGCTCCTCAGAACACTTGACTACCGAGTCTCCAATTTCTATATGAAAGTGCATGTGAAAAGTAAAACAACAAAATGTTATTACTGCAATTATAAGTAATAAAAACATTTAGATTATATTAAAAATCGGGCTCATATTTAAGAAATACGAAATACATGGAGGGTTTATTTGACGTGGTGGTGGCTATTTTGAAATTCAATATGATTGCTGTAGATGAGCGAGTGAGTAAAAATCGCTGTAGATTAGTTAGTGAGTGGAGGTCGCTGTAGATGAGTGAGGGAATGAGTGAGTTAGTGAAGCTCCGCTGTGGATGAGTAAGTGAAGAGCGTTGTAGATGAGTGAGTTTGTGAGTGAGTTAAGATCACTGTAGATAAGTAAGTAAGTGAAGATCGCTGTAGATGAGTGAGTTAATGAATGAAAATCACTGTAGATGAGAGAGTGAATAGCGCTGTAGATTAGTGAGTGAGTAAATAAAATCACAATAGATGAGTGAGTAAGATCGTTGTAGATGAGTGAGTAAGTAAATGAAAATCACTGTAGATGAGTGAGTGAAGATCGCTGTAGATGAGTGAGTGAATGAATGAAAATCACTGTAGATGAGTGAGTGAATATCGCTGTAGATTAGTGAGTGAGTAAATGAAAATCACTGTAGATGAGTGAGTTAAGATCGCTGTAGATGAATTAGTAAGTGAATGAAAATCACTGTAGATGAGAAATTGAAATCGCTGTAGATGAGTGAATGAAAATCACTGTAGATGAGTTAGTGAAATGGCTGTAAATGAGTGAATGAAAATCACTGTAGATGAGTAAGTGAAATGGCTGTAAATGAGTGAATGAAAATCACTGTAGATGAGTGAGTGAATATCGCTGTAGATTAGTGAGTGAGTAAATGAAAATCACTGTAGATGAGTGAGTTAAGATCGCTGTAGATGAATTAGTAAGTGAATGAAAATCACTGTAGATGAGAAATTGAAATCGCTGTAGATGAGTGAATGAAAATCACTGTAGATGAGTAAGTGAAATGGCTGTAAATGAGTGAATGAAAATCACTGTAGATGAGTGAGTGAAGATCGCTGAAGATGAGTGAATGAAAATCACTGTAGATGAATGAGTAAAGATCGCTGTAGATGAGTTAGTAAGTGATGAAAATCACTGTAGATGAGTAAGTAAAATCGCTGTAGATGAGTGAATGAAAATCACTGTAGATGAATGAGTAAAGATCGCTGTAGATGAGTTAGTAAATGATGAAAATCACTGTAGATGAGTAAGTAAAATCGCTGTAGATGAGTGAATGAAAATAACTGAAGATGAATAAGAGAAGACCGCTGTAAATGAGTGAGTGAAAATCACTGAAGATGAATGAGTAAGGATCGCTGTAGATGAGTGACTGAATGAGAGAAGATCGCTGTAGATGAGTGTATGAAAATCACTGTAGATGAGTGAGTAAGATCGCTGTAGATGAGTGAATGAAAATCACTGTAGATGAGTGAGTGAAGATCGCTGTAGATGAGTGAATGAAAATCACTGTAGATGAGTGAGTGAAGATCGCTGTAGATGAGTGAATGAAAATCACTGTAGATGAGTGAGTAAAGATCGCTGTAGATGAGTGAATGAAAATCACTGTAGATGAGTGAGTGAAGATCGCTGTAGATGAGTTAGTAAGTGATGAAAATCACTGTAGATGAGTAAGTAAAATCGCTGTAGATGAGTGAATGAAAATCACTGAAGATGAATGAGTAAAGATCGCTGTAGATGAGTGAGTGAAAATCACTGTAGATGAGTGAGTGAAGATCGCTGTAGATGAGTGAATGAAAATCACTGTAGATAAGAAAGTGAAATCGCTGTAGATTAGTGAATGAAAATCACTGTAGATGAATGAGTAAAGATCGCTGTAGATGAGTGAATGAAAATCACTGTAGATGAGTGAATGAAAATCACTGTATATGAGTGAGTGAAGATCGCTGTAGATGAGTGAGTGAAATCGCTGTAGATGAGTGAATGAAAATCACTGTAGATGAATGAGTAAAGATTGCTGTAGATGAGTTAGTAAGTGATGAAAATCACTGTAGATGAGTCAGTAAAATCGCTGTAGATGAGTGAATGAAAATCACTGTAGATGAATGAGTAAAGATTGCTGTAGATGAGTTAGTAAGTGATGAAAATCACTGTAGATGAGTAAGTAAAATCGCTGTAGATGAGTGAATGAAAATCACTGAAGATGAATGAGAGAAGACCGCTGTAGATGAGTGAGTGAAAATCACTGAAGATGAATGAGTAAAGATCGCTGTAGATGAGTGACTGAATGAGAGAAGATCGCTGTAGATGAGTGAATGAAAATCACTGTAGATGAGTGAGTAAGATCGCTTTAGATGAGTGAATGAAAATCACTGTAGATGAGTGAGTGAAGATCGCTGTAGATGAGTGAATGAAAATCACTGTAGATGAGTGAGTGAAGATCGCTGTAGATGAGTGAATGAAAATCACTGTAGATAAGAAAGTGAAATCGCTGTAGATTAGGGAATGAAAATCACTGTAGATAAGAAAGTGAAATCGCTGTAGATGAGTGAATGAAAATCACTGTAGATGAGTGAGTGAATGAATGAAAATCACTGTAGATGAGTGAGTGAAGATCGCTGTAGATTAGTGAGTGAGTAAATAAAAATCCCTGTAGATGAGTGAGTTAAGATCGCTGTAGATGAGTTAGTAAGTGAATGAAAATCACTGTAGATGAGAAATTGAAATCGCTGTAGATGAGTGAATGAAAATCACTGTAGATAAATGAGAGAAGACCGCTGTAGATGAGTGAGTGAAAATCACTGAAGATGAATGAGTAAAGATCGCTGTAGATGAGTGACTGAATGAGAGAAGATCGTTGTAGATGAGTGAGTGAAGATCGCTGTAGATGAGTGAGTAAGATCGTTGTAGATGAGTTAGCAAGTGAATGAAAATCACCGTAGATGAATGAGAGAAGACCGCTGTAGATGAGTGAGTTAAGATCGTTGTAGATGAATAAGTGAAGATCGTTGTAGATGAGTGAGTGAAGATGGTTGTAGATGAGTGAGTGAATGAGTTAATTAGTGAGTGAATGAATGATGGATGATCGCTGTGAGATTAGTTAGTGAGTGAAGATCGCTGTAGATGAGCGAGTTAGTGAAGATCGCTGTAAATGAGTGAGTGAGTGAATGAGTGAGCAGAGTGAAGATCGCTGTAGCTATATTTATTTTGAGTATTATGGTCTTTTTAGGTCTTGCCTTGCCATTATATGCATTTTTGTCAAGATTTATATGTTTGTCACATTTTGAACGGTTCTGGAAAAATTGTGGACTATTTCCTTTACAATAAGAGAAATAGGCTCAAGAAAAAAATATTTGATAAACCCAAACCATAGTGAAATCGCTGTAGATGAGTGAATGAAAATCACTGTAGATGAATGAGTAAAGATCGCTGTAGATGAGTTAGTAAATGATGAAAATCACTGTAGATGAGTAAGTAAAAATCGCTGTAGATGAGTGAATGAAAATCACTGAAGATGAATGAGAAAAGACCGCTGTAGATGAGTGACTGAATGAGAGAAAATCGCTGTAGATGAGTGAATGAAAATCACTGAAGATGAATGAGAGAAGACCGCTGTAGATGAGTGATTGAATGAGAGAAGATCGCTGTAGATGAGTGAGTGAAAATCACTGAAGATGAATGAGTAAAGATCGCTGTAGATGAGTGACTGAATGAGAGAAGATCGCTGTAGATGAGTGAATGAAAATCACTGTAGATGAGTGAGTAAGATCGCTGTAGATGAGTGAATGAAAATCACTGTAGATGAGTGAGTGAAGATCGCTGTAGATGAGTGAATGAAAATCACTGTAGATAAGAAAGTGAAATCGCTGTAGATGAGTGAATGAAAATCACTGTAGATAAGAAAGTGAAATCGCTGTAGATGAGTGAATGAAAATCACTGTAGATGAGTGAATGAAAATCACTGTATATGAGTGAGTGAAGATCGCTGTAGATGAGTGAGTGAAATCGCTATAGATGAGTTAGTAAGTGAATGAAAATCACTGAATGAGTGAAGATCGCTGTAGATGAGTGAGTGAAGATCGCTGTAGATGAGTGAATGAAAATCACTGTAGATGAGTGAGTAAAGATCGCTGTAGATGAGTTAGTAAGTGAATGAAAATCACTGTAGATGAGTGAAGATCTCTGTAGATGAGTGAGTGAAGATCGCTATAGATGAGTGAGTGAAATCGCTGTAGATGAGTTAGTAAGTGAATGAAAATCACTGAATGAGTGAAGATCGCTGTAGATGAGTGAGTGAAAATCACTGTAGATGAATGAGTAAAGATCGCTGTAGATGAGTTAGTAAATGATGAAAATCACTGTAGATGAGTAAGTAAAAATCGCTGTAGATGAGTGAATGAAAATCACTGAAGATGAATGAGAAAAGACCGCTGTAGATGAGTGACTGAATGAGAGAAAATCGCTGTAGATGAGTGAATGAAAATCACTGAAGATGAATGAGAGAAGACCGCTGTAGATGAGTGATTGAATGAGAGAAGATCGCTGTAGATGAGTGAGTGAAAATCACTGAAGATGAATGAGTAAAGATCGCTGTAGATGAGTGACTGAATGAGAGAAGATCGCTGTAGATGAGTGAATGAAAATCACTGTAGATGAGTGAGTAAGATCGCTGTAGATGAGTGAATGAAAATCACTGTAGATGAGTGAGTGAAGATCGCTGTAGATGAGTGAATGAAAATCACTGTAGATAAGAAAGTGAAATCGCTGTAGATGAGTGAATGAAAATCACTGTAGATAAGAAAGTGAAATCGCTGTAGATGAGTGAATGAAAATCACTGTAGATGAGTGAATGAAAATCACTGTAGATGAGTGAGTGAAGATCGCTGTAGATGAGTGAGTGAAATCGCTGTAGATGAGTTAGTAAGTGAATGAAAATCACTGAATGAGTGAAGATCGCTGTAGATGAGTGAGTGAAGACCGATGTAGATGAGTGAGTGAAGATCGCTGTAGATGAGTGAGTGAAGATCGCTGTAGATGAGTGAATGAAAATCACTGTAGATGAATGAGTAAAGATTGCTGTAGATGAGTGAATGAAAATCACTGTAGATGAATGAGTAAAGATCGCTGTAGATGAGTTAGTAAGTGATGAAAATCACTGTAGATGAGAAAGTGAAATCGCTGTAGATGAGTGAATGAAAATCACTGTAGATGAATGAGTAAAGATCGCTGTAGATGAGTGAATGAAAATCACTGTAGATGAGTGAGTAAAGATCGCTGTAGATGAGTGAATGAAAATCACTGTAGATGAATGAGTAAAGATCGCTGTAGATGAGTTAGTAAGTGATGAAAATCACTGTAGATGAGAAAGTGAAATCGCTGTAGATGAGTGAATGAAAATCACTGTAGATGAATGAGTAAAGATCGCTGTAGATGAGTGAATGAAAATCGCTGTAGATGAATGAGTAAAGATCGCTGTAGATGAGTTAGTAAGTGATGAAAATCACTGTAGATGAGAAAGTGAAATCGCTGTAGATGAGTGAATGAAAATCACTGTAGATGAATGAGTAAAGATCGCTGTAGATGAGTTAGTAAGTGATGAAAATCACTGTAGATGAGTAAGTAAAATCGCTGTAGATGAGTGAATGAAAATCACTGTAGATGAATGAGTAAAGATTGCTGTAGATGAGTTAGTAAGTGAATGAAAATCACTGAATGAGTGAAGATCTCTGTAGATGAGTGAGTGAAGATCGCTATAGATGAGTGAGTGAAATCGCTGTAGATGAGTTAGTAAGTGAATGAAAATCACTGAATGAGTGAAGATCGCTGTAGATGAGTGAGTGAAGACCGATGTAGATGAGTGAGTGAAGATCGCTGTAGATGAGTGAGTGAAATCGCTGTAGATGAGTTAGTAAGTGAATGAAAATCACTGTAGATGAGTGAGTGAAGATCGCTGTAGATGAGTGAGTGAAATCGCTGTAGATGAGTTAGTAAGTGAATGAAAATCACTGTAGATGAGTGAGTGAAGATCGCTGTAGATGAGTGACTGAATGAGTAAAGATCGCTGTAGTTGATCGAGTGAAGATCGTTGTATATGAGTGAGTGAAGATCGCTGTAGATGATCGATGGAAGATCGTTGTATATGAGTGAGTGAAGATCGCTGTAGATGAGTGAGTGAAGATCGTTGTATAGGAGTAAGATCGTTGTATATAAGTGAGTGAAGATCGCTGTAGATGAGTAAGTGAAGATCGTTGTAAATGAGTGAGTGAGTTATGAATGATAGATGATCGCTGTGAGATTAGTTAGTGAGTGAAGATCGCTATAGACGAGCGAGTTAGTGAAGATCGCTGTAAATGAGTGAGTGAGTGAATGAGTGAGCAGAGTGAAGATCGCTGTAAATGAGTGATTGAGTGAATGAGTGAGCAGAGTGAAGATCGCTGTAGCTATATTTATTTTGAGTATTATGGTCTTTTTAGGTCTTGCCTTGCCATTATATGCATTTTTGTCAAGATTTATATGTTTGTCACATTTTGAACGGTTCTTGACATATTGTGGACTATTTCCTTTACAATAAGAGAAATAGGCTCAAGAAAAAAATATTTGATAAACCCAAACCATAGCAATATAGCTAACAATATCGCCGGTTTGATCGAAATTGTTTATTTACCCAGTCATTATGAACTCCCAATTTTGCCTAAAGTGCATTTCATAAAGCAACAAGAACCCCCCCCCCCCCATCGGTCGTACAAAAGTAAGAATAAAATCTGGCTGTATAAAAAGTCACTCACTTTACTTCATAATTACCCAACACCTCCAATTTCTATATTATAGAAATTTTCAATTTAAAAATATAAAAGGAAATCAAATTAAAAATACGTAATTTATATTTGTGAAAATTAGCACACAGTATCTAGTTTTATACACGATCTCGTAAAAAATCGTTAAAAATGAAAAACTAGCTCAGATTTCCATAGCTTAAAGGTAACCATTATCCTCTATCGGTACAATTAATATTAATATCAGCAGAAAAGAAATGTCAAAGGTTCTACAGAATATAAACGGTTTGATTTCTAAAGGTCTAAAGTTATCAAATAAAAATATATAGATCATTTTGATTTTAGATTAAAATTTTATTAAACGCCTGACTGTCATTATTCTGTCCACTAAAACACGAAATATTTGGTCAAGTAAAAAAGTGTATCCAAATATATTCTTTTTCAAATGCGAACGTTTTGATTAGAAGTTTTCGGGGTAATACTGGTTGTCATGTTTTTTAAGTCGTGTCATCAATTTTTTAAGCAAAGTTTATTATTATCCGAGGTTAAACGAAGAACAGGTTCGCTTTAAACAAGCGTGTTAGCTCACAAGATTCAGTACCCAAACAGAGAATTATTCCACTACCAAGTCACATTAATATTATTCTGACAACGGATAAACTTATTGAAACGTTGTCCTCTTTATGCCAAGCACCAGACAAGAAAGTAGTTTTTCTTTTTTCTGTTCTTTCTTTTTTGAAAGTCTCATGCATGAACCGATCGGGTTTTGAACCCGTTAACTGCAAAACTCTCGAGGCGACCGCTTTTCTCTGAGCCATCGAGTTGATTAATATAATAAATTTGATACGTTGATAGCCAACCCGCAATTGACCACCAAAAACAATATATGAAGAAGATGAAGCAATCATTATCATGGCCGTACATCCCGTGTACCGAGTGTCGGTAATTATAATTCAATATAAAAATGGAGCAAATTCATTAAGTCACAAAAAGTTAACATATATATTATTTTAAATTATTGTAATCGTCTACAATTTATTTTTGGTAATAACTCTCTCTCTCTCTCTCTCTCTCTCTCTCTCTCTCTCTCTCTCTCTCTCTCGCCACACACACACACACACACACACACACACACACACACACACCTAACCAAATCAGCATTTACAATTAATAAAAACAATTTGATAGCACACTTAAAATATCTTTTTCAACATAAAAATAAAATGTAGGTAGTTCAATGAATACATCATTTAGTATCAGAACACACCTGTAATTTAATCTGTTAACACAAGGTAGCTTTAATCTTTGTTAAAACGGCAAAGGTGTGTAGTCAAGTGTGGGGGCTGAAATCATCAATTCTATTTATAAAACATCAATGGTATAAAAAATGTTTTTAAGATCTAGAATGGATTTATTAAAAAATAATTGGTGACAAAATTGATATGTTGTGTAAAATGCTGAAAAATCAAAATAAAATTTGATAAACTGACATCAAATCTAGATACATATACAACAACAGAACAAATACTGGTATGTCGGAAAACGTGCAAATACACACACACACACACACACACACACACACACACACACACACACACACACATATATATATATATATATATATATATATATATATATATATATATATATATATATTTAAATCAGCCATTTTCATTAAAAATTAGTTGATTTCAATAATCAACGTAAGTTGACCCAAGAGTTGAAAGTGGGTAGTGATTGTTCTTTCGTCAAGCACTCGGCATAACGAAATGTAAGTCACGGTTCTTTCTGATTGGAACTTAAAATAAACGAGGTCCCGTGTCACGTTAGGCGTGACATGATAAAGAACCCTGCTGTATTATGCCATCAGTGCAGCGCACAGGCCAAATTTCTGCATCTTCGCTTATAGCTGGAGACGTCTCGATATAAGTGAAATGTTCTTAACTGGGACGTTAAACTCCATTACTCAACTCAAATCGCCTACAAAGACACACCCCTTTAATTGCAAAAAGCCGTAAATGGTATTTATGTGTTATAAGGTTTTGTTATAGTTTTATTAAACACGTCATTAATAGGTATTAATTAGTCAATCGTACATTTAAAAAGATTTGATTGGATTATATTAATAGTGTTTTCATCCCAGTCAAGATTCTTTCACTTGAGATATCAAGAAATTCAGTTCTGGGATGTTAGAGGAAACTGGAGTGCCCGGAGAGGGATGTTAGAGGAAACCAGAGTGCCCGGAGAAAAACACCCGACAATTCCGCAAGCAAACTACAAAACTTTCTCACACTAGGATCTGTCCGAATGGGGTTCGAACCGTTTCAGTATGAGGCACTGTCATCTGTATTTAAAGGAGATTTGTTTGTTCCTTTTCTTGTGGAAATGAAAAATAAATGTAGGTATTGTATTCAAATTCGCGAGTTTTAATTTTCGAGGGTTTTAAAAAGAATTGAACATATATTTGATATTTTTTTTAAATTAGCACAAACACTTGGTTATATATACGGTCTATTAAAATTACAATCAAATTGGAAATATTTCTCAGATTTACGTAGCTTTTAGGTAAAACTATATATCGATATTACCAGATATAAAATGTCAAAGGTTCTAAAGAACTCATATCATTGTATTTCTAAAGAATAAACGTTACAAATCAAATACAAAAGAATAAAACAATTTTGAAAATTCTCTCTCTAGATTACAATTCTTTAAGAACACCCGGATCTGCCAACTTTGTGATGCGCATGCTCCGACTCAGGAAAAATTCAGGGTATTTTTTAACCTGTTTTTATGATAATAATTAGTGACGTCAGACCATGTAACATTAACTAAATTGAGGCGGCGGTATTATTCCTGCTTATTTTCACATGAACACAAATTGTCGTTATTACGATAATTTTTTTTATAAATTAATTATAATTTGCAGGTGAACATCAGCCTTTGATAAATAATAAACACCTTTTTAGAGGTATATATTTATTTGTTAATATAGATGTTTTAATATTTATTTCTTGAAATAAAAAAATATTTATATAATGACAACATATAATAACAAATATTTATTTTATTGATATACTTCAATACCACACACACACACACACACACACACACACACACACACACACACACATATATATATATATATATATATATATATATATATATATATATATACATATTTCAATACATCACATGTCGCCACGTTTGTGCCATTTCGTCTTGTTGCTTTTTTATATAATTTACGCATGTGTGAAATGCTGATCATGAATCATAATTGCTTGAAAGCCATCCTGCTCTGATATTTTTTTATTTTGTGAGTATACGTGACAGTCCTGAAAAAAAAGTTCAAGAAACACATTCTTTTGTCTACAAAACTGTTCCATATTTTACACTTAGATATGTCATGTCAGGTCGGACATTGACGTCACATTACCAATTATAGGTATCGTGACAGGTGAAACATTGACGTCAGATGACTAAATATAGATGTCATGACGGCTGATGCCGTGACAGGTGAAACATTGACGTCAGATGACTAAATATAGATATCATGACGGGTGATGTCGTGACAGATGAAACATTGACGTCAGATGACCAAATATAGATATCATGACGGGTGATGTCGTAACAGATGAAACATTGACGTCAGATGTCGTGACAGATGAAACATTGACGTCAGATGACCATTTAGAGGTATCATGACAAGTGAAACATTGACGTAAATGACTTAATATTTACAATAGAAAATTAATTTCTACGTTGAACCCTGTTTGATTTTTGTTTTCATTATTCGCATAAACATCGGTTTTTCACATCGCGCATGAATACCATTTCTGGTTTTTCCCTAACTGACCTATTTTTAGCTATCTGTTTTTATCTCACAAAACCACGTACATACTTCGACATTTCCTTCTTTTTTTCAAGTTTTTTTTTCACGTTATAGCAAAAAAAAAAAATTTTTCAAAAAATAAAAAAAATTTACAACACCTATTGAATTCCTATGATGAACTCATTGTAGAAAATCTAGAACATTAGGCGATTCCCGTGACCTACTTTTATCAATCTATTTTTAACATTCAAGCCATCACATTTTATAGTGTTATTTAATTAAATATACATTGAAAATGAAAGAAAAAATACTGAATTTTAAATAAATAAATAAAATATTTGTTTCGATTTTTATTGTATACTTAAAAATATTTCCATCGTCAGGGTGTTCTAAACGCTACACGGCACACTGCTTGCGGGCCACTACCATACAAGCTATGAGCGATGCCGGTGTTGAGACCAAACAGATAATGTTTATGAGCGGTTATCGGAATGAGGCTTCTAACAGGAGCTACTCTCACGACTGTTCGACCATTCAAAAACATGCTTTAAGTTCGCTTCTTTCATAAACTGTCACTGGTAATACTTCTGCCGTAATTCCCTCTGCCTTTGACCATGCTTCTTCTTCTCTCCCAGCAACTGATAATCACGTGATGGTTCCATGCTCGGACCTGTTCTCAACACAGTCCAACAAAACGTCGCGCATTGATGTTTCCAATACCCTGTCATCCATACAATCGGGAATCTTGACAAATTCAACGTTTAATAGCTGTAATTTAACAATCAATATGAATTTGTAACTTTGTTTGTCTATTTGAATTAAATTGTATGAAATATTCTTTTGTTTCCAGCGTACTATTTTTTTAAACCGTCTATTACGTCACACAATCAGTGAGAATGCGGGAATTATTTTGATTGACATATTGGCTGTTCCCAGAATGTTTACATTGCCGACAGATTCGGTATATACCGGTTTTTCTTTCTTATTTGTATGACGCAATCGAGAAGTTTGTAAAAAGAATGTTAGGAAAAATATTGTAAATATAAGAATTGACTGTCATTTTTTCCTGGGTTATCAAGGAATGAACCAGATTTTAAAACTAGCAAATCTAAAATGAACTGCTTCGCAGTTCATCAGATTTGCTAGTTTTAAAATCTGGTTCATTCCTTGATAACCCAGGAAAAAATGACAGTCAATTCTTAATTATAGGCACCATGACAGATGAAATATTGACGTCAGATGACCATTTAGAGGCACTATGACAGGTAAACATTGACATCAGAAAACCAATTACTGTCCGATTCACGTCTGCCGTAGCACTAGTTTTTCACGGTTTTAGAAGACATATCAAGAAATTTTGTAGAATGCCATATACCGTTATGACGTATGCAAATTTGTCTTAATTAACTGACACCAAACTAAATGCCATCTTAGCTGGAGTATAAAATGCAGAGCTTTTTTAAATCCTTACGGGGATTTAATATGGGAAAACACACAAACACTCATTCCGGAAATACATCGCTGAAAAATCATGCGGGTTAAGAAAATAGAATTGCGCATGACCGACTTTCCCATTTTCGCTGGCCAGGTAATATCGTCTGCAACTTGACAGCAAAGGGAATATATATATACTGTAGGTCTAACAACGGCAATCTTACCTACAGCTGAATGAACTATTCCAGATATTTCTACCCTAACCCGCATGATTATTACAGCGATGTATTTCCGGAATGAGTGCTTGTGTCTTTTCCCATATTAAATCCCCGTAAGGATTTTAAAAAGCTCTGCATTTTATACTCCAGCTAAGATGGCATTTAGTTTGGTGTCAGTTAATTACGACAAAATGCATACGTCATAACGGTATGTAACATGCTACAAAATTTTTTGATATCTCTTCTAAAACCTTGAAAAACTAGTGCTACGGCAGACGTGAATCAGACAGTAGAGGTATCGTGACAGGTGAAACACTGACGTCAGATGACTTGTTATAGATATCATGACAGGTAAAACATTGACATCAGATAACCAAATAGAGGTATCGTGACAGGTGAAACACTGACGTCAGATGACTAATTATAGATATCATGACAGGTAAAACATTGACGTCAGATAACTAATTTTCTTGAACGATGCTAAAAGTGTGTATAGATGTAGGTGGCAAGTATTGTTGTTCTAAATAAAACGCAAACTTTCCACTTAATGTTCGAGCCACAATCCACAAAAACAAAGCAAAAACTTAAAAAACTGACCAATTAGTAATGCACGTGGATTTCTACTGAGGAAGTGGGGACATTTGCTCCGGAAGGGTAAGCGCCTATTGTCTAGCTATCTACACCCCACCCGTCATGTGAAAAGTCAGTTTGAGAATGAAAAGAACATGTAACTGTGGTTAGTCAAATATATCCAGTACAAGTTCAGGATACAGTGACTTCATACTTTTCAACAATATTGTGATGGCGGCCATAAAATTTATAAGGGCCTTGATTAGCCTAGGCTTTGCAATATTTATGAGTCAACTTAATTTAATTGTAAGCAGTTTGCTTCGTTGTGGAAAGTCTCCGTAGTGAGAACAAGCTCTACTCCTCGTTATTAAATGTAAAACATATACACCCTACGACAATAAAAAAAAACCTGTAGTCATCACGTTCGCCGTATAGCTATAGATGTAACCTGTCTTAGGTGACAAAATTGAGGTATAAGTCCAAATATGAAGCAGAACATGAAGAATCTTTCGTATCTTGTTTTTAAGCTCACTTGAATATATGGCATTCACATATTCTTCAAATTTTGGATTATTTAGAGACAGAACGTCATCTGTATATCTGTATGTGGAGTTGAATAGTTTAGCGACAGTCTTATCTCCAGATTTGACAAGGTTCTGTAAAAATTCTGATTCATATGAATAAAGACAACAATTCAGCAAACAAAGGGTGCACAATTTGTGCAAATTGGTAATTCTACTTTTTTTTTTTTTTTTGGGGGGGGGGGGGGATTATATTGCCAAACACGACAAATATGTTGTCTATCAAAAACTCTATCATTTTGCTGATGGTATCTTCAGTATATTTTTGTTTGCAGTCTGTATGGTGTTTTACAAAATTACCAGCATCCCTGTTTAGCACTAAATATTTATATAATAATTTGAAATAAGTACAGCTTCTAGATTTATTTGATTGCAACACTGAGGTAAAACGAATTTTCGAAAAGTGGTTCAACTACACTATATGGACTGTTGTCAATATACAGTGGGTGTAGAAAGCCAAAAAGATATAAAACCTTTGTAATAACTTATAAAGCCTTATGTACGTTTATTTGTACCAAAACTTCATTGATACTCCTAAGATGATATTACATGTGTAGAATTTTGAATTTTTACAAAAACGAAATTATTTAAAATTCTACACATGACACACCATTTTTTAAAATTGTGTTTTGGATGGTTGACTTCACCAAGTCAATGTGATAAACAGTGTGTAGTGAAGGTCTCAAAAGAGCCACGGCTGCCATAACTTAAGACAATGGTTGCTTGGAATATTTCCGCAAATTTAATTTCTTTATGCCGAGTGCTTGGGAAAAGAACAATCGCTACTTTTAAATTGAATCCTTGGTCAGATCCATCAATGATTAGACTTACCATTAATCGTTTGAAACAAACAGTTTTCGGTACTTATTTCGACTCATTTTGCCTATATTTAACTAACATTATATATGTAAGCTAATAAGTGCTGGAAACTTTTGAGTATATCGACTATATTTAGTGATCAGCATAAAAGGCCCTCTTTCCAATTGAACTCGCCAGCATACCACCTGATCAATACCTCTTAACGTTTGTGCGGAATGAAATGGATAACGTTTACGTCAAATATTCCCGACAAAAAACGTCGTTATTATGGGGTTCAAACGTCACTTTATACGATTCCATTACCAATAGAAATAATTATCCCGCACAAACGCTGTGAGTTATCACGTGGAGCAGTGGGGCAATTCCATTTAGAGTATGGTTTGACAGAAACAAAACACACACGATAAATAGGCGTGTTCCCGATTTTCCCAATTTTAGGTAACATTTGAGAGTGGGGAGAACGGCACTGTTTTGATAAGGTGGGGGATTAGAGATAAAAAATAAAGTGACTTTAGTCTAATTCTATATATGCATGTAATCACTGATCATATATAGGCATGAGTCTGGTACTTCCAGCTCAATGGTCCCTGCCCCGCGATATCAAGATAATTATCACGACTGGTTAACATAAGTATCGCGACGTGTCGTGTTATATATCTCAACTTTTTATTTTGGTATCACAACTTTTCATGAAATTATATGGTGGCTTATTTCAGACATCGACATAATTTTAGTCGACATAAAATTATCTCGACATGTCGACTTATTATCTTGGCAAGTCGAGATGCTATCATGGAAAGTTGTGATACCAAAATAAAAAGTTGAGATAAGTAACACGACATGCCGCAATACTTATGTTGACCAGTCGTAATAATTATCTCGATATCTCGACTTTTTTTATCGCGGCAAGTCGTGTTACTTATCTCAACTTTTTATTTTGGTATCACAACTTTCCATGATAATATCTTGACTTGTCAAGATAGTAAGTCGACATGTCGAGATATTAAGTCGACATGTTGAGATAATTTTATGTCGACTAAAATTATGTCGATGTCAGAAATAAGCCACCATAAAATTATCTTGACTTGTCAAGATATGTCGACATGTCGAGATATTAAGTCGACATGTTGAGATAATTTTATGTCGACTAAAATTATGTCGATGTCAGAAATAAGCCACCATAAAATTATCTTGACTTGTCAAGATATAAGTCGACATGTCGAGATAATTTTATGTCGACGGTCAGAAATAAGCCACCATAATATAAAGATAGATAGATAGATAGATAGATAGATAGATAGATAGATAGATAGATAGATAGAGTTATTTTTATGTCGACTAAAATTATGTCGATGTCAGAAATAAGCCACCATACAGCCTATGAAAATCTGGCCATTTAGACCCTTTCGATAAATCGCGACATCTGGCGGAAGAGTTATTCACCGATTGTAGAATGTGACGTCAAACAGGGACTGCCCTCTTTATTCGAATAACGGATGACATGGTATTAGCATTTTTTTAAAAGCCACTGCCACGCACATTTCGAAAAATATATTAGCTCCTTATTTTACCAAACATATTTACTATTACTAACTACTATTACTACTACTACTACTACTACTACTACTACTACCTACTACTACTACTAATACAATAATAATAATAACAACAATAAACAACTTAAAAACAGAATTAAATATAGGTTTCATATTATATCATCATGATAAAAATATTTGAATAAGAGAATTTTGCAATGTCACGTAGTCTTGTTTTGAAAATGTAAGTAGATCCTGAAAAACATCAATACCGAGGAAATTGGCGAATTTTCAAACCGGCAGCGATGACATCTTGAAATACATAAATATTTTGGAAGACAAATTAATTACCTAACGATCAAGGTAAGCTTCATTTATACTTTCAGACTGGAGCAAAGCGAGGCGTCGACCCTTCCGACACCAGTTTGAATTGAAAAACTTTTTTTTTTTTTTTTTTTTTTTTTTTTTTTTTGTTGTTGTTGTTGTTGTTGAAATTGTTCTTATCCTTCACACAGCCGTCAGGCATAAAGCTTGTAAGTCAAAGAAAATTTGAACTAGGCAAAAATATACCCTTGCTTTATTTTCTAATTAGATTTGCCTGACTCCAGACATACACATGGTATAATGTATAATGGTACAACCAGCGCCTGAGATCCCCGAGACAGAACTCCCGCCTTTGTACATCTGTAGTCATGTGAGATTCTCTGCTTTATGTACTTATAAGGAAATTTCTGTGGTTCAACTCTGATATGAGCCGACTCTCCAATTGATAACTATAGATATTATATTCAGTTCCTAACCCAAACTTAATGTATTATAGCATTTTCTTTAAATCACGTAAATCTGTATAGATTAAAATTTAAAACCTACGAGTATAAATCAAAATTAAATAACTTACGGGTATAAATTAAAATTAAATAACTTAGAGGAATTTTATGAAGTGCATCGGATATTTTTCTGGCACACCAGATAGAAAAATTCATTACATACATTGTACAAAGAGCTGTACGATATTTCTCCATGCTACCTATCAACGTACCATTGTGTACGATATTCTTCTCTTTCTCCTGCAAATATTTATCAGTGAAATAATAGGTGTGTCGAAGTGAAATTAATTGAATTAGTTTGTTTTGTCCTTAAAAAAATCACTACTTGTTTAATCTAAATCCTCGTTCTAATATTTTGGTCCAGAATTCGGCCTAAGGTTTTAGATCTTTCTACCTTGCACCATTAAGTTGTGATTGAATATTTCATATCTCAATACATTGTGTATTTTGTGTCATCACCCATGGTGTATACGTAGTATTTGATTTTGATTTTCTTAAACTGTTAATTTAAAATGTCATTTTTTCGATGTCAATCATTTTAGTGACAAGTATGCATACATTCAATATATGAAGGGAAGCAACTCTAAATCTTATATTATTCTAAAAGATTGAAGAGAAGTAATAATGTATATATACGCCAAACATAATTCCTTATTTTTAGATGGTGGAGGAAACGCGAGTGCCCGGAATAACTTTCTCACAGTAGGATCTAGCCGAATAAGCAGCGACAGACACTGTTAATATAGTACTTTTTTCACTTATATCAAGCCGGTCAATTCTGGAATGGTGGGGGAAACCAGAATTCCCGGAAAAATCATAAGCCTTTGGCAAGTGAACTGACAAACTTTCTCACACTAGGATCTAACCGAGTGAGATGTCATAGTCATCTAAATTGACCAAAGTAAAAAGCATTGTCATAGGAACCTAAACAAGAGGCCCATGGGCCTTAACGCTCACCTGAAGATATGTCCAATATTGTTTGCAAAGTGATATAGACAATATATTAAGTACAGAAACTTTAAAAGTTTTCTCAAGTTAAGAACTCCCACAAAACTTAATCAGAAATATATCCAGTCACATTTCATTTATAAGTAGCTTATATAATATGCATGAAGTAACTGTAGTGCCATGAATAATTTCCAAATCATTAATCAATTTTAAGATACTTATGCAGCTATGTCCTTGACCTTTGAACTTATATGACCTCCAACCATATATGATTGCCATGTCAATACCTACAATATTCTAATATACATGCCTATGCATAAAATTAATAGCTTTCAAGATGATTGATAATTTTAGTATTCCTATGTTGATATGACCTTGACCTTTGAACATATAACCTTGAACCATATATCAAAATGATCGTTGTCGCAATACCTACAATATTCTAATATACATGCCTATACAAAAAGTTAATAGTTTTCAAGATAATTAGCAATTTAAGTCTTCTTTTGCAGCTGTGACCTTGACCTTTCAACATATGACCTTGAACCGTATATCAAAATGATTGTTATGTCAAAACCTACAATATGCTTATATACATGCCTATAAAAAAGTTAAGAGTTTTCAAGATAATTAGCAATTTAAGTTTTCTTCTGCAGTTGTGACCTTTACCTTTCAACATATGATCTTCATCCATATATCAAAATGATCGTCATATCAATACCTACAATATTTAAAATACATGCCTATACAAAAAGTTAATAGTTTTCATGATATAGTGACAAATATATAATTTTTTAGCAATTTCTCATCTCAGTGCCTTACAATTTCCCCATTTTGAGCCCCATGGCTACCATTTGTGCAAATTTGAAAATAGATGACCTAAAGATGTTATAAATGAAATAACTAAGGGTATATCTCTTGTAGATTCAGAGGAGAAGATTTTTAAAGTTTTCATTATTTCCCCCAATGGGGCCCTAAGGGGACATAACTCCTTCATTTGCGCAAATCTGTGCAAATGTGAGCTAAAAACTGCAGATATCCATTACTGCTCTTACTGTGGATATCCATTACTGCTATAGCCACTATACCATAGTTACTATAGTAACAAGTAATCCCACAGTCACCTGAAGTAGCTGTAGTTACCAGTAATGTCACTGCCACCTAAAGTATCTATAGTTTTCAGTATTACCATAGCAACCTTAGGTAACCCGTTACAAGTTTAGCAATAATCTTAATAATACAATCATAATAACCTTATGTAACCATAGTTACCGGTTCCATCACAACCTGAAGTAACCAAAGTTACCAGTCTTGTCTGAATTAGTTATAGCTACCAGTACTATCATAGCGACCTGAAGTATCTATAGTTTTTAGTATTACCATAGCAACCTGAAGTAACCAAATTACCCATCTTGTCTGAAGTAGTTATAGCTACCAGTACTATCATAGCGACCTGAAGTATCTATAGTGTTTAGTATTACCATAGCAACCTGAAGTAACCAAAGTTACCTGTCTTGTCTGAAGTAGTTTATAGCTATAAATACTACCATAGCCACCTGAAATAACTATCATTGTTGACATAGGAATGTGAAGTAACTTTAGCTACCATTGGTGCCAATTAAAGTGACTGTAGTTACAGAGAAGTGGTATATAATACAAGAATAAGAACATTGTGTTATTTTGTTGCATTATTTTTATGATTTTGTATGTATTAGATGACAACAATTACAAATGGTCAAAGAAAACATTACAACAGCAGTCAAAATCTATATGTTCAACAAAAAAAAAAAAAAAAAAAAAAAAAAGGAGTTACATTTCTTGCTTTGTAACAAAATAGACTTACCACCAGCCACACCATTTATATAATTTTACCATCATGTTCTTGTAACCTTCATCACAAAATTGAGGTAATCTCTAGTATACTGGGTTGTTTCAAAGACAGCAAGTTCTTCAGCCTACAACTCTATGTGTATCTGCTCCCTGGTAGAATAAATTAAGGAAGCTAGAGTTACGGTTCCTGAGCACTGCACTTCGAATCATCGTGGTAAGTAAGCATACCAAGTTTCAAGTCATTCTGACCATAGATGTCAGAGTTATGGGCCAGACAAACATGCTAACAGCACACAAAGGGGAATAACTCAAAAATTAAGGAAGCTAGAGTTACGGTTCCTGTGCACTGCACTTGGCATCATCGTGGTAAGTAAGCATACCAAGTTTCAAGTCATTCTGACCATAGATGTCAAAGTTATGATCCAGACAAACATGCTAACAGCATTCAAAGGGGAATAACTCAAAAATTAAGGAAGCTAGAGTTACGGTTCCTGAGCACTGCACTAACAAAAAAAAAACAAAAAAAAGGAGTTTACATTTCTTGCTTATTAAATGTTAAAATGTTGCATTTGAAGATAATAAAACATCCTGCTTGTTAAGTTAAATGTAGGTAAAATTTTGAAATGTGAAACTTATTAATATACTGATATCTGATATCCAGGTAAACAAAAACCATTAACACTAGATCAGGTAGTAGCCTTCTTAACAATAACCAAAATAACAAAATGTGTTAAACTAACAATCATCCTGATATGACATATGTCTGTTAAAATTTAAGCTATTTCTGAATTTTATAAAGCAGGGGAGAATGCCATAAGACCCACTGTCTTGAAATAAATATAAAATTTTTAAAACTTAAATAATTTATCAAATAATAATCATTAATATCATAAAAACTTCTTTTTACATATGTATACATGTATTTGAAAAAAAATTATAATTCATAAATTTATAAATGAAATACAATTGATCTAACTCACAACAAAACTTTTCTCTCTATTTTTCTTTCTCTCACATGGACACCCACACACAACAGACAATCTCCCTCTTCTCTCCCCCCCCCCCCAAACACACACACACTTGTAATAAAATCTTTCAAAAGCTTTAACTTCTATCAGAATATAACTTATAAACACATATTTTAGATAAGGATTCAAAAATCATAACATTCTGTTAGTTTAAAGGTCAGAACATAACAAATGAGTTGTTTCAATTACATTCATTATAACAATGTCTGACAATGAAAGTCCAATATAAATAATACAAATCCTATTTGATCCTCCTCACTTACCTCCCTTGAAAAATAAGACAATAAGTTACAGGAAATTAAATGAAATACTAGTATTTAGACTTAATTCTTTATAATGGGAAAGAGAAAAATGCAGAAGCCAAATCAGGACTCAGATCTGGTAGCTTCTCCATACTAGAAAGACAATGCTTCAACTAATCAGTCACCTATAAAGCCTGGCTTATAACATTACCGAACCACCAGGTTCCATTTTGGACCAACCTGTTGGTTAACCAATTCCAAGTGTCAGACAACCCCATAATGTTACAGAAATGAGGATAAAAGGCAACAGCAAAGCCAGGGCTGAAATCTGGTATTTTACCAATACTAGCAGAATGTTGAACTGACTGAGCCTAATGACCACCTATTGTGCCCAAACCACCAAACTTTTTAACATTAGGTATAATAAAATAATTAAAACCATTATGTAAAATTGTTTTTACCACAACAAAAGTATTCCAAGATGACAAACTGCATGAATTTTCACTGAATCTGCAATTTTCACAAACATTTTTAAACAAATGATTTAACATCAAAATGTCAATTTGAACTGACAAACCAAGAAAAAAAATTCCAAATTTACACTTTTTTCAAAAATGTATATTTCATCAATGATTTAAGTACAGCTTGTGGTCAACTAATCTAATCTGTAAGTTACACAATGATAAACAAAAAAGCAAAATTTTTACTATACCAATGTTGAATTTTTATTATTTGTTTTTCTACATATTCATTCATATTTTCTTTTTTTTTTTAATCTAAGTACCAGAAAGTCCCTTTTATATAAATAAACAGGTATATATATACTCCAAAATAATATATTATGCATAATTTGTTCATGATTCAAATAAATCAACATTTATTAAATAGACATTTTAAATCACAAACATTTGTCACAATGATTGATTATACTTCAATTATTCATATCTTAAAAATATAAACTTTGTTTGAGTTTATTTGTATACAATTAAAGCTAAGGACTTACATGTAAATTCACAAGAATTCTGTAACAAAACTGGTATCACATACAACATTAACATACATATACATGTATGTATATACAAGTTCAACAGATATAAATATTTTTTTAATGATCTGATATTATTTCGAAACAGTTGTAAGATAAATAGTGTAGTTTATTCAAATACCTTGCACACAAAAAAACCAAAATTTTTCCAGTCTGTCATTGACACTGCTACAGACTATGTTCTTGCTCATGAATATGTAGTAAATCTGAAAATTTTTATATTGTTTTTCTTTTCCTGTACATTTATGAAAGTAAAGAAATAACTTCAGCAACAACAACAACAACAATAACAACTACAACAACAAAACACACACACACACACACACACACACACACACACACACACACACACACATTCAATGTGGATATAATAAATGTAACTACTCATAAAAATTAAATGACATTAACTGCTGCATTTATAGTGCATAAATAAGAATATTAATTATATCAAACCCAATTTTCTTTCATTTTTTGTAACAAAGGGTCATAAAAAAATATCAAAATCAAAATGGTTGAGGACCTAATTTTAGAAATTCATAACCAGCAGCTGCAATAAAATAAAATACTGGACATTGTAGTTACCCTGTACATAATTATGTTTGTGGTGCCACAAAAAACACCTGTTCTTCAAAAGACTACATGTATATACCATCATTAGAATGATTGAAATCCTAAGAGTCACGTCTTTTGTTGAAATTTGGTGTAAGGCATTTGGTTTTTTATAAACATTAAATACATCTGATATAGTTCACAAAAAAGGTTTTCTGAAAGCTGAACTTCAGCCAAACTTCCATTTGGGTTTACATATAAGGTCTACTATTTGATCTGCAGTCAAATTAAGATGTTTCACTTTTTAGTCTTTTTCATCAATATGATAAGTATTTTAAATTAACAATCAAATATTATGTAGATAAACATTTAAGGATAAATAGCAACAAAGAATTGAAAAATTCAGACAAGGACAGGTAATAATAATAATAATAATAATAATAATAATAATAAAGGTAAAATATTTTGATAAAGACCAAACTTAATATTAATGTCTTAGAGTAAGATGTTCCATCTGAGAGATGCATCATTCTGGCAACATCTAAAATAAAATCATGCCATATCTTAGAATTTGGTTTTCCACAGATTTTGTGAAATATTACGTTCTTCATTATTATATTTTTTAAGTTAAAAAACACTAGTGTATGTAAATTTTTTTTTTTTGCATCAAAAGAATAGTCACTACCAATTTTTAAGACTTCGGCAAACCAGGCTGGGGTTTGAACCTTCGTCCTCCCACATATGAAACGAGCACTCTACCAACTGAGCTACCGTAGTGGTTTGCCCCAAAAGAACATGCTAAAGTAAATATTTTTTAATTTTCTACAGAATACACAAAATCACACAACTTGCATCCATTCACATAACAGATATACAATCTAATACACTCTATTGCAGTTTCTCCCTTTGTAAATCACATCAATGAATAATTTATAATGCAAAACTATATCACAATTATTAATTTCAAAATAATTTTTTTTGAAATAAAATGTAAAAATGGAATTTCTGCCATTTGCTGAACTGGAAAATTATATGTACATGTTTAGACTGACATCAAGTTGATGATGAGCTCATTACTGTTAGTGAATTCTTTATATATAATATACTGGTTGGAATCAAAAGTAAAGTCAACAACAACAGTTGATACACATCAAATCAAACATTAACTAAAATATCATATGAATAGAGTGAAATAATATGTTGGTTGGTTGATTTTTGTTTTACCTCATATCAGCATTTTTCAGCTATTCATGACAAGACAATTTTTAAATTAATCTCAAGAATTACACAAATTCATGTGGTGTGCAAGTGTTTCTGATCTACAATTTACTATTGCACACTTATAGGGACCTTTAGACGTTAACACTAGTGACCACCAAGTAGTGAAAAGCCAACTAGTAATGGAAAACCTTTCGAACTTGTGGTTGATACAAATGTGGTTGTATCTGCAAGATAAAGGAAATTTAAATGTAAGTCAAGATTCTGTTACTTATTTTAAAGCAGTCAGTTCTGAGAAGGAGGGAACCGAAGTGCCAAGAGAAACTGGCAGAATTTCTCACACAAGGATCAACCCGATATTGACTCAAACCAAAGTGGTGAGAAGCATGGTTATCTGTAGGTGTAGGCGCACAAAGGTTCTCTTATAAGCTAACTTGACCTTCACACAAAAAAGAAAGGCATTATTACTTATATACATATAGTATAACAATGTGTTCAATTGCTAATACATTGTAATTTTAACTCTTAGGTGTTTTTCTAGAATATTTTGGCAACTTTTAAAACTACTTCAAGCATTATGAAACGTCTATCAAAAATAAATGTCTGAAAACCCCATCTGTTTTTTTTTTTTTTTTTTTTAATTTCTTGACAATAATTTGATAGTTGCTGTAACAATCTTTAAAACTTGAGAAATAGTAATATAAAGTGAATAAAATAAACAATTTTTGATATTGTGGGACTTTGTTGCATTACAATTTGGCATTAAGTCTAGAATTACCAATTTGCTTGATTATTTAATTTTTTTTCTTTTCTAGGAAAATATTTAAAACAAAGAATCATTATTAAAATTGAAACTGTCACGTGTGAATATCCATGGCAACATAGATTTGAAAATTTATCTTCAATCAAACATAAATTCAAATTTCTAATAGAAATGAATTTTATGCAATTAATTAAACGTACAAAGCTACTTTAGTTTTATAAAAACCAACAAAAGAGAAATCCAAAAATTTATAAGTGAACAAGTAATTCAGAAACAAGTTTGTGACAATACAGCACTAATATTGTAACAGAGTTTATAGTTCCACATACAGTAATTTATATCATTATAGCTTTGTTTATTTTGTACATAGGTTAAAATAGTGGAAAATAGTGAAAAAATCCATTTCTAGCATTCACAAGTTATTCACTGTACAGGAATTCCCATCACTGTATAAGTAGCATTGGTTAAAATAGTGAAAAAAATCCATTTCTAGCACTCACAATATATTCACTTACACAAATTCACATCACTATACATGTAGCATTATTTTATTTTGTAAATGGTTAAAATAGTGAAAAAAAGTCCAATACTAGTACTCACAGTTCAAACCGATAAGGAATTCATATATCCATATTTGGTTTTTACAATGATCATCAGCACTTATCTCCCCTTACTATCACACAAGTCATATACACACATAAAAACAAACATCACGTTATATGTCCGACCACAGTATAACCTTTTTCTGTCTCTCACTACTTAGTACATATGACCCTACAGGATGCCAGGAACAGGCTATCACAGCATGGCTGAAAATTAAAACAAAGTACATAATAAATAATTAGTATTTCAATTGACATATAATCAGTTTGCAAGAGTGAGTCACTGATACACAGAAAGAATAAGATCAATTTCTCCAAGTCAGTCTCTTATTGTTATGTACAATAACTAGAACAGGGAGATGAATCATTGGTCTAAAAAGTCACAATTCTTTTTATCCAATTATCATATACAAGGAAATATCTTTTTTTTTGCACAACTTCTTTGTGCAACCCACTGAAGAGAAGGAGGTTATAATTATCCTTTCATTTTAGAATATCAAAATTAGTTTCCATCTTTATCCATCATCCATGGTGCAAGATTCTTTTTCTCACAAAATAAGACAAAAATTTTAAATCACTAGTTCTGAAACAGTGAACTATTCCATGGCACATTGCACAGTTTTTCTTACCAGGTATGTCAACATGAATTTTGATGAGTATCAGCATTGATGGTAAATTCTTATAACTTGATGATAAAAATTTAAAACTTATTTTATTACATGTATATCTAAACTAAGATCCCCCTTCCCTCTCCTTAAAAACAGTGTAAGGATATAGTTTATAAAAGCTGTCATAACTGGTTTTTCTAGCTTAACAAAATTATAAAGAATTTATAAATTTAACTTCACTTGTTGAGCACAAATAAAAACATAAAGTTCCACATCAATAATTCATAAAATATTTAACCATTTTTAATTTGATTGGAGACGTTCATCTAGATATAAAGGTTAATATACAGCATCTAGCTAACAATTATTGGTTTGACTGGAGATGTTGATCTATACAGAAATTACTACATAAATAATAAATCTTGAAGAATCTTGAGTTCAATTTGCTTTTGTCAAATTTTCTGATATCTAATATCAGAATATAATTAAATTTCTAAATTCTGTTAAATCATACTGCAACACAAACACAACATAAATGCACGTGCTCGTTTTTCATGTTATTCTTCAATAAAATACACAACCATAGCAACGCTAAATGTCAATGGCGTGACGTAATGACTCTTTCCATTTCAATGGCTGAAATTGTTTGTTGATAACGCGGAGGATTTTTTTTAATTTATAAAAAAATCAAGAAAAATAAAACAAAACATTGCATTTTGTTTTATGTTTCAGTTTAAGTGTTTAAAATTAAATCATAAGGAATAACTTGTGTTTTTAACAAGTTTATTGAGTCATAACATGAAAAATGGTGTGCACACTTTTTCATAACGCGCTACATGCATTATGAAGTGTGCACACCGTTTTTCATGTTATGTCTCAATAAACTTGTTAAAAACACAAGTTATTCCTTAACAATCATACCACAGCTGTTTATATATACAGCATTATGTTAATACATACTTATGTTCTTGTAATTTTTTCTCTAACTTTGCTTTGCTAACATTCCAAATAAATAAACTACCATCACCTGAACCAGCAATTGCATATGTACCATCAGGACTGAAATACAAAAATGTCGTCAATATAGTCACTGAACATGTGTGTGTGTGTGTCTGTGTACATGTATGTGTATAAACATGTATATGTGTATGTGTGTGCAGTTTTCACATGTGTGATGTACTGACACATCCATCCAGAATACAGTCTCTGAAGGAGACTAATACCCCCTTCTCCCAATTGTTGGTGGAGAAATTTGATTGTGGGTGATGGGTTCTTATGATTCTTAATATCTCTGCATAGGTTTAGAAAAATAATATCATAACATATTTAATAAACCTCTGGAAAATTGCATGTGTGAAAAATTCTAAATAGTGCATGCTTATGGTGACATGAGTACACATACCAACTATGCCACAAATTTATACCTGCACACATTACATTTAACTAATAACAAGCTAACCAGTTGAGGCCTATGGCAAGGGCAAGAACACTTTTCTACTTGTAAAATGACCAGGATTGGGTAAACAGCTGAGATGCCTTAGCATAAAAAGCTTATATCTTCAACAACTTTGTCATGATATTCTTGTAAACTACCAGTACTTTGATTTACTAACCTAAATACTGCCCTAGACCAATCACAGCCTACATGGAAATCACTAGCACTGAAAATTAAATAACAAAAATTTATAGATAAAGAACCATTTAAAAAATCAAATTTGTTAAGCAAAGCAATACAGAGGATAAACAAAATGGACTTGGACTAATATTCTAACAATACAAAGCTAACAGAGTGAAATTGACATGTTCTTTAGATCCATATGTACTGCTTAAAATCAAGTATACATCAGGATACCTGTGTATAAAATAAAATAAATTACAAGCAATACTGATCAAAACTCCAGTAGTTACACCTCTGACAAAAATAATTATCAAATTAACTCTAAAACTCATAGACACAGATAGGAAAAGCAAAACATTTGTGCTAGATAATCCTGGCAGATTTAACTGTCTTCAAAGGTTAGAAATATTGTGAATTTATGGTGTTTTATGCCCAGTCGGAATTCTTTCACTTACAATGATGCATTCAGTTGGGTGATGTTGAGTAAACCAGAGTTACCAAAGAAAACCAAGAGGCTTTATCAAGCAGTCTGTAAAACTTTCTCACATTAAGGAAATGAGGTCTGCCAACTTATAGGCATTCAAAAATACTGTAATCTATGAGATAGTTCTTTAAAACACTCGGTTATTAAGACCAAAAATTATTACAAGACTACAATATATATTTCAAGAAGTTTACTTACAACAGTGTAGCAGAAACTTGGTTCATTCGGAGATCTAAAATCTTCAGTGTGTCATCTCTAGTACAACACAACATACAACTACGATCTACAAGATAAAGAAATAAATACATGTACTTAAAGCTGCATTAAGTTTTTCAATTTTCTGAATTTTTTATGATTTTCTAAAAATATATTTTTTTAAAAATAGATATCTTCTTATCACGATCAGTGAGATTCATTTACTAAAATTTCATTCCTTTTAGCTGTAAATAAACAGAATCCTCTAACCAGTTGGTCAATGTTTACCAATGATTATTATGAGCTTGGAGCATGCGCATGGATGTACGGAAAAACCCATGAATCGAAGGTGAAACATGACAAATTGCATTAATTGTCCGTCATTAATATCCAGATGTATTTGAAATGGTGTTATGTATCCTTTACTAAGTCACAAAAGACAAATTCAACGAATTTCTGTGTTTAATTTATCACATTTCACCATTCTGAAAGTTGTGTTTAAATGACCCTGTTTTTTCATGATGTAACCATGTTCTAATATTAAACCCCACATGCTACATTTCGCTGGGAAATTAATGTTATTTCTGTATTTATTCGAGCTTTTATCGTTGAACCAAGTATAACATTGTACTTTAGGTACATCATTAATTAGATTAGCACCGTTTTAATTTTTTCTTTGGAAAACTTAATGCAGGTTTAATGGTTCAATGATTTCCTTAGAGAAAAATAAATTTTATCATATTTGTTTGATTTTGTGTAATGTCACTATGGAATTAGAGATAAATGAATAATTATAATATAGCATCATATTTTTATATGTATACTGAAACAATGGCAATATGACTTTTAGAATTACACGCCATACTCACAGAAGATCACACATACACATTTACTGTGGAAATTTCTATGTAGTTTTGGTAAAAAAAAAAACCCATATATTTTCCAGTATACTAGTATGTCTGCAGTCTTTTGATCATATTTTACAACTGGTACAGATTTTAAATTAAACAGCCAACTGTTTTTTCAAGTTGAAACAAGATATAAATGTATCCACTCCAACATAACTTATTATATGTTATGTCAAATGTAGTTTTTGCCCCAGTCAAAGATTCCTTCACTTCACTGTGATGGTGGAGGAAACTGGAATACCTGAACAAAACCACTGTCAAACAAAGTGACTAGTACCTGCCCAAACAGGATACAAATTATGTGGTGTGAAATGCTGCAGTTCGTGATCCAGCACTTTAGACCAATCAGCTATCAATTACGCAAAAAAAAAAAACACCACAACATTGACATTTAGGGACATATCAATCATTCAGAACATTCTTGGTTACTAAACTTACCAGGTGATAAATCTAATGATGTAATTCTGCCTTGTAAGGATATTTCATTTGTACTATTATCTGACCGGCTATCCCAGAACCGAACTCTTCTATCAAAATGACCACTAATTATGTTTGTTCCGTGAAGTGTAACCAAATCATTACAACTAGATCCAGCAAATATTGTTTTAATACCTGGAATTAAATATTATACATTTAAAGTTTTGTTCTACTGAGTTGAGCATTGAGTAATGGTGTTTAATGTCCTGAGTCAAGAACATTTCATACTGAGTTGAGAGTTGAGTAATGGTGTTTAACATCCCAGTCAAGAACATTTCACTTATATCGAGACACTACCAGCTATAGATAAAAGTGCAGAAATTTTGCCTGTGTGTTGTGCTGATGGTATAATACAACAAGGTGTATCGTGACACAGGACTTCATTTATTTTAAGTTCCCATCTGAAACAACCGTGACTTTCATTTTGTAATGCCGAGTGATGACAAAAGAACAGTCACTACCCACTATTATGTCTTGGGTCAGACCCAGTAGGGGTTCGAACCCACGACCTCCAAATTACGGAGCAGGCACTTTACAAACTGAGCTACTGCAGTGTTCTCTGCTCCATTAATTATTAAATTAATATTACTCATTAGAAAAGAGAGATAACTATATTGCTTAAAAATAGTTTTACTTATTTCTAGTTTAATGACTTGTTATGCAAAGTTCATTAACCAATTCTTTCTCTCTTATTTATCAAGTCAAGATTATTTTTATCAAATGCAATGGGCAACCATAATTATATTATCATCAGCTATGAGGAATGAAACATGATTATTTCATCATCAGTTATAATGAATGAAACCATGATTTTCATCATCAGTTATGAGTAATGAAATCATGATTATTTTATCAACAATTATGAGGATTGAACCCACGGTTATTCAACCATAAGCTACAGGTGTTAGAACCATGATTATTTAATCAATGACTATGGTCAATGTAACTATTATCTTTTATCATGAGATAAAACAACAGGTATTAATCACTATGTAAAACTTACATGCTCGACTTGTTAAGTCCCATATTTTTAATGTTCTGTCATGACTACCGGATACTATTTTATGTGCATCACCTAGAAACCGAGCCGCCATAACTTTACCGCTGTGACCTGTTAATGTATGCTACAAGACAAATAGAAATCATAGTAGGATGAAGAAAGTTAATCCAGATCAAGAGAAAATAGAATAACTTCATATAATTTTAATTATTGTGTATTTGTAAATTAAAAAACCAATTTTCATCAGAATTTATTGAGAAAGTTAGGACCAATTGTTTTAGTATATGCAAATTTATATATATTTAAAATACAACCCTTGCTTGCTTCCATTTACTTTTCATGTTGTGAAATTTGAAAAAAAAAATTAAAGCAGCAACAATCAGAATATACATAATACAAAAATCAATCCCAAGCAATCTCTTGTCATAAGCTACCTTTGTGCCAAATTTCATTAAAAATCTTAAATGCTTAACCTTTTAATGACCAGAAACCAATTTTCTACTTATAGTCACAGTGACCTTGTCCTCTGGCCTAGTGACACAAAAATCAATACCAAGCAAGCTGTTGCCATAAGCTACTCTGTGCCAAGTTTCATAAAAATTTTTGAACAGTTAACTTTTAAATGACCATAAACCAATTTTCTATTTATAGTCACTGTGACCTTGTCCTTTGGCCTAGTAACCCGAAAATCAATCCCAAGCGAGCTCTTGTCATAAGCTACCTCTGTGCCAAGTTTCATTATAAAATCTTGAAAGGCTAACCTTTAACTGACCCGAAACTGATTTTCTATTTATAGTCACAGTGACCTTGACCTTTGACCTAGGGACCCAAAAATCAATCCCAAGTGAGCTATTGTCATAAGCTACCTCTGTGTCATTGATATATCAAAATTTGTTAACATCATCCGGGGATTCTCCCAACTTGACAAATTTCTCCCAACTGAATGATGACGTTGTATAGGAAAAGTTTTTATGTATTCATGAATGTAATGTTATTGCTGTCAGAAAATTCCCCAGCTACTATGGTGATATAGAATGTTGTATAGCACGTGAGATACAGATCATTTTATCACATAGCCAGAAAATGTAATGTATCACTATACTAAGATTCATTGGGTATGTGATAAAAAAATAAACAAAATGGAAAGGAGCACTAGTGTTAAATCTTTTGTTATATAACTTACATGTATATATTTAACAATTGAACTGTTTAAAATGGTGTTCATTGTCAGTATGAAGGCAACAACTTTGCAAGCAAAAGGAATAACGCGTGTTAGCGCGTTATGAACAGTTTGCTTGCAAAGTTGTTGCCTTCATACTGACAATGAATACCATTTTAAAACAGTTCAATTGTTATATTTTCGTTAAATATTTTTTTAAAGAAAATTATTCATTTACTGTAAGAAAAAAAATTCCCATCTATGACACATGCACATCGGGGGAGTCCAGTAGACTGCAACAGCTGAATTTAAGACCGAGAACTACACATTATTAATCCGCAATATTTTTAATGTAGGGTAACAACGGGGAGTTTTGGTTTGAAAAATTATAGTGTTATCAGGTGTTTTGATGGTATTTTCTCAAATTTTCATTAACATAATGACTTTTTTATAATATTGGATATAAATAATATATATAAAAATTGAATATCAACGATAAATATGTTGTTATTTGTGGACTATATTTCAGTCGAAAATCAGGTGCACCTGTGTGGCCCTATTTCAATTTGCAAAGAAGTTTGGAGTAAAAGATTGCTGGCTAAATGTCGGAAGTGAAATTTGTGAATCTGAAACGGGAATGGGGGAACTGTAGCTGAGGGATAATTTTCAATAACCAAGCATTGGGTTTCGAATCTGTGATATGTGAGTAGACAGGGATTTACAGAGAGATTTCTACTGGAATGTTGACATTGTTAGGTTGAGATTCACTCTGTCATAATGTCCCGAGCTTCATACTCGGTATCATTCAAATGTAGACAGCAAAGCAGTGAGAAGTATACTTATTCTTTACACCTGGTGTTGTGCAAATATCTCTCAAAGTTTAGAAAATAATCGTTTTAAGGTTAGCAAGGAGTTGTGTAGTACTTATAAACCATGTATTGTACTTTTGAGGAGTTACTATTGTATCCCTTGTAAATTGATTAAAAGCATGTAGATGATTTTTTCAGTTTTTCCGATCAACAAACACAGCATGTGAAACGGACAATTTTCACTGGATGTGGCATACATGCGTGAATGTAATTCCAATTGAAATTTACATCACTTGAAATTTACATCCCAAGAGACACAAAATTGACTGACAAGTTGTACCATTACACATAGTCTCAAAATAATAGGGTATATAGCAGCTTTGTCAAGGTAGGAAGAATTTTTTTAAGATCCGATTGTTTAAAATTTTTTGTGGTTTGATGGTTTAGACTGATCTGTTGTTGTCTGTTCTTTCAACAGGCCATCAAAAACACCACTCTGTCTCTCACAATGTCAATATTACGGTGAATATCAGCCAGGTGCCTATATATGTTATCAAAATATTTTTTTATTAATTTCTTTGATTTTACTTTGTAATATCTCGTAAATGTGTTTTTCAGTCTCGTCTGGAATGTAAACAAATGAGACGTGACAGTCATGTTTGTTTACCTACGATAATGTAGTTCCTGATTGTCTATTGCATTTTATATGTATTCATACACGGAGTGACAAAACTAATTACAACGGCTCTCAAGCTTGCAGCTATGGGAATTTCACAAGGCAAATGAAAATATAAAAACATAAGTACTATAAATATATACACATATTGAAAATGATGATAATTCTTACCCGTAGTCTCTGATCTTGTAGTGACCAAACTCGACTAGCAAAATCATTTGATGCTCCTAATATTAAACTTTCCTGCAATAAATATAAACATATATATATTTATTGTTATTTATCACAGAATAAAGAAATGTCAAAAAATATTTTCTTAAACACACATGTATATTTACTGAAATTTCTTCTAGAACTGACTAACTCAAATTCTTATTATGTTTAATCAGTAATCTCTACCAGACAGTACAACTGAACAACTGTTCTTTATGATGATGCACAAGTTAGTGTTTACAAATTTGCCATCATTCCAATTTTAATAGTAGTCATTGTCTTAATGGCCCAAAATATGTAAGGAAAAAGGTTTTTAAATGCTAATATACAAGCTTTAAATAGCTTGCTTTAAATGTAAGTTATAGGCATTCAAACAGAAGTAGAAAAATTTATGCCCTATATAGGAATTTTTTCAATTCAAAGGTACATGTGGCTAGTTCTCCTGCCTGGAGAAACCCTCTTGTCTTTGGCATGCCAACTGACAAATTTTCTCACGCTAGAATCTGCCCAAGAGATTCAAAACTATGCAGTGAGAGGCAATTTGAGTGGTCTATAATATTTGCTTACAGATTACAGAGCCTCCCACAACCTAGGTTTGACTTCCACTCAAACAGATCCTAGCACGATAAAATTTGTCAGTTTACTTGCCAAAGGTTTGTGAATTTCTCAGGGCACTCAGATTTCCTCCACCACCCCAGAACTGATTGTCTTGATATAAGTGAAAGAATCTGATGGGTATAAAATACCATTACTTTCCTTCACTCTTTTCCTATTTGTTTGCATCATGACAAAAAATTAAAGAAATATTCCCATCATTTAGATTTAAATAGATTTATAACAAAGAACTCACCTCTAAATCAAAATCTAGACCCATAATACCAGCATTACTACCTAATAATATACCCTTACACTCGCATTTACCTGTAAATCAAACAAGAATATTTAGTAATTATATTTCTCTACTTCTCCTAGACCCATTATACCAGCGTTACTACCTAATAATATACATGTACCATTTCATTCGCATTTACCTGTAAATCAAACAAGAATATTTAGTAATTATGTCTCTACTACTTGGATAGTTAGGTAATTTTAAACTGAAACAGAGTAAAAATCGTAAATACATCCGGAAAAAGTTCACCTATATTTTGTCGAGGTAGGCTTCCTTGTACATGACAAAAATCAATGTACCATAAGGTTATATTTAGTGTATTTATAATATATTTTATCCTAGCTACAAAAATTGGAATCATATACATATTTACTTGTATCTCAATACACTATGGGCTAAAACTTTAGATATTGCCCTGGACTGTTGTGTTTTGGATGCGTGTGGTACATTTAATACTACAAAAATATTATTTTAGCAAACATTTTTCATTTCAACCACATTAATTAAAATTGTGAAAAATCTTCTTTTAAGCTTTTTTCTTCTAAAAAGATAAGAAAAAACAATGTACCACATGTAGATTTCCAGTGATTTGGTACCTAAAATTTTGAAAACCAAATACTTAAAATAAAATGTTATGAATAGAGTATAAAAGAAACTCTTCTTCTGTCCTGTGTTCATGATGACATGAACTTTAAAACTACATTCAATCTGAAGTTTTCCAATATTTTTATTTCACAATCTGTACCTAATAAACCATACAAATTTACATTTTTCTTAACTTTATTACCTTGTATATTTTCCCATATTTTGATTTTTCTATCTGCACCACCAGTGGCAAATAAGCGACCTGAAGGACTCCATCTTACAGCATTGACTTCCCCATCATGTGCATCCTAAAAAAACATATCATCAGTTAGCTTTGTAAGTGAAATAAAAAAAAGTTACAAATATAAACTACAACAGAAGACTTGTCTAAAGTTCTTCTTGTCATAAAATCTGCATTTTACAATGAGACCTGTAAGTTTTTATAAGTAGATTAACAAGGTAATTATGTTGTATTCAAGGCCCAGACAATATGTTTGGCATGCCTTGAAAAAACCAATTAATTTATGGTTCTGCCAGTTTACACAGTTGAACTGAATGGATGCCTTCTAGTTAAAACTTAAAGAGATTGATGCAAGCAATTTCTGTTCACAAAAATAATAAAATACCTTCATTAATCATTCCACAAGTTAAATTTTCTTCAAACATGTTTATTTTTTTAACACACAGTTTTTTTGTGGTTTATGAGTACAACTTAAACATCATGGAAATAAAGTGCTCACCACAGCATTAACAAACTTTCATTTAAAGTACTTAAAACCTACACTCTGCCTGTCAGAATGTTTTGTTTATAATGCCTAGTATCAACCTAGTATCAAATTTTCTTGTGCTCTATTTATTCTTTTATTAATAACTTGTATTGTTGTGTGCTGCTTAGCTACTGTCAAGTTAAAGTTTGTCAGTGTTGCTTGCCGAAGGTCGGTGGTTTCCTCCACCATCCCAGAACTGAATGCCTCCAAATAAGTGAAAGAATCTTGACTGCTTGACTGAGGCATAAAACACCATTACTCCCCCCTCCACTCTCTGATTTCAAGTAAAAGGTTTTCTTTGGACACTCCAGTTTCCTCCACCATCCCAAAACTGAATGACTCAAATAAGTGAAAGAATCTTGACTGGGGCGTAAAACACCATTTACCCCCCCCCCCCCCACTCTCTGTTATCGAGTCATTTAGGCTATAATATCTATAGTATGTGTATGACTTACAAATTTATACTGTGCTTTTGTAGGTATAGATGCACTCATACAAATATGTACACCAGGAACAAACATTCCAGATGATCTATATAATGGAATAAAGTTAGAAATACAATTACATATACGTTAAACAAAAGACAAGAATTACACAGATTTAAATGTCTCGTCTGGTTAGTTTTTAATCCAGTAAAAAAAATTACCTTAACATAAACTTTCACATTTTGACACACCGTCGCCTATGATGACGATGACACTGGAAAAGTAACACCTAAGTCTCGCCTTATGGCAATGCCAGGCTTGACAAAAACAACTTATTAATGTGTAAAACAAACTCTATGTGCTTATACAAAAGTTGAAATACATCACAACAAAGGAAAACTTCTCATAAATGTGTAAAAATAAATTCTTTGTTGATTCATAAAAGACTATTTGTTTTATTATATCATTAATTTCTAATATAAACAGGAAAGGATCGCATGATCTCTTTGATCTACATTCAGCAGAGAAATAAATGGTTAGGAAAATGTCCTTATAACACCCGATGTGAAAATATTTCAGGTTTTTCAAAAAATAAGATTTTCCAGTTGAAATTCTTAGAAAACAAAATCAACAATAATTGATTAACAACAAATTGTGTAAAATTTATCTGTTTTCAATTCAAGAATTCATTTAGTTTTTTAAATGTACATGTATGTTAGGGCAAACATATTAAGGTATTTTAGGAAGGGTTTAAGAAAATAAAGCATCTAAAATATTATAATACATAGTTATCCTTACTTTTCAGGTAAAATGTTTATGTTTTCTTTGGCTGCTTCAGCTAATTCTTTCTGAAGTTTTGCTTGCCGTCTCCTGAAATAAAAATTATAGAATTGCTTTACATACACTTTGTAAATGTATATTACTTCTTAAATTGTTGATTGTAATTTAGATCAATTTAAACACTTGAAAACACTTATTCTCAATTTATTCTCCAAATCATGTATTGTACCTTTAAGTTTCCATGGAATCATTAGTAGAAACTTTAAGGTGCCTTTAAACCATGTTTGGACGTTTTAGGTGGCTCAGAATTATTGTTTGGGCCATTCAAGTACACTGAATCATAAATGGGACCTGTATGGAAGCCTGGGGTTATAGTAAGGAACTTTTATGTGGCCTGGAATCATTAACTGCACCTTTCAGCTGCTCAGGCCTCGGTTTTACAATTATTCCTTAACTAAGATTTTCTTTAACTTAAATCTGGCAAATTTGAAATCTTAATAATTGTGTTAATAGTTGAGATATTTAGTAATTTAAGGTGTCATTTTGAAGATCACTTCAAGCTTGTAACATCCATGTTAAGTTTTACCACAAATGTTTATTTGTAATTCAGAAAGAGATTCCTGAAAATAGCTAAATTTAAGTTGAAGAAAATCTTAGTTAAGGAATGATTGTGAAACCAGAGCCTGGAATGATTGGATGTACAATTAAAAAGTGCAAAAATCAATCTTTGTGACTGAAAACAGTAGCAACGATAAGCAGTATAAAATCCTTATTCCCCTGATCTTATTTGATATTTTTTTATCATTTTGACATCTGAGACAACCAAGTCTACTAGTTCTGCTACCCTGGATCATATATCGTTATTCTTGATTTGATTATCGTTATCAATTGCTGTCAGAAAATGTACTATTTAGCAAAATTTTCAGCTGACATAATTTTAAAAAAATCTCTTAAAAACTAAGGTTTGTTCCCTCATGCAAAGCATTTCTTAACTGGATTTGGAATCATAAAATTTTGGAACTTTGAATTAATTTATTTTCAACTGTTTGCCCTTTTTTTATCTTTCAAACTTTTCGGCCCCTTTTGTCACTAATATGGAAGGATTTTCTGAAATGAGCACAAATGGCACATCAAAATTAAACAGGAATTTTTGTCATATATAAATTATATTAATACTGAAGTTTGTCTTGTTATTTGAACTTTTCATACACCAAACTCTGCTTTTCTCCCTCTCTTAAAATCATGTATCTATTTACCTGAATCTCTGCTTTTCTCCCTCTCGTTAAGATCATGTATCTATTTACCTGAATCTCTACTTTTCTCCCTCTCGTTAAGATCATGTATCTATTTACCTGAGTCTCTACTTTTCTCTCTCTCGTTAAGATCATGTATCTATTTACCTGAATCTCTTATTTACCTGAATCTCTGCTTTTCTCTCCCTCAATAAGATCACGTATCTATTAACCTGAATCTCTGCTTTTCTCCCTCTCGTTAAGATCATGTATCTATTTACCTGAATCTCTGCTTTTCGCCCTCTCATTAAGATCATGTATCTATTTACCTGAATCTCTACTTTTATTTACCTGAATCTCTGCTTTTCTCCCTCTCAATAAGATCACGTATCTATTAACCTGAATCTCTGCTTTTCTCCCTCTCGTTAAGATCATGTATCTATTTACCTGAATCTCTGCTTTTCGCCCTCTCGTTAAGATCATGTCTATTTACCTGAATCTCTACTTTTCTCCCTCTCGTTAAGATCATGTATCTATTTACCTGAATCTCTGCTTTTCTCCCCTCGTTAAGATCATGTATCTATTTACCTGAATCTCTGCTTTTCTCCCTCTCGTTAAGATCATGTATCTATTTACCTGAATCTCTGCTTTTCTCCCTCTCGTTAAGATCATGTATCTTCTACTGGTTTCTCCCTCTCGTTAAGATCATGTATCTATTTACCTGAATTTCTGCTTTTCGCCCTCTCGTTAAGATCATGTAATCTATTTACCTGAATCTCTACTTTTCTCCCTCTCGTTAAGATCATGTATCTATTTACCTGAATCTCTGCTTTTCTCCCTCTCGTTAAGATCATGAATCTATTTACCTGAATCTCTACTTTTCTCCCTCTTGTTAAGATCATGTATCTATTTACCTGAATCTCTGCTTTTTTCCCTCTCGTTAAGATCATGTATCTATTTACCTGAGTCTCTACTTTTCTTCCCTCTCGTTAAGATCATGTATCTATTTACCTGAATCTCTACTTTTCTCCCTCTAGTTAAGATCATTTATCTATTTACCTGAATCTCTACTTTTCTCCCTCTCGTTAAGATCATGTATCTATTTACCTGAGTTGATAATCATTTTCATCGTTTAGTTTATCAGCATCTTTGGATTTTTGAGACATCCATCTATCTACAAGTTCTCTGTTATCTTCTTGAACTTTTTTATATTTTTCTTCTAAAGCTGTAAAGGCTAATTGTAAAGCTGTATGTTCATCTTTTAACATCTGAAAACAAAATGATGAATATGTAACTCAATTTAATAATGATTAATAAAAATGTCTGCCGGATTTTAACTGGTGAATTGGTGTTACAGGGAATGGTTTTACAGTGTGAATGATGTATTTTTAGATTTATTTTAAAGCTGTTGTTCATCTTTTAACATCTGAAAACAAATAGCTAAATATTTGACTCAATACAATATTGATTTATTAGAGTAAATGACTGATTTTAAACGATCTGGTGTTACAGGAAATGGTTTTACAATGTGAATGATGTAAGATTTATTGTAAAGCTGTATATTCATCTTTAAACATTTGAAAATAAACAGCTTAATATGTAACTCAAAATAATGATTTATTGGACGAGTGGACTAACTCACTGACTTATGACTGGTTGATTGTAACAGTTGTTACAGGGATTGTTCTTACACGTCTTATCAATGATGTTATATAACATTACATGCTTCAAAAGGCATTTGTTTCTTTAATTGTACTATCTTTGGTGAAGGTACAGGGTGGGATGGGGTAGGATAGGCTGAAAAATCACACCATTTGTTAGGTAATAAAGCTTATGACCACAACTGATTGCACAATAAAATTATCATAAAGCTATTACAATTTATTAAGAGCATTTAAAATAACAATTGTGTGTTTATCACAGTGACTACAATAAAACCTTCATTCACTGCCAACAACTGTTTAGTGACATTTTGGTGTCATAAAGTGATTTGGCAAATAAATTGTGGGAGTTTTATAAAAAAAAGATGTTGAGTTTTTAATTTCACATTTTGTATCAATTAGCAAGGCAAAGTAATACATACATGTATTTAGATAACTACATATATGTATATGTATAATATATTTAGATTGTAAATTATAAATTCAGGAGATACAAAACCACTTATCACACACACACACACACACACACACACACACACACACACACACACACACACACACACACACACACACACACACACACACACACATAAATATTACAATTTTCAAATATTTTGAAACTAAGGTAATCTAATCTTATATCCATACCTGATTGGTTGCTTCTAGTTCTAAAATGGTTTGTTCTAAATTCTTTATTGCAGATCTTAAAGCATTTTGATTGGCTGCTGAGTCTGCTAATCTGAAATTTTATTTAAAGAACAGTACATGTTTTTAAGCAAAGTTCAAAATTAATGTATCCACTAATTTAAAGCATAGGTGTTTCATTTAACTAATGTCTCGATCAAAATAAAATCATCTACATGTATGTTTACTTGTAAAATAGATGATTCTTCCTAGCACAACATGGTCAAAATTAATCAAACATCAATTGTTCTGTAACAATGAGGAATGAGAGTACCAAATCATGCAACTATTTTTCATTATTTTGGTGGTGGTGGTGGGGGGGGGGGGGGGGGGGGTTATAAAGTTTTTGACTGAAAACCCTCCAAATTTTTATACAAAAAACTGTCAAATGTAAACAGTAATGCACATAAATTTTTCAAGTTTTAAGCCGAATCTAGTCAAACTTTTAATTTTTATTGATGGAAAAAATATTTCACAAGTTGCCTTTGTAACATAAAAAAAGATGTCTATCCCTAGACTATGGAGTCACTAGGCTAGGATTATCTAGGATTTAGGACAGTTGGAGCCTTGGTTGCAAAGTGGTGTTTAGAATACACTCACAGATCATAGTGCCTACCAATGTTTAAATCCAACCTGAGGATAGATCCTGGTGTGACAAAGTTTGTCAGTTAGCTTGCCAAAGGTCACTTTATTTCACAGGTGCTCAAGTGCTCTGCTCTCACAATTGTGAGGTGATGTCATAATTCATACATGTATTGGAATATTGTTTCATTTGTATAAAGACAGTTCTATCAAAAACAAAGGTACTGAGTACATGTACAGATTATTACTAACTTTCCATCTTTTTCTTGTAACTCTTTTTCCTTTTCTTGTAATGCTGTGTTGAGGTCAATAATTTGTTGAGCATTCTAAAATAAAGTCAAAAACCATAAAATACAATAACTGAAATAAATTCTTTTATACGAAACACTTTATCAAAAAGGAACAAAACAAGACTCAAAATGAAATTAAGCCATATTAGTGACATAAATTGCTCATATCGAGTAAAAATCAAATTATTTTTTTAGACTTGTATTTTCCATTATAATTATGTTTATAGTAATTCATATCAGACCAAATCAATGTCATTTAAAGGACTCATTTTAAAAGCAAGATTCTAAAGTTTTCAAGAACAGAATGCAAAAGAATGTTAATTGTCATTAACCCAAAATTAAAAATTAAAAAAAAATAATGCAATTTAATGGCCAAGTGTAAAATTATACCATGGTAAGTTATGTATTTCACACTACAGACATACATTTTTTGTTTCAAACACTTTGCTGAATCAGATATTGTTGAGTGTAAGACTAATTGGGGAATCAGTTAGGACACAAATTTCTGAATTTCCAGAATTTTACATAGGCCAAACTAATTTTTTTTTTGTCATGATGGCAACCATCTTACAATTTGTATAAGCAAATTGCAATTTTCTGTTGTAAATTTTGAGTATTTACTAGGCTGCATGAAGCACTGTAAAGGTAAACTGTTTTGAGTTAACAACATAATGATGTGTGTGATATCTTTTGTTTCTTTACCTCGCCTCGTTTTCTGTGGAACTCTGTTAATTCTTCTTGTAACTTATATAGTTTCTGTTCTAATGCCTGAAATTTCTCACCACCCCCACCACTACCCCCTCCACCTCTGTAAAAGTAAAAACATCATCAAAGGAAAATAAATGTACATACTACTGAAACTTTATGAACAATACAAAACCTAACTCTCAATTAGAGTGGAAGGTCATGGGTTCAAACCCAAACAGGGTCATACATAAGATTTTAAAATTTAAGATACTTCTTCTTTGCCTGATGTTTTGCATTAAGCGACAAAATATTAAAATGGTCACCAAGAGTCAGGATAAAGTGATGGGGCAGTGGTATGCATAGCTGCAATGTACTGACTCTGTGCACTAGCATGTTAAAGTGAGAGTGTGCTAGATCAAGGCAGATCACAAAACTCACTGACAGACTCATGCATACACAAACTTGTTCTTTGATTAATCCTTTAGAGAACAATGGACTTGCTCTTGTTTGTACAACTAAGATATTGCTGATGTGATGTTAAACAACAATATAAACAACCACTCTAGTATCAGTTAGTCATAAAGAAAGATAAATACAATATTGTAGCATTAGTATTCTTCTCTAACAGAGTACCATGATTGTGAAAGACTAAGATTTGGTTGTTATATTTCATTATATGTCACAACCAAAGATTTTTTCACTTATATTGAGTCTGTCAGTTCTGATGTGGTATAGGGACCACCAACTTAGAGAACTTAGGGTAGTGAGAAGGGATTTGGCCCATCTGTAAAATACTTAAGACCAAACTGGCAATCAGGCAACTAAAAAGGTCAATAACCACAGTTACTGTTAAATAATAATCAAATTGGGAAGAATTATTTTCATGGAGGAAATGAAACAGATAAAGAACAAGTACAACATCATAACTGATCTATAGGAAATGTCAGAAAAAATAATGACAACAGCATAACCTATATTAAATATGGAATATGTCAGAAAAAATAATGACAACTGCATAAGTGATCTATAGGAAATGTCAGATAAAATAATGACAACAACATAACTGATCTAAAGGAAATATCAGAAAAAATAATGACAACTGCATAAGTGATCTATAGGAAATGTCAGATAAAATACTAACAACAACATAACTGATCTAAAGGAAATGTCAGATACAACATACACTGCATACGTGATCTATAAGGAAATAGGTCAGATTAACAATACTGACAACTGACATAACGGATCTATAGGAAATGTCAGATAAAATACTGACAACACATAACTGATTTTAATGGAAATGTCAGATCAAATACTGAAACAACAATAATAAGCTGATCTATAGGAAATGTCCGATAAAATACTAACAACAGCATAATGCATCTATAAGGAAATGTCAGATATAAATACTGACAACAGAATAAGCTGAATCTATAGGAATGTTAGATAAAATACTGACAACAGCATACTGATCTAATAAGAAATGTCGATAAATACTGACAACACATAAACAATCTATAAGGCAATGCAGATAAATACTGACAACAACCTAAGCAATCTATAGGAAATGTCAGATAAAATATGACAACACCATAAGCAAATCTATAGGAAAGGTCATATAAAATACTGACAACACATAAAGCACTCTAGAGGAAATGTCAGATAAAATACTGACAACAACATAAACAATCTATAAGAAATGTCAGATAAAATACTGACAACAACATAAGTGATCTATAGGAAATGTCAGATAAATACTGACAACAACATAAGCAATCTATAGGAAATGTCAGATAAAATACTGACAACAACATCAGCTATTTTACAGGAAATGTCAGATAAGACAATGACAACAGCATAACTATGGAAAATTTCAGAAAAAATACTGACAACAATATAACTGATCTAATGGAAATGACAGATAAAATACTGAAAACAACATAAACATCTATGGAAAATGTCAGATAAAATACTGACAACACAACTGATCTAGATAGGAAATGTCGGGGAAAATACTGACAACAGCATAACTATGGAAAATGTCAGAAAAATTCTGACAACAAAATAACTGATCTATAGGAAATGTCAGATAAAATACTGACAACATATTACTGTATAGGAAATGTCAGGTAATATACTGGCAACAGCATAACTGATCTATTGGAAATGTAAAACAAAATACTGACAACAAAAAAAAAATATATACAATAATATCATATCCGTCTTCTTATCACACTCATAAATAATCAATTCTATTTATACATTATTTTACTCTCTTTATGAACTGTAAGCCATTCTTTGCCTATTTTATTTATATATAGTGTGATATGCAGAGTAACTCACAGAAATCACATTGTGACTAAATATTAAGGCTTCCACGTTTACAAAAAAACGTAAACGGGCACACGACAGGTAGTAAACAAAACGATGCCGTTTACACGGCCATCATGATTCAAAACATTGCGGTTGATAAAATCGATGAAAAACTATCGTGTCTGTCATATATTCATGAACAAGAAATTTTTTAAAATTCAAATACAATTATTTTAATCGTTTGTGGTTTTGTGTTTCTATTGCAATAATTTGAAACAAAAAATTACCATTAACATTGATCCATCAAAAGTGTATAGCTTTATTACCTGAGACGATACAGATGTGTATGCGCATACCCATGGACTATCTCAAAACTTCAAAAACGGAAGTCAAACTTAATCCTCGTTAACAAAAAACTTATGTACATGGAACCTCAAAATTATTAACAATGTCAATGAAAATGCTCAATTTTAACTTCAAACTTGTAACAAAAATGACCGTCTCTGTAACAACATACAGTTTAAATTTATGAATCAGATGGTATACACGGTAAAGTAGGAAGAGTAGAATTCAAATTTGCTGGGATACTTGGAACATTATCATCTACAGGCTCTGTCTTGACGACTTGGTTCTGCAATAGATCTGTAGATTTGTTAGCCGATTTTTTGGATTTTAAACTACGATTAATAAAGATCAACTTGTCAACTGTGTCGGAATCCAGAGAAGATCTTAATTTATTTACTGTACCGCCTGCCATCAAAAACTCTCTCTGAGGGCACAGAAGTCGCTGGTACCCCTAAATATTTCTGTACCAGTTGTGATAGTCTTGGAAAAATATCCTGATTTAATTTCCACCAATTAAATATGTCACATTTTGTGCCCGGTAAATTTTGTTCCAGATATAGTTGAAGCTCTGCCTCTGCAGACTTTGAACTGACATTTCACAACCCTGTGAATAAAAGTCACCAAGCAAAAATGCCATGTCATCTTGATTAAGTTTTCCACGTTTCATTGCGGGTTCTGTGTCAGGTTGAAGACTTTGTGTATTTCGGAGTCAGTAATTTCAGTGTCTGGCATTCGCTCTTTTACATTTTCCTGTACTTTTATTTTTTGTTCGTGAGTGAGGAAAGGCAGGGATTTGTAATGAGGATCAAGAAAAGTGCACAACATTGCGAGAGTTTTAAAGACGATATTCTCGTTAAGATCGAAACGTTTTTCAAGATCATTTTTCACAAAATTCTTGAAAGATGCAACGGCAACAATATCACTAGCACACGGGGCAAAATGAGGCATTGTTAAGCTAAATAGAATAGGCAAAACTCCACTAAGGGCAGGATATTCTTCGGAGCACATGACCTGAGTTGCCATATATAAGGGTTTAAGCACAGGTATCATTGCTTCTATAATGCGCCAGGAGTCATTGCTTATATCCAAAACTCTGACATCTGCAACTTTAGTAACATTTGTGTTGTGAAGCATGGCATAAACGGCCAGAAGGCTGGGACTTTGTATGATGGATTCAGCTCATTACAAAATTCTTTGAAACCATCCCCCTCTACTATATTCAAGGGCCGTAAGTCACGCGCACACATGGCAGCCAATTTTTCCGTAATTTTTTGCCACTTAATGGGCGACATTATAGGAGCTTGGTATGCATTAATTGGTCTTTGGATCATTGTTTTTTCATGTGGAGCTGTATTTATCGATTTATGTTTGAATTTTAAGTGTACCAGTGCTCCCCCCAGATTACGACAATTCAACACAACACTGTTTGCATTTTGTTTTTTGTTTTCCATCCACGGATTGCTCCAATAGCATGAAATATTTCCAGACATCAGATTTGAATTTGTTAGCCATTTTAAGGTGTTGATTTACGCTTGAAGAAAAGACCTTAAAGAAGACTGTCATTATTACGTCACAACGTCACATGTTGTGTACACGGTTATAAAATTTGTAAACGTTTTCAGCCTGTATCCGACACGCTACTGTTTACACGTGTAAACGTGGAAGCCTTACTAAATATATATATTTTATACCAGTAAGTCAATGAATGCTGTTTGTGTTTAACTTACCCGCCCTCTAGTTTGAGCTGGAGACTCAGATTTTCATCTTTTAACCGTTGTGTATCAACATTTAACTGAACATTTTCTGACTTCAATGCTGATGAACTGTCAAATAATTTTGTATCTGTAAAAGAAGAAATTCTATACATTTTACTTAATCCATGACTGCATGCTCACCTATGTAAGTGTGCCTTAATTACAACTTCAAATTTGCATACACTAAGTAATTACTTAATGTCCCTAACTGATCAAGCTGAGGTACTGTATGGATTATGATAGAACATTTTAGGCTTTACAATGAAAACTTAAATAACCATGACCTGTTTGATATTGGTCATTAAAAAGGTAGCAATTTATACTCCAGCTAAGATGGCTTGTATTTTGGCATCAGTTAATTAAAGTATAGTCCAAATGTCATAATGATATTTGTGTCATTATACAAACTTTTTGGGATTTCTCTTCTAAAACCTTGAAAAACTAGTGGTACTGCAGACGTGATTCAGACAGTAGACATGGTGTACTACTAGTGTTCTATATAGTAAGTATAATCTGTATCAAGTCTGTTTTTTTTTTTTTTACAATAGGTGGAGAGAGCGCCAGTTTTTATTGGCGTTGGTATTCTTGGAGGGCAGTTTTAAGACCATCTACAGTTTGTGCATGCATGACTGCATTTGTAGTTTGTTCCAGTGAATGCATGTGTCTACGAAGAATAAGTTTTGGTATTGGACAGTACTGCTACTAGGTATTACTAGTCCTTAGTTGTTGTTACACACATGTTTTTTTTACTATGTTTGTTATGTGATGGTCCCTGAACTGTCTTGGTTTTATTAGGCGTCTTGGTTTTGCTCTTGTTGAGAGTGCTGTCTGGTCTGGATATTTTAGAATTATATTCAAATGCTTGCTTATCAACTGGGAGGACAGTGTTCGAATCTCAGCCGGTCAGGGCACTCGGTAAGGAAGTGTTTTTTCTCCTCTTTTGATGTTTCCTCTCCAGTTATAACTTACTCCCCCACTTTAGCCTAACATATATACCCAAACTAACACCAAAATATTGAATAGCACCGTTTACTATGTATATAACTCAGTAGAAGAATACCTACGTGATTGTATTAAGCCTTCAAACTGTAACTTTTCCCTTTTATTCCGTTGTTTCAGCTTTTGGTAAATATCTTGCTTCCACTTGCAATCACCGGAAGCCATATCTATACATAAGTAAAGCTATACTGCTTAAATCGTTGTTTCGTATCTAAAATTTATGAACAAATTTCTATTATATGTAAAATAGCTCTAAATGTTCAATGAACAAACATAGATGGAATGGTACATGTACAACTTTGTAAGTATTATAACGATTTATTTTGGTTTCGAATAATCATTACATTCGATATACCTTGAAAAGTATCGATATCGATAATCCAAATGACAAATGAGTTCCGAATAATGGGAATTGTTTTTGGTTTTTTTTCTTCCGTGTTTCTAGGTTTGTAAACCTACGCTATTGATTTGTGTGACCTTGTCAACACTTTCCTGTTGCTGATTTTTAATCAATATCGATGTCTTAAATCAGGATGATCGTAAAATACAAGGTCAGTGTCTATATATGTGAAAGTGAAAGTAGAATTAGGTAGTTTGAAACTGAAAGTAGAAAAAACGAGATAAGTAAGCTAAGTTACAATTTATGTAGCTTGCAAAAATTAAGAACAAGCCTATCCCAGTTAAGAATTTCATAACTTGGATATAGGTAAAAGACCATAGAAACAATAAAAACAGCACTTTAAATCTACAATCACGCTTCACGCTTTGTGTAATGTGTTGTCATATTCCCTCAACACTTCTTTCTGATAAAACATTGGTATCGTAGGTATATATATATATATATATATATATATATATATATATATATATATATATATATATATATATATAACAGGTGTCTGTGCCAATATTATAATAGAGTTTTATCAAAGTTTTAGATATGGAAATCAATACATTTTCAGTGGCATATGCTGTTACTACCCTTTCATTGTTGTATAACTATTTATGAACAACAAAGTACCAACCTTTTTATTTGAAATTTAATGGAGAGGTTTTTAAAATGCTCAGTTATGTTTGGTTAGTTAAGAGTTTTTTTATGTCATGTCGGCAATTTTTCATCTATTAGAGTTAATATTTTCTCATTAGTCTCAATGATTAACATTAAAACAAGTTAAAATATCAGCTTTTGCAAGTGTTTGAGATCTGCTTTGTGAGAGTGCACATGCACTCATGACAACCCTATGTGTGCTAGTCTACTTATCATTGTTATCAGTGTTGCAGATAAACATCACAGACCACTCAGTCCATTATGTTTGTACTGTGCTCTTTTTCACTTGTGGTTCCTCAGGCTGAACCCATAACAGTGAGATGCATTGGGTTTAACTTTAAGGCTAGTTCCTTAACCCCCTGACCACAAGGAACCCCTACAAAATACAGATCCCTGATGAATAGATGATTGAATGAGAAGAAAAAATAATTTTTACCAAAATTTTAAAAATCTTTAAATCAACCTAATGTCAGATTTATGAAATACCACAACCTTACATATGACTAACAACTGAATATCACTAGAACATATTTACTAACATTTCATCTATTTACCTGCAAAATAAGCTAATATTAGGAACTAAGTATAAATTTAAAAGAAATATGACCCTGAAAATGCAGATTAAGTTATATTTAAAACTTGATATAGAAACATGACCCTTTATAAAATGTTGCCATATGTTTATTGTTTTACTTCCTTTAAGCAAAAACCCTTGATAAGATTATAAAGCAGTTTACCCTGATCCTTTCTAGGGATCAATCATGAGACCTTTAAATATTTTTACTAAAAGTTTTTATTAAAATGATTTACTGGTTTTGGTATAACAATAATAATATTTTATTTCTGATAAACCGTTGTCACAGTATAGAAAAGATATACAATATCTACATATAAATATTTACAATACATACATGGATACTGACAAGAGATTTATTAATAGTACGAAGAAAATTACACAACCTGTTAAGCGTCAATATATCATTACTAGAGAATAAATTATTAAATTTGATTACATTTGCACCAATGAAAAAATTTTGTCAATTGATATATAATTTTCTATAATAGTTTTTTGGGTTTTCTAAAAATGTATACTTTTTTTTAAAAATAGATAACTTCTAATCACGATCCGTGAGATTCATTTTCTAAAATTTCATTCCTTGACATATTGTATTAAATGTCCATCATTAATATCCAGATGTATTCGCACTGGTGTTATGTATCCTTTACTTGGGCACAAATGAAAAATTTAATGAAGTTCTATGTTTAATTTATCGTATTTCACCGTTTTGTAAGTTGTGTTTAAATGACCCGGTTTTTTTATGATGTAACCATGTTCTAATATTAGATCCCATATGCTACATCTCGCAGGAAAATCATTGTTGTTTCTGTATTTATTCGAGTTGAACCAAATGTAACATTGTTAATAAGGAACATCATTAATTAGATCGGCACTGTTTTAATTTTTTTCCTTGGAAAACTTAATGCAGCTTTAAGCACATAATAAGCTTTACATTCCAATTAAATTTTTTTTAGTAATTTTATACAAATTATTTAAATGTAACTATGTCAATGATAGAATCTCCAAATAAAATAATTATTAAAAAATTATAATTCATAAGAAGTGTAATCAATATTCCATCTGAAACATTTTGTTATCATTGCATTAGGAAGTTTTAGAGAATGAGTCGTCTAAATTGCTGGTGTAAGGTTCATTATAGTGCTTTTTAAGTTTGAATACCAGTCAGGTGGTTTCTTGTTAGAGAAAGTTTGTTATTCTAATTGCCAAAGGTTTTTTTTTCTGTATACTCTTATTTTCTCCACCATTCCCGAATTTCTGTCTCAGTGTAATTGAATTTTAAATATGACATAGCATATTTAAAAAAACTGAACTCTAACTTTGCTACTAAATTTTGTCTTTGGGTTATTCCCCTTTAATGCTGTACAAAGTACAAAGTGAACTTGAAGAAGATTAAATCCTGATATTACTCTTATTATGTAACATACCCATTATTCTTGTATACTCTTCAACCATTACCTTTATATACTTCCCAAAACCCTTGTGTATCTAGTATATTACCCATATACTAAACTTGCACACTACCCATCAACAACCCCTTCTGTAGCTAAGTTGGTAGATAGCTTACTTCGTAAGTAGGAGGTCAGGTTTCAAACTGTGGCAAGGTTTAACCAAGACTTGAAATAAGGTATTGACTGCTCTGTCACTAAGCAGTTGGCATTAAGATATTAAAGTCACTGTGTTCTTCAGAAGAGACCTTAAAACTGATGCCGTATATCATAGTACACCTTGCATGTTAAAAACCAATAAAGCCTCCCTGCTCTTTGCCCTGCACACACTGCAAAGGTAAAAATTTCTGCCACTTCATTTATAGCTAGTGGCATCTTGATATAAGTAAAATTTTCTCTACTGGGATGTAAATCTCTGTTCAATCAATCATCCACAGCCCTTGTGTACACAACATCCAAATATTACCTTGTATACTAACCATTTTTACACAAATGTAAACTACCTATTCACTACCCTTATACACTACCCATCCACTACCCTTGTACACTACCTATTCACTGACCTTGTACACCACCCACCCATTATCTTTGTACACTACCTATCCACTAACCATCCACTGCCCTTGTACACTACCTGTCCTTTAAACTTGTACACCACCCAACCATTATCCTTGTACAATACCTATCCACTACCCTTGTACACCACCCATCCATAAATTTGTACATCAACCATCCACTACCCTTGTACACTACCCATCCTTTAAACTTGTACACCACCTAATCACTAATCACTGCCCTTTTGCACTACTCATTGACTACCCTTGCACAATACCCATCCAATACCCTTGTACACCACTTATCCGCTACCTTTGCACACTACCCATCCACTACCCTTGCACACTACCCATCCACTACTCTTGTACACTTCCTATCAACTATCCTTATACACTACCTATCCACTACCCTTGTACACTTCCTATCCACTACCCTTTTTACACTCCCTATTCACTACTCTTGTACACTTAATATCCACTACCCTTGTACACTTTCTATTCGCTACCCTTGTACACTACCTATCCACTACCTTTGCACTCTACCCATCCACTACCTTTGCGCACTACCTATCCACTTCCCTTGTACACTTCCTATCCACTACCCTTGTACACTACCCATTTACAACGCTTCTACACTACCCATCCACTACCCTTGTACACTACCCATCAACTACCCTTGTTCACTACCCATCCACTACCCTTGGACACTACCCATCCACTACCCTGGTACACTTCCTATTCACTACCATTGTACACTTCCTATCCTCTACCCTTGTACACTACCCATCCACTACTCTTGTACACTTATTTTACAGTAACCCATCAACTACCCTTGTTCACTACCCATCCTCTACCCTTGTACACTACCCATCAAATACCCTTGTACAATACCTTTCCTTAACACTTGTACACTACCCATCTACTAACTTTGTACACTACACACCCACTATCCTTGTACACTACCCATCCACTACCCTTGTACACTACCTATCCACTACCCATCCACTACCCTTGTACACTACCCAACCAGTACCCTTGTACAATACCCTTTTTGTAAACCTGTACACTAGCCATCTTGGACTACATTTGTATACTACTGGTTATCTGTTTTTGTACACTACCCATCCACTACTCTTGTACACTTATTTTACAGTAACCCATCAACTACCCTTGTTCACTACCCATCCTCTACCCTTGTACACTACCCATCAAATACCCTTGTACAATACCTTTCCTTTACACTTGTACACTACCCATCTACTAACTTTGTACACTACACACCCACTATCCTTGTACACTACCCATCCACTACCCTTGTACACTACCCATCCACTGCCCATCAAATACTCTTATACACTACCCATTCACTACATTTGTACACCACTTATCCACTACCCTTGTACACTACCCATCAACTACCCTTGCACACTACTCATCCACTACCCTTGTACACTACCCATCAAATACCCTTGTACAATACCTTTCCTTTACACTTGTACACTACCCATCTACTAACTTTGTACACTACACACCCACTATCCTTGTACACTACACACCCACTACCAATCCACTACCCTTGTACACTACCCACCCAGTACCCTTGTACAATACCCTTTTTTTTAAACCTGTACACTACCCATCCTGGACTACATTTTTATACTACTGGTTATCTCTCAATCCACAACTTTATTGTAAATCACAAAACTTAGTGTAAATGAGAAATTAGATTATCACCTTTTTATTGGTTTGTTAGTGCCAAAGAATAAAATGTCTATAATTTTACCTTTAAACAAAGCTTGTTTTTGTTTTACAAAGCAAATTCTTCAATTTTTTTTTTCCAAAAATGATTTTATCAAAATTATAAAACTTTAAAATTTAACAAACAGATATTAATAAATCAACCAAATGTTGATTAATTTTCTTGGAAATGTGATAAAATCTGTTTTTTACCCCTTTTTGTTTAAGTGTAATTTTATTTAAAGCCTAAAATGCCTTGTATGTACATTATTTTGTTTTTATTTACTTGTAAATTTAATTTTATAAATACAAATGTATATATTTTTCTTCAGGAGTAATAAACATCTGACTTAAGTCACAAGTATACCTGAATTATAATCTCTGGATCAATAAGTCTTTATTGTTGTCAACAATCACGTTTCTCCTTTAAAATGAAATTAAATACCTATATATTCACATCTTATACATGTATATCTTTATTGCATTCAAAATGTCTTATTTTGGGGGAAATTCCCAAAGAAATACCCCAAGACATAAATAAAAAACAATTAACAATAAACTTCCTTCTTTACTTATATATATATACCGGTATGTATATTGTATACCCATAATTTAAGATTGAAGTGTTTATTACAGTGTCGGGCAATGTGCATACAATGCACTTACTTTTACATACACCTATGCATTGTATCAGTTTTTGGATAAAACTTTCAAATTAATTGTGAGTATATAGTTGTACTAATACCTGTTTGTAAAGACCCACCTGAGGAAACAAGTATAAAAATATTTATAAAACAGGTGGTCTTTATATATATGATATACATGTAGATATATACAGGTACATGTATATCTTTTATAATTTAATTGTTGTAAACACAGCTTGATTTTGTTAAACTTTCTGAACAGTTGATCCTAACATACAAAAAACTGTTGAGAAAAGTTTGTCATATTGCATACATATCTTATTTTAAAAAAAGAAAAAAAATTGTTTTGGCACACTGTTTTTTGGATGTAATAGTGCAGTTCAACCTAAGGTCCAGTGTTATTATTGAGCACTGACCAAGATTTAATTAATTTATTTAAAATTCTTTGTTTTAAGCATTAAAATATTTAATTTAAAAAAGTCTGGAAATACTTGATGGCTCATAAGTATATGCAAGAAAGACTTACCATCTTCTGTTTAATTGGAATTGTTGATCTAATTGGATACTTTTTCCTTTGCCCAAGATCCATGAAGTTTTTAGTTAAAGCTGCATGTCTTTTTCTCATCAAATGAGGGTTACTTTTAATCAGAATTTTTCACCAGAAATCGGCATTTGTGAAGGCCTGTTATTAATACTCCTAGACATCTAAAGATTAGTTGCTTACTTGATTTTGACAAATTTTAAAAAAATAATAAGATGTTAAAATGCAAGTAGAATTTGCAAAATGCTTACTATATTTTTCTATTACATATAATAATAATTATTATTATTATTGTTATTTGTTTTTGCAAGATATTTGTATTGAACAATAAATTTACAAAGCATTTGGACAAGTTTTGAAAAAAAAAAAGAAACTTTGTCCAGGAGAAACACCAAGGCCAAATATTGTTTCGGTTTTGATTTTTGAAACCTTCCATGAACTGAATAAAGGGGATCACATTTGTTGAGTGTTCTAACCTGAAAAAATCAACGAAATTTATTGCAGCTGTACATGTAATTATATAGAATAATGGGCTTTTAAGGTAAAAAAAATGTTATGAACTAATGTGTAATTATATTGAAAATTAGTAGTTGCAACAATATTCAAGAAAAAACTTATCTATTTATTTAGAATTTAAAATTTTCAATTTTCTGATGGCATATGAAAATTAACAAGAATTTAAACTCCATTTTTAAAACTTGTATGCTTTTTGTACCATGAATATTTCTCATTGAAATTTTTCATATTATTACAATAGTATTGTAGTTTGTAAAATCAAAGTATCATGCCAGGTGCATGAAGTGTAAATATTTGAAAAATGAAGAAAACTTAAAAGACTGTATTTGAATTTTATCCATTATAATACAGATTTAACTACAGCATTAAATCAGCATTTTGTAGCAGACAGCACTTAGTCCCATTTTGAAGACTTCATCATTACTGACTAGATGAACATCTCCAATCAAACCAGAAAACTTAAGAATACTTGCTTCAAACATAAACATATTCATTATTGTATCACGGTTTACATATTTTTGTTTGATTGGTGGTAGTAAAAGTGTAGAATTTTTTCTATAATCACTCAGGATTAAACTCTGCCATGCCAATGGTGATCCTACTTAAATGAGATTTAAACCCAACATCTCTTCACCTTAACTTACATTATATTACTCAGTCAGCTTCAATAATTCTAGATCTTAATGCCCTGAGTTCCAGATGGCCCACTCTTTTCAATAACACTACAGAGGTGTCTTTATTATGCACTGATAAACAAAACAGACTTTTTAATTTAGTATTGACTGAATGACAGTAACCACATAACCCTGCTATTGGTGGTCAGACTTTACTGAGGTTAGAACCCACAACCCCTGGTATTGACCAGATGAAGGTACCACTTAGCAGTGCTGTTACTAAGCTATCCTTTAAGTGGTATTTTTTACTGTAGTACATGTGTGTATAAGTATTTCCTGGTAAGTACTTACAGTACTGATACAGAACAAGTACATCATTTTTCTTAAGGAAGACAGAATGAAATTTGAAAATTTGAGATAAGTACATATTTAGTGCAGAGATATGGCAGATATTTAGTGCAGAGAAATCTGTCTGAAATAAACACCTTCATATTAAGTACAGTCATCTCTGTCTCATCTGAAAATTGTCAGGTAAAAAACCTCAATTCATTGCCACTTAAATCTGAAAATTATCAGGTAAAAACCTTAATTCATTGCCACTTCAATCTAAAAATTGTCATGTAACAAAACCTCAATTCATTGCCACTTTCTGAAAATTGTTTGGTAAAAAACCTCATTACAGATCCACACTAATCTGAAAATTGTAAGGTAAAAAATCTCAATTCATTGCCAGTCTTATCTGAAAATTGCCAGGTAAAAAACCTCAATGCATTGCCACTTTAACCTGAAAATTGTCAGGTAAAAAAATCTTAATTCATTGCCACTCTAATCTGAAAATTGTCAGGTAAACAATCTCAATCCATTACCACTTTAATCTGAAATTGTCAGGTAAAAAAACTGAATTCATTGCCACTCTAATTTGAAAATTGTCAGCTAAAAAAACTGAATTCATTGCTACTCTAATCTGAAAATTGTCAGGTAAAAAAACTGAATTCATTGCCACTCTTATCTGAAAATTGTCAGGTAAAAAAACTGAATTCATTGCCACTCTAATCTGAATATTGTCAGGTAAAAAAACTGAATTCATTGCCAGTCTAATCTGAAAATTGTCAGGTAAAAAAACTGAATTCATTGCCACTCTAATCTGAAAATTGTCAGGTAAAAAAAACTGAATTCATTGCCACTCTTATCTGAAAACTGTCAGGTAAAAAAACTGAATTCATTGCCACTCTAATCTGAAAATTGTCAGGTAAAAAAACTGAATTTATTGCCACTCTAATCTGAAAATTGTCAGGTAAAAAAACTGAATTCATTGCCACTCTAATCTGAAAATGTCAGGTAAAAAAACTGAATTCATTGCCACTCTCATCTGAAAATGTCAGGTAAAAAAACTGAATTCATTGCCACTCTAATCTGACTGTCTTAGTGCCTATACCACTCACCTATGCCATTGGTTATCTTAATTAATTGAGGTTAGTGTTCATGACTCTTTGCATTGACCAGGTGAAAGTCTGCATAGCAGTGCTATTACTAAGCTATCCTTTAAGTGGTATGTTTTACTGTAGTACATGTGTGTATGAGTATTTCCTGGTAAGTACTTACAGTACTGATACAGGACAAGTAGATATTTTTCTTAGTAAGGAAGACAGAAAGAAATTTGATAATAAGAGAATAGTACATTTATAGATATAGACCAAGGAAATAATTAGTAAAGTTGAACCTGTCTAATCTGAAAATTGTCAGGTAATAAAAACTTCAATTCATTGCCACTCTAATCTGAAAATTGTCAGGTAAAAAAAACTCAATTCATTGCCACTCTAATCTGAAAATTGTCTAGTAAATAAATTCAATTCATTGCCACTCTAATCTGAAAATTGTCAGGTAAATAAACTTTAATGCATTGCCACTCTAATTTGAAAATTGTCAGGTGAAAAACTCGATTCATTGCCACTCTAATCTTAAAATTTTCAGGTAATAAAAATCTCAATTCATTGCCACTCTAATCTGAAAATTGTCAGGTAAAAAAACCTCAATCAATTACCACTTTAATCTGAAAATTGTCAGGTAAAAAACTGAATTCATTGCCACTCTAATCTGAAAATTGTCAGGTGAAAAACTAAATTTATTGCCACTCTAATCTGAAATTGTCAGGTAAAAAAACTGAATTCATTGCCACTCTAATTTGAAAATTGTCAGGTGAAAAACTCAATTCATTGCCACTCTTATCTTAAAATTTTCAGGTAATAAAAATCTCAATTCATTGCCACTCTAATCTGAAAATTGTCAGGTAAATAAACTTCAATTCATTGCCACTCTAATCTGAAAATTGTCATTTAATGAAAACCTCAACTAAATGCCATAATTCGCTGTTTTAAATAGATTTGGCAATAAATCAAGAAAGGTTTTGAAAGAAAAACCTAAGGAAAGTATTCAACTTTTCTCACACTAATATTGCACTGAATTTTTTAGATTATACATGAATTATACAGATCCTTGTTTCACAATAATTTCTTCACTAAATTTCTTCTTAACTTTATTTTGGCAAATTTAAAATCTTAAATCTTGGTTAAATCTGAAGCTATTTTGAAGTTTAAATTGCCATTTTGAAGATACATGTATTCAAACTTATTAGCTCAACTGGATAATAGCCAGCTGAGCTCATGGCATGGTGAAGCATCTGTGCATCCTGTGTCCATGCATGCGTCTGTGCATAAACATCAATCTTCTTCTCTGAAACCACATGACCAAATGAAACCAATTTTGGTGTGGAAGGTCCCTAGGTGGAGTAGATTAAAGTTTGTGATTTTCAGTTGATTGTAAATTCAATTCAAGATGGCTGCTGTTACTATAAATAGAAAAAACAGGAAAATGGCCATAACATATTTATTTCTTGATCAGTTTGGTTTCAAATATGGTATATGGAATGTAGAATTCTGGCCATGTCATATATTTAACAGGTTTTTCAGTAAATTTTTTTCATTGGCATGTTATTGGCGCAATATGAAAATTAGAAGCTAAATATAGCCAATTCTTTGAAAATCTTATCTGAAACCACAGTGACCAATTGAAAGGAAATTTGATGTGGATTTAGGTCCCTAGGTGGAGTAGATTAAAGTTGGTGATTTTCAGCCTGATCTTAAATCCAAAATGGTCGCTGTTACTATAATATAAAAAAACAAGAAAATGGTCATAACATATTTATTTGATGATCAATTTGGTGTAAATTTGGTATATGGAATGTAGAACTCTGGCCATTTAATATATTTAACAGTTTTTTCCATAACTGATTCATTGCATTGTTATTGGGAAATGGAACCAAATGAAACCAAATTTTTTGGAGGTCCCTAGGTGGGCTAGTTTTTTTTTTTTTTTTTTTTTTTTTTTTTTTTTTTTGCTATGTTTGGCCTGCCAGTTGAGCATCATTTGTTACATATTTAATTAAGCTTTGTCAAACAAAAACTAACTTAGGCAAAGTTCCTGTAAGAATTGGCAAAATTTGCACAATTTAAGTAAGGAAAATTTTAGTGAAGATATGATTGTTAAAGTGGGCCCTGTGGCTGTATGCTATCACCTTGAAATGAATACAAGTACAAAATGTATGAACAAGAATTAATCAAGATCATTAATAGTATCAGCTGTAACTGTTTGTTAGTTTTAGTTTTTTTATAGGGAAAGATTTATTTTTTATGATTTTTGTTTCCATCATATAATGTTTTTTCTTATTAGCTTTCTGCAGTATTTTTGTCCATGAAGCAGAGAAAATTTACAAAGTATTTTATCAATATTGAAAAAAAATACAAAGTTAAATGCAAACAGACAAAGATCTATTAACATCATAGTGAATCTCTTAAGTTTTATAAGTGTCACATTAATCATCAATATTTTGCCATTGTTTGATTCTGGTACAAATGTACCTAGATTATAAAGCTACATGCTCAAATATTTAGATAGCCAGAGCAAGTACGCTGTCAATAGTCCAGATATGTTGGATAATTTTTAGCAATGCTTTCAATGTTTATTGGATAGTAATTGGCAATATGCTACTATTGTTAATTGGATATTTATTTTTAATGCAACCATTGTATGATGGATTATTATTCGCAATATGCTCCTTTTGTTTGTTGGATAATTATTGGCAAAGTGACCATTATTTCATGGATAATTATTGGCAATGCTACTATTGTTTGTTGGATAATTATTGGCAAAGCGACCATTGTTTTGTGGATAATTATTGGCAATGCTACTATTGTTTGTTGGATAATTATTGGCAGAGACCATTGTTTCATGGATGATTATTTGCAATGCTACCATTGTTTATTGGATTAATTTTTATCAATGCTTCCAATGAGTTTTGGATAATTATTGGCAAATACTACCATTGTTAGTTGTATAATAATTGGCAATGCTTCCATATTGTTTGTTGGATAAATTTTGGCAGTGTTACTATTGTTTCTTGGATAAATTTTGATAATGTTTTCAATGTTTATTGGATAATTATTTGCAATACTACCATTGTTTGTTGAATTATTATTGGCAATGCTACTATATTATTTTTTGAATAATTATTGGCAATGCTACTATATTTTTTTTTAATAATTATTGGCAATGCTACCATTGTTTATTGGATATTTTAGGCAATTCTATCATTGTTTTTTATATTTATTGGCAATATGATACTCTTTTGTTTATTGAATAATTTTTGGCAATGTTTTAAATGTTTATTGTATAATTATTGTCAACACTACTAAATGGTTGTTGGATAATATTTTGCAATGTTTCTATTTTTTGTTGGATAATTATTGGAAATGCATCTTTTGTTTGTTGGATAATTATGGCAATGCTTCCATTATTTGACAGAAAAGTATTGGCAAAGCTACCATTGTTTCAGGAATAATTTTATAGTAATGTTTTCAATGTTTTATTTGCTAATTATTGGCAATGCTACTAATTGATTGTTGGATATTATTTTGCAATGTTACTGTTGTTTGTTAGATAATTATCAATAATGCTAGTATTGTTTAATGGATAATTATTGGAAATGCTACTTTTTGTTTGTTGGATATTATTGGCAATGCTACAATTGTTTAATGGATACTTATTGACAATGCTGCTGTTTTTTAGAATTATTGGCAATGCATTTTTGTTTGTTGGATAATTATTGGCAATCCTACTATTGTTTGTTGGATATTTATTGGCAATGCTACTATTGTTTGATGGATACTTATTGACAATGCTGCTGTTTTTATAATTATTGGCAATGCTACTGTTTTTTTTTTTTTATGAATATTGGCAATGCCACTTTTGTTTTCTGGATAATTATTGGCAATGCTTTCATGATTGTTGGAGTTGGATAATTATTCAACAAAAATTTTAAGTGACAGGAAATCAACACACAATTTTTTTCCATGTAGAATTCACAATAATAATGCACATAACTGTTAAAGAACCTTACAATGACCTTTTAATTGAAACAATGACCAGTATGACAAGAAGTAGAGATAAGTCGTGAGATTGTCAATTGTTTTATATTATTTCAACATATCACCCACTAAATATAGATTACAAACTTAAAATCAACTTCCTGATATTTATATAAAATATATGAAATATCAACAAATTGTTGTACATGAAACAAATCCTGACGTAACAGGAAAAATCTTCACCCACTGATCTTCATGGTAGATTGCTCAAGCTGACATTTAATGATAAGCAAAATTGTTCAACAAATCTTTGCTGGAATTTAACAAACTGCTGTCTTATTTAATGGAAGTAATTTGATCAGCAGAAACTTTATTTTTTTTTTTTTTTAATAATTTTTGTGAATTTTTTTTTCGGATTTTAACAATTGAAGATGTATGTTTAATGTTCAACTATAATTTTTTTCACAGAACGATGGTAGATTTTTTTTATAAGAGAATATTTCAGAAATCTATGAATTTTTTACAAACTCTTTCCAGTTTATTTCGGACTGAAATGATAGATAACAAAAATGGAAAAAAATTACCATATAAGGATGGAAAAAATTAAGATCATTGGAGAACTTTTTTGACTAATTTTTGTATGAATCTGTAACTATATTGGAGTTTATTAATTAGGTTTAATTAGTTAATGACTGAATTATTTTGTACCTGTATGTTGTTGTCACAATGAGTATGTTTTATCCAGTGTTTGCGGCAGCCCTAAAAATCAAAGATGGATGTCGCTGGAATCAGAAAAAAAATAGGTATAAGATTTTATATATTGTTATCTGATCCTACATGAGTGGAGTGGGGTAGTGGTGTTTTACGGCTCGGTCAAGATTTTTTTTTACTTATTTTGAGGCGGTCAGTTCTGGAGTGGTGGAGGAAACTGGAATACCCGGAGAAAACCACTGACATTCGCAAGTGAACTGACAAACTTTCTCACACTAGGATCTGTCCCAAGTGGGATTCGAACCCTGAGGCGGTGAGAGGCACTGTCATTCTGATCCTGCATATGATGCATGTGGATACATTTGGCTAATTTTTTTTTTTTTTTTTACATTTTATTATTCCTCCGTAATTCATTTTGATATCCTTCTTACAAGCTTACAGGATTTCAATATACTTAAATGAAATATTTTTACAATTTAAAGATGATTAAATTGTGTAGATATTATAACATTCTAGAATCTGAAAAACCTGACTCTAAAGGATTAATGTTAGAATTTTTAATGTTACCATTCAGGTTTGTAATATGTAGTTTCAGGTTTTATTAGGGATATTCGTATTCCATGTCGTAGTGGATATATATATATTTATGCCAGTTTAATTCTGATTATATTTTTAAAACTTTTGTCTATTCATTCAAATCTTGTAAAACCACATTATAGATTTTTGAATTTATTCTGTTTTGAGTTAGTGATATCTTTATGATGTTCCAAAACAATAATTTCCCTGACTCCAAGGCACTGGAGAAGCTTTAATAGTGCAATTAGGATACGCTGGCTTATATAAATTATTATTTGTTTAATATTATAGCATATTATGAAATATTCATCGTTTTGAAATATTCATGTTCGACCTCAAAAACATACATGTAGATGACCATTTTCATACATCTTTTTGTTAACATTTCTGTGATAATTAAGACAACCAATAGGTACATTACACACATTAAAACATTGAACTTTTATCTGACTGTAATAATAATAATAATAATAATAATAATTATAATTATAATAATAATAATAAGGGGCAGATTTAACTGTATATATGTTTATATACCAGCATTTGACTTTTTATTTCCTGGTTGCTGTTTACATATAAATGTGATTTTTGGTTTCAGTTTTAATTTCTGCTGGTCACATAATAATTGAAACAAGAGGTATAAATTTGTAAGAATTTATTGGACGATATTTCTGATTCTCACCAGGTAGATTTTATTGCTTTAATCATATAATAAAATGTCGAAAAATCGAAGTGAAGTGCGTGTGTCATATATAAGTTTTCAATATAAGAATATTAAGTGTACTGGCTGCTACTGCAGTTGGTTTGACTTTCAAAGACAAAAATCTAAAGATTGACTTATCATATCTGATAATAGATAAATGCTGAATTTGTCTGGTAAACAAAATCCTGACTTTTAGTTACACGACTGACTGATAGTGACTACAGTACATAAGTAGGCACCATTTTAAACCTCTCTGTCATGACAAACATTTATCAAGGATTCTGGGTTATTTATACAGTAACTGAGGTTGTTAATCAGTGCCCCTGGGGTCAGGGATGTTGTTAATCAGTCCCCCTGTTGTCAGGGATATTGATAATTAGTGCCCCTGGGGTCAGGAATATACAGATCTAAGGATGTATATTAATACAGAGATAAGATCATATCTTATACTTGAAGTATTTTGATCATGGGTGGTAAATGATCAGTTACTTCCCCTGAATACAGTGGCTTTCTGCATGACAAACCTGTCAGTGTGCATACATTTAGACAGCATGCCTTATCTAAGGGTGTTCCTGCCTGTTATTAAATAAATAACATTTTCAAATAAATTTTGTTAACAAACTAATTGAAATAAATTTCTAGTTATTTTTGTTGATTTAAGGATTATAAGTTTCTAAAGTTGTTCTCAAATAAATGATACATTGTAATGATAAGATTTTGTAAAAAAAACTCCTTTTGTTTAGTATTAGTTAAATTACATGTATATAGAATGATTGTGATTAGTCAAAATTTGATGTGTGTTTGCCAGAATAAATGTGTGTAAATGTCACATATATGTGTATTTGTCAGAATTGAGTGTTAGTTTGAATAAATTTGTGTTAGTGTGAATTAATGTGTGTTAGTGTGAATTAATTTGTGTTAGTGTGAATTAATTTGTGATAGCTAGAATTCACGTGTGTTAGTGTGAATTAATTTGTGTGCCTGGAATTAATAGTGTGAATTAATTTGTGATAGCTAGAATTAATACCAGTAACATATCTCCATAGAATATTATTTACCAACTACTAAAATAATTAAGACAAACATGACCTCGTAGTTTAACTTTCTATGATTATTTTACGGGAAAACTATTTAATGAAGTGAAATTAACATCCGTTTGACATGTACTGATAATTAAGATTATTATTAATCCTTTTGTTTATTAGACACATTCCTTAGATTTAGACCCACACCTGTAATTAACAGGATGTCACCTATAATTTGAAAAATTGATAAGTTATCTTACGACCTGTAATATACAACAATATATTTACAGTTTGAGTAAAGTAAAATAATTTTATTTGATAAACGTTATTTGTCATATACAGTATAAAGTTTTCACTCCGGAAAAAATGGATATTTAATTTTTAAATTTTAAGTAAGAAAAAGAAATTTTTCTTTAGGTTTCATGTCAATAATAATAATAATAATAAAATATAACTTTAAGGCAAAATTGAAAATTCAAAATTGACAACCAGAATAGTCTTTTTAAAACATGTTTATTGATCTACTTACAACATTTGATTTTATTAGATATTAGTTTTCACTTTTCCTTTGGCATACATATAGCTGTGATAATTTTAAATTCTTTATTCTATATATACAAATCCATAAAATTATTATTATTATTATTATTATTATTATCTTGTTTTTTTTAATGTGGTCTCATTCTAAAATCTGTGTAATTTCATTTTAAACAATTATAATTTATTTCGCGTAAAATAATTTGAGATGGAATATCTTGGTTTTCTTTTTAATTACCCCAGCATTAATTAGCCATCAGGCAGTTGAAAAGAACTATGTTACAAACTGTAATTGTGTGAACATCTTCCAATTATCAAGGAAATGTGTTGCTGCCAGACTACTTAAAAGTTTTCTACATCACGGTCATTTAATTCCAACTGTCAATAAACATTGCACAAGAGAGCATAGGCGATTGGATTTTTATGTAATGATTTTAGCTGGTGCCACTGTCATGTGCTGATTTTGAATTTTTTTTAAAAATAATGCATTCAAAATTTTGAATTTTGAATGCATTATTTTAATAGAAGTTTAAAATCGGCACATAACACCAAAGTAAGTTCCCTAATATTCATCCGGTAGTCTGTCCAGTCCTACTTGATATTTAATTAATTCATTTTAAAATGTCGACGATAAAATTAATTTTTGTCGTGTATTTGACAAGTTAAAACTAATCGCGTATTTTTTTGTTATAGCTATGCAACTTATCGTAGTTCTCGAGTCTGTCCAGTCCGACTTAATAAAATAATTAATTTTTTTTAAAAAAAGTCAAAGATATAGTCAATTTTCCTGTTATTGACAAGTTAACACTTGTCACGTATTTTTTCAACAGCTATGCAACCAAATGCAGTCACAATTTTCGAGTAGGTCGAGACTCGACTCAATATGTTCATCAGATTTGTTCGTTTCTGGTTCGAATAAATAACGGCTATACTCCAAATTCATCACTCATAAAATTGTCTACTACTTCCCTAAATAATGACGAACTATTTGACATAAATAGGTACATGTCACAGTCGTTACTTTCTTCCACATACGTCAATATATCATCATTGTTACTACTGTCTATTATGTTAGACACTACTTCTAATACTGCAATGACGTCACACATTTATAACTCAAAACGAGGCGTTTCACTTTGCGTTAAAGAGAAAGTTAAAAAATGTGGATTTCAAACCACTATAACTTTTTTTTTGGTCACCTAAATTTGATGCGGTTTTCAATTTTGTTATATTTAAATAATATATAAAACAATTGTGATAAAAAAATTTTTGGTTACAGGTACCCTTTCATTTGTGACAGCTAGAATTAATGTGTGTTAGTGTGAATTAATGTATGGTAGCCAGAAGATATGTTTGTTGGTCAGAATTTATATGTGTTAGCCAGAAGTAATGTGTGTTAGCCAGAATTAATGTTTGGTAGCCAGAATTAACATGTTTTGGTCAGAGTTAATTGTATGTTATACAGAATTAATGTGTGGTAGCCATAATAACTGTTTATTGGTTAGAATTAATGTGTGTTGGTCATAAATAATGTAAATTAATTATCTTTAGAAAATGAAATAGAGACATTTTCTGACCAAGTGCTTATTTTCAAACCTGAAAACCTATTTGGATTTACATAATATTAGTTTGTTGCATTATTTTGCATGAGATTATAGGTAGAGGTTGACCTAATTTTGGAACAAAAGTTAAATTACTCTATACTATAACATTTACAGTTTTAGTTTTATCACACTTCAGATTTGGGATAAAAGTTGTAACCAATTGTTTCACCTCCGTGATTTTGAAACTACCATATTTGAAATTTTTTTAATGCATTTCTAATTTTGTTTTATATAATGGATACATATTGTATTGTGTCAGAACTGGCATTATATATACATATATATTTGTTTAAAGACAGAATAGGAATTAGTCCTCTTTGAACAGAGATATATGGAAGTTACTAAAATTCTAATATTTTTTATTTAATGTATGGTAACGAAGTATTTATGGATTTTTAAAAATTTTGTTTTAACACCCCCCCTCTCTCTCTCTCTCTCCTTTTAGTATCAGATTAATGTTATAAAATATCTCAATTTCTTTCATTTTAAACACATTTTTTGTGATGGCTTAGATGTTTGTTTGTGCATAGTGTGCAAATTGTGACTGTCAGGTTTTTTTTACAATTTTTGTTTTTATTGTAGAATGTATTCACCCATTTCACAACCCACACTCAGCAACCAAGAGAATGTTCAAACAATAACAAACCTTCAATGTATAAGTGGCAGTTTTTGTGTCGAAATTTTCTTTTGCTATTCACCTAAAAATCACATAAACATGTGTTAATGCTGAGTGAATTTATTATCTTGTCTAAAGTTTATTAATTTGACCTTTGACCTGATGACCTAAATTAATGTTTAAACACTAAGTTAATGAGGAGGAAATTTAGGTTTTTAATTATAAGTTGTATGTTATAGTAACACTTATCCTAACATGGATACTACCACATTTCTCTAGCATACTAGAAGGAAGGGCTTATACTCATATGTATATAGAAACTGACCTTTATATGTAAATATTTATAATATACCAATAGTCTATCATCAACAAACAGGAAATATGATTTATATATTAATGTGTAAATGTTTTATTAATCAAAATGTATCAGGTTACATCAGACCAATTGTACATGTTAGAGTGTACTTTTATCAATTCAACCTGCTTCACATACTAGTCTGCCAATTCAGCCTGCTAAAAAAGCTAGTCTGCTAATTCAACCTGCTGCAAAAACTTGTCTGCCATTTCAACCAGCTTAAAAGCTAGTCACTAAGTTTTACCAAATCCAAAAGCTAGCCTGCCAATTCAGCCTGCTCAAAAAGCTAGCCTGCCAATTCAGCTGGTGCCGAAAGCTAGCCTGCCAATTTAGCTGGTGCCAAAAGCTAGTCTGCGAATTTAGCTGGTGCCAAAAGCTAGTCTGCCAATTCAACCTGCTTTGAAAATTATTCTGCCAATTGAAGCTGCTCCAAAAGCATGTCTGTCAATTCAGCCTGCTCCAAAAGCATGTCTGTCAATTCAAGCCTGCTCAGAAAGCATGTCTGTCAATTCAGCCTGCTCCAAAAGCATGTCTGTCAATTCAGCCTGCTCCAAAAGCATGTCTGTCATTTCAAGCTGCTCAAAAAGCTACTCTGCCAATTTAGCCTTCTCAAAAAGCTGGTCTGCCAATTCAGCCTGCTAAAAAGCTGGTCTGCCAATTCAGCCTTCTTAAAAACTTGTCTGCCAATTCAGCCTGCTAAAAAAGCTGGTCTGCCAATTCAGCCTCCTAAAAGCTAGTCTGTTAATTCAGCCTTCTTAAAAAGCTGGTCTGCCAATTCAGCCTCCTAAAAAAGCTAGTCTGCCAATTCAGCCTCCTCAAAAAGCTAGTCTGTTAATTCAGCCTTCTTAAAAAGCTAGTCTTCCAATTCAGCCTACTCCAAAAGCTGGTCTTCCAATTCAGCCTCCTAAAAAAGCTAGTCTGTTAATTCAGCCTTCTTAAAAAGCTAGTCTGCCAATTCAGCCTTCTCAAAAAGCTGGTCTTCCAATTCAGCCTACTTAAAAAGCTGGTCTTCCAATTCAGCCTGCTTAAAAAGCTGGTCTTCCAATTCAGCCTGCTTAAAAAGCTGGTCTTCCAATTCAGCCTGCTTAAAAAGCTAGTCTGCCAATTCACCTGCTACAAAAACTTGTCTGCCATTTCAACCAGCTTAAAAGCTAGTCAGTAAGTTTAACCAAATCCAAAGCTAGCCTGCCAATTTAAACTGCTCCTTAAGCTACTCTGCCAATTCAAGCTGCTTCAAAAGCTACTCTGCCAATTCAAGCTGCTCAAAAAGCTAGTCTGCCCATTCAGCCTGCTCCAAAAGTGTTTCCGTCAATATAAGCTGCTCCAAAAGCTACTCTGCCAATTCAAGCTGCTCAAAAGCCAGTCTGCCAAATTATTCTGCTCCAAAAGAGTGTTTGCCAATTCAACCTGCTCCAAAACCCTGTCTGCCTTTCAACTTGCTACAAAAGCTAGTCATCCAATTCAACCAAATCTAAAAGCTAGCCTTCCTTAGCTTATCTAATTTCTTAATGAAAAATACTGTACTGTAAATTGTAAACTGTTTATTATTATCATCATTTCAAGAAATTTACATCTCTGTATTATTGTAAGTGAAATGTATCAAAATCTTTTTCTTTTTTTTTGCTACACTCGCATCAATGCAAAAATTGTTTAATTTTTATATATTACTATTTAGAGTTGCTTGTCATTACAGCAGAATGATTAACTATTAAGAATTAAAATATTTGTGTATATTTTAAACCTAATTGTTCTACATAGTCTGCATCAAATGATAGAAGGAATCCTTATAATAGTTGGATACTTATTAATACTAAGTTAGTACTTAGTCTTAGACTCATAGTTATTTACAAAACAGTTCAGGAAACAATGGAATTTTTCCCCAGTAAACAGTTGATTGTAAAATAGCATATATACATTAATTGACACATTGAGGTGTGTTATTCTGATGAAGCTGCAGCATTATTGCCCATTCTGTTAAACATTTATACATTATTTGGACGTTTACTGACCATAACAAAAACAACTTTATTTTCTTATCTGTAACTTCCTAGATAAAACTAATGTTAATGCCATTCTTGACTGATACTAAACTCCAGTACTTGAGCTCTTTAAAAGATGAATGATTTTTAATGGTCATCCATGGACCTGTTTAGTCTGTCAGAGTGATGTGCTGGTAAACGTTCTGACTGGTATATTACTTAGTTTGAATCATTTATTACATCTTAAGGTCAGTGGATATACATCCTTTGATTACTCCCTGCTGTGTGCGTACATTCATTTAAGCTGGTTAGTTGTTTCCTGGTATTTGTATCTGCATGTGTCTGTAATTTTAAGTTGTGTTTAACCACATTTTGTACATTGGTGACCTAAAAGAGTATTCCTTGCTGCAATCCATTATCAAGCATAATGGATTGGCTTGGATTATTGGTGTTTTATACTCCAGTCAAGATTCTTTCGCTTATATTTAGGTGGTCTGGGATGGTGGAGGAAACTGGATTTCCCAGAGAAAACCACCAACCTTGGGCAATGGATCTGACAAACTTCCTCACACTGAAATCTGTCTGAGCAGGATTCAAACCTAGGCATTGGTGAGAGACACTGTGTTCTGTAAACATGCTAATTAGACCTGACTTAACCACTCACCCCCCCCCCCCCCAATTTTTGGAGCAAGTTCTAAGAGTCTCAGTGGATTTAACTCAGTGTATATTGTCTTCTAGCTGAGTTCCAGTTGATAATTGTTTTCATTGAAGATCAAATTTCTTTTTTGTTCAGTTTTGTTTGGTGTGTGGAATGTGTATCTTGTATTTTTTTTATCTCTTGTTTTTTTTTACTATGTTTGATATTTGACATTCTGAAAATGCTTACTGTTTATTGAGAATTTCTGATCAAGATTCAAACAATTTGTCAAGATTTATTGCTGGCATCAATCAAATAACTACTTTGAACAGGAATACTCATCTTAAATTTTTTCCTGTAACGACAATACAAGTAATTTCAGATGGTATAGCACACTGGTTACTTTTCCTTGGTCCCCGTTTTTTTTAAGTCTTCTGTAATAAATTGTGCAGTCCATCTTTGTATTTTCTCTAATTTGTTAATTTTTTGTGTGGGTCCCAGATGAGATGGCTCCATATTCAAGGACTATACGAAGGTTTATATTTGTTGTTGATATTTGGTGTCAAACCTGGTCCTCCCACATTATAAAGCAAACCATCTACCAACTGAGCTACCATGATGATTGGACCAAGAATGGGCTACAGCTGAATGGTCATGTACTGGTGCTTGTCAGTATGATTTATATACTGTTGTTGTTGATATTTGAGTTGTGTGTTACAATATTTATTTACTCCCCTACTGGTTGTGTGTGCTGTAAGTGTGCACTGCAGTGTGTCTGTATGATATACATGTATTTATTGTATACTCCCCTACTGGTTGTGTGTGCTGTTAGCTTGTGCTGATTTGCACCAGTTGCCAGATGTAGTTGTCAGGAAACATTTGATTTATTTGTATATTTAACTCATCTTCAAATATTCTTTTTCTCCATGATCTTCACTTCTAACTTCTGTGTGTTCCATCAAACATGTCATACATCATTTATATATCTTTCAGATGTTTATGGAGCAGGATTGTAAAGAACAGTTGATTGACAGTATGTGTGTCCATCTCATTTCTTTTAAATGTTCTTTTACATATTTGATATTGTAAAATTATTGGAGCTGTAGATGGTGTGTGTTTGCTTCTTTGTCCATGTAGCTTTACTGAAACTGGTGGCATCTTGGTATAAGTAATTAAGTATTTTACTTATATCAAGATGCCACCAGTTTTAGTAATCTTGATTTACATGTTAAATGTGATATATTTAATCAAGTGTTGAGCTGTGAACCAAACCATGACTATCCCTTTCTCCCCCCCCCCTCCAAAAAATAAAAAATAAATACAACAATAAATAAATAAATAAATAAATAAATAAATAAATAAATAAATAAATAATAAATCCTAATTTTGGTGACATGTTGCTCTGAAACTTAAAAAAGAGAATTCTTGAAAATTCATCATGAATATGCAAACAAATTGTTCTTGCAAGTGATTTAGAAATCACAAGCATTGTTAAACATTCTTTAAGTTGTTAGTGGTTGAAATGTTGTTTTGCATGACAACAGCTGTTTTTCAGCTTTTCACAAAAAGAAAACTTTTTCATAGTAATCCCAGTGACTAGATTTAACACAAGTTGATGTGATGCAGGATTTTTTAGAAGCCATTCTGTCTGGATTTTACTAATGCACACAAATTTTCACCATCTACTGATTTTGTGATGTAAAGTATAACAGTTGCCGTTTATTGTTTATTTTTATCTCGCCTGCAGGTTGTTCAAATTATATAATTATTGTCATACATGTTTCCGCTTCAGCGTTTAGGTTAGGCTTTTATATTATTATTTTTTAACTTGAATGTTAAATTATTAACGCTATCTATTGACATCAAATTTTGTAAATAACTGACATATTGTTCAGTAATTAAAGTAGATGGAAGAGCGTTTTTTGGTATATAGGAGGTTATTTTTCTTTCATTTAAAGTTTTTCATCATTTAGGATATTTTTGAGTCCTTTTTTTGCTCACCTGGCAAAGACAAGTGAGCTTATGACATGGTAAAGCATGCATGCGTCCGTGCATCAGTAAACTTTAATATTCTCCTCTGAACCTAATTGGCCAATTCAAATGAAATTTGGTTTGGAAGGTCCTTACTTGCCATAGATTAAAAATTTTATCTGACATATCCATCCTAAATCCAAGATGGCTGTCATTACTATAAATAGCAAAAACCTATAAATGGGCTTTATGGGTTTTTTATAAACCAATTTTGTTGAAATTTGAAACATTGAAAATAGATGTCAGGGGATAAAACATATATGTAATGGCTTTTTATGTACAATTATTTGTTTGTGCAATAATTACGTAATATGCAAATAAGGGCTATTTTTAGCCTAAATCTTTGAAAATCTTTTTCACTGAGAGTAGAAATAGCCAATTGAAAGGAAATTTATGAAGAAAATTGCTTAAAATAATAAAAAAAAAATTAAGGTGACTGCTAGTGAGTTTGTTTATGTTGCATTGATTAGATATATTTTAAAAAGAAAAGGCAAAAAACAAAATAAGGGTGTTCCAGGTGAGCAGTACAGACCATATTGGGCCTCTTGTTAATATACAATTTTATGAAGTTGGTTTTTTGTGTCTATTAATTTTCCCAATTTCAACAGAAAAAATTTTATGCAAAAAAAAAAAAAAAAATGTTTTCACAGCCTGACTCTAGCTGTTATGATGTTTCATACTTAATAGGATATTCTATAATGCTATATTCTAATTGGTTGTTTCTCCAATGACAGCTGTAAGGAAATAATCCTAAGAATTACTGATGACAACATTTAACATTGGCACGTAAGTCATACAGCAGTAATAGGTACAAGGCAGAGTGATTAATAATAATTAATGACAGAGTCAATTAACTAAGAGTCTATATAGTACATACATGTATAAGATACAGAATATAATCAGGGCAAACCCTGGCTCTTGAAAAGTAAGGAACCAAAAATTAGCCAAATTTAAAATTTAGAAACCAAATGATCACAAACATTAAGCCCCAGAAACAACAGCAACATAAAATGTTTGTCCCATGTGTAATTTTACGGTATATAATTAACAGTCTGTAATTCTCAATAATTTTTTTAAAAATTACTTTTAAATTCCCATGAAAAAAAAAAAAAAAAAAAATAGAAAAATTTTTTGTCTGCTTTATAAGGAAACTGACAAATGTTTTTGAGAAAACTATTTGCCAAAATAAATATTTTAGAGGCTAGAAATTTGTAAATGGTAGAGCAGCTTCTGGATACTAAATGTAGAAACAACAAACTTCTGGGAACATATATATAACATTGTTAGAAACTTAAACTTCTGAAACATTAGTCAGAATTAAGGAAGGGGGGTGTTAAAAATAATATATGTCAGTAAGTAAAGAAAGGGTCATCACAGCCTCAGACATCACTGATATATAATAAGGAAGAGGAATTAACTGTAAAGTGACAAAAGTAGTATCATCAAATCCTTATGACTGCTTTGGGTCACCACACATAGGATATATCTAGTATCTAGTTCATTAACAGATTGACAGAGAGGGCCTAAAATAATACCAGTTACACTGTCAGGATTTTTGTAAGTGTAGAAATATCTATATAAAAATCACTATGACAGCGTTAGATCAGCACACATTAGATACATAACAGCCTTGGATCAGCAAACATTGGATTAGTCCATCAATAGAGGATGCTCAGGGCAGGTGTGGAAAAAATCCACCAATGACACTGTCATTGTCTTAAAGTTTGTAACTTGTGGAAAATCTTTTAAAAAATCATTATGATGGTCATCATTTAGTCCATTTATAGATTCTGCTCAGGGTGGGCCTGAAATACTTACCAGTGACACTAACAACATCTTTTTAACTCTTAAGAAAATCTTTAAAAAATCATGACAGCCTTGGATCAGCACATATTGGATATGTTTAGTCTTGATGTCCATTAGAATTAATAATTAAAGTCCCACTGGTTAGAGAGGGTACAAAGTAATCATCAGTGACATTGTCAGTATTTTTGTAGCTCTAGAAAAATCTTAAACAAAAATCATTATGACAGCATTGTATGTTTATGTTAGTTAAAGACATCTGAGTTATGGAACTTTTGAAACAATAGAAGCTAAGGAGGTCTTTAAAAAATCTGTTAATGTCAAATTTAACATGTAATGGGGATGACAGAAGTGCAGAAAAGTGAAATCTGACCTGGCAGATGTCGCTTAATTCTCCCTGCTCTCCCAGGAGTCATTTGGCAAACAAAGACCCAGAATTTAAATGTATTTAATCCTTTGTCAGCATTATATATATGAGTTGGATTTTAAAAGAGATAATTTGTTATGTAATTTAACACCATTATATTAAATATAGCATGCATTATAAAGCGACAGACCTGAATTTTTTTGACAGCTTTGCAGTTATGTATTATAGAGAGTTATAGAATTACGGATTTAACAGTTTCAGTATCACAAACAGAATATAGGAAATGTATCACTGATTTTATTACTCCTTAGAGAATAAGAATTTATAGAGCTGTGTTTAAGATAAAAACTAAAATGTTTGTAGTGAGTATCAGATATATATATACAAGCATTTGGATGATTCAGACGGTCTCCAGGTTTTATAAACAAACACATGTGGTCAGATCAGACCCAGAATGTGGTGTTTAATTTAAGTGCACTGACTGGAAAATGTCATATATAATTATGTTTAATTAGTTTATTGTGCAGAAAGTTAAATGCTGGAGTTTTTATAAGTGTTTTAACTCATGTAACATTATATATTATATATATATATAACAGTGTTATAAGTGTTATAAGTCAGTCAGCTGGTTAATGTTTCTGTAACTTGTTATGTAACTGATGGGGATTTTGTCATGTACTTCAAACAATAGTAACAAATTTGGTGTGAAATTTTTTACATGAAGCTTGAAATTTGTTGGTTATTGTGTGGAAATAAATTGGAAAAAACGAAGAGAAAAACATTGGATGAGCAAATTACGATATTAATTGCAGGTGCTGTGCTTATGCTTCACAAGAAAATATATTAAAGACTAAGACTTCCTTATCTTGATTAAAAACAAAGAAAAAGTATAACTGGCAATTAAGATATTCATTTAAACGATTACAATATTGTCGTTATAGTTACAGATTTTTTTTAGATCAAGTTATCTACACATTATATATGGGCTAATAGCAAGTTACATCACCAAAGTTTAATATCCTATCAATCCCATATTATCAGCCGGTATTACATCCTTCGAGTTGCATAATTAACCATTGTGTGAGGGTTTATTGTTGTCTGGAATCATTTACGCAAACATTTTTATTGGGGCATTATTAACGCACTCGGAAGCTATTGGAGATGACAAGCGTGCATTTATATTATATCTTGGAATGGTATATTGATTTTATTCACAGTCAGTCTTAAAGTATCAGAAAAACAATATAATCTTGCATCGACCTTCTCAGTTAGCTGTCTGTTTGTTTTACAAATTATGTATTAAATCGGAAGAATTTCCAATATTAAGTTGTGTTTTATAAAATCACAAGAGAATTTTTGATTTGTGGATTAAATATTAAGTTGTATAGCAGTTATATCCATATATATCTGACTGACAAAATTTTTTATACAATCTAACTTTTTTTGAAGTTATTGTTTTTGAAGTATCACAGAAAAACTGAAGTTGAATCCAGTTATATTTCTCTTCACTGATTATTTGATGTTATTTGAATTAAAACAAAGGAAGTTACTATTATTGATAATTGATTGGAGTTTACATGAAAGATTAAATTGGCATTTTTAAAACACAAGAGAAAATTAAACAAGTTTGAAATATTAATTGGCATTTTATTACACAAGGGAAAATTAAAACTCTGGATTGTGAATTGATTTTTAGATACAGATCTCACATAGACCGGTAATTAGAAGTGTTATAATAGCCAGCATTTAGGATTAATTTTCAAACATGTGCCTTTTAATTCCTTTTATCAACAAATATTAGTCACAGATGAATGAGTTGGTCCATCTAATTGATTTGCATCTCGGGGAATGAGATACAAATTTTATGAAGTTTTGACCTGGTTATTTGTTAAACATCATTTTTATCTTGCTTATATGTAAAATGTCTAAAACAAAATATTTATCAGTTAAAAGCAATTATATATTGTGATTAACAGAACTATTATGGGTTATTGAGGACACACACATATATATATATATATATAGTTTTTTCCTACTCCACATAAAGAAACAATCAATTCTTAGAGAAGATTTCTGTGAGAGATAACAGACTGGTTTCTGTGTAAACATTTTATAAATAAATCTAAGATAGAAAATGATTTAAATTGTACCATGTTTAAAAACAAGCTCTATATAATGAGCTAGTTGTTTTTATGTGCAGGTGATGGAATTGGATTTTAATGAGTTTAAATTGGCTGTCACTTGTGCAGTGACATTTGTCTTAGTTGGATGTGATTTGTATATAATTGGTTGGTACTGAACCATTTCAGACAATCATTTAAATTTTTTGTTGGTGATTTCATCTAGAAAACATTCCTAAAAGTTGTAATACTTTAACCAATTGTCACTGAATTATTAGACTGCTGCAGACAGACAGAATTTAGGAAATATGATGTTCTTCTGTGGATTTGTGGAAAGCCTATGGCCAGAGAAAAGGTAGGTTGTAAAATCTGGACTATTAAAAGAGTTTGAAGTCTGACCCATTTCTGTGTATATATAGGCTGTCTTAAGCCAGTGTTTTCTTTGGGTTTTGTGATATAAGATAAAAAAGATTGTAAATGTTTACAAGATCCAAACCTTGCTTTGACCACCTCATTGGCTGAATGGTTGAGAGTAAGCCTTAAGAGCAGATGACTCTGACACAGAACTGTTTCCTCATCTGATGTTTTGCATGATCCATTTTTAGAGAGTATCCATTGGCTCAGAGTGTGACTTTAGAATTGATATGCTTTTTTGCACTGTACTACTTCTCAGCTAGCATCTAATTAATCATTTGTGTTTAGTGCACAACTGATCTAAGCACCTAACTAAAAAGTTGTCCTTAGTGCATAACTGATATAGCACCTAAGTGCACAACATAGTGTACTTAATCAATATGTTGTCCTTAGTGCACAACTAAGGTAGCACCGAATCAAAATGTTTTCTTAAGTGCACAACTGAGCTATCCCCTAATAAAAATGTTGTCCTAGTGCACAACTGAGTTGGCACCTAAGTGCACAACAGAGTGTACTTAATCAAAAATGTTTTCCTTAGTGCACAACTGAGTCAGCACCTAATCAAAAGTTGTCCTTTTGTGCACAGTTAAGCTAGCACTTAATCAAAAGCTATCCTTAGTGTAACAACTGAGACAGCACCTAATCAAAACATTGTCCTTAGTGCACAACAAAATTAGCACCTAATCAAAACATTGTTGGTAGTGCACAACTGAGCTAGCATGGAATCAAAAAGTTGTTCAAAGTGCACAACCTAGCTATCACTTAATCAAAAAAGGTGTCCTTTAGTGCACATTACCTTTATACATACTTGCACATCTCAAACATAAACAAAGTTGGATTAATATTTAGAGATTGATAAACTTGCTTCCCACAAAACACTGGACTTAATAGTCAGATGGTCTTTATATAAGTTGTGACAAAAGTAGGGATTATTCCAATTTAAAACACAAACCTTCAAAATAAGAAGATACCAAAATAATCAAGATATCAGAACCTTATAACATAGGCCTTTTAATAATCAGTTGGTTTTTATATAAAGGTATAAAAAGGTATTACTAAACCTTGACCTTACTTGACATTGAAACACTAGTCTTTATAGTTAGGTAGTCTGAATATAGAGGGGGACATAACAGGGATTACTGGATCTTAAAATACATACATTATTATTCAGATTATAGTCCAACGATTAAGAAGGTAGCAATAATGAGTTTACATGTACTTGAAACACGGGCCTTTATTATCAGATGGTCCACATATAAAGGTGCTAATATATAAACAACTGAGTTTAAATTACTGTACTGGATATGCATATTCCTCTTAAATGCATAAAAAATTCTGACAAATGGACTAAGCAATTAAGCAGAATCTACTGTACCTAAGATTTTTAGGAAGCCCATGCTCTGGGAAAATTAGTTAAAAAAAATAATTGTGTTTGTATTTTGGAAAATGTACTTGTATGGAAAGCAACTGTTGTGCTGCACAAACTGTTAGTACCAGTACTTTTAATTATGATTTTATGTGCAACAGATGGTAAAAATAACACTTGCTAAAAACAAGTCATTATGAAGACACTTACTTGGTTGATTATCACAATATTATACTGACAAACTGACTGAATGCTGGAAGTGTTTTACAAGTACCAAGATCATTGTTATAAGTGTGTTTTGCTCGTGTAAAAGTGGTTGATTGCTTTGTTCATTATATTGATTGAATTTATAATTACCTGGCATGTTGTTTTGTTTAATTAATTTGGCAAATTGTCGGTCATGGTTGTAAAAACATCCAGACTCTGAGATAAAGCTTTTATATAAAGAGCCCAGCATTACAATACAAAAAAAATAAAACACGAACTTACCAGTCCATATCCATATGATAATCCACCCCCCCCCCCCCACCAAAAAAAGAAAGAATAAAAGAAGGAAAGAAAAAAGTAAAAACTGGCAAATTCAGTTATTTACTCAAAATTCCATAATCAAGGAAGTGAGGCTGGGTGCTCCGGAAGGGTAAGTACCTCCTGTCTAGGTAGCTACACCTGTCATGTGCAGAGACAAATTTGAGAATGAAAGAAACATGTAACTATTATGGAAGTCAAAAAATGTATATCCCGTATAAGTTTCGTTACAGTGACTTCATACCTATCAACAATATTGTGATGAGGGCCATAAAACTTTTTAACAGACTTGATTAGCCTAGGCTTACAATATCCTTCAGTCAACAATTTAATTGTCAGCAGCTTGTTTTGTTATAGGAAGTCCCTATACTGGGTACAATGTTAGATATAGCATCTGTTTTATTTGCATTATGTTTAGTATTGTACTTTAATTCACCAATACCTGGGCCCGATTGTTTAATGCTTCATTAGTTTCACCAAATGGTTAGTGGAAATTCAAAATATTATTAAAATTTAATACATTTATATTGCACATATGGTTTTGACTTAATTTATATCTGTTAGATAATAACAACCGTGTACATTAACTTTTACAAACTTAAATTTCTGAGATATTGACTAAAGTACATCAGACAGAAATTTACACTAATCCACTGGTTAAACTAACAAAGCTGTAACTATACTGTAAAATCACAAATATTCCTGGAGGCTTAAATTTCATTATTTTCTTGGGTTACTGAAAACCACGAAAGTAAATGTCATCAAAATTTTTAATTACCATTGCCTCCAATGGGATTTAATTTCACAAAACTCAATTCCATGAAAATTTCTACCAACAGAATTTTTTTTAAAAAGGAAAAACCATGAAATTTCAACCCAACGAACATTAATGATTCTATGGTATATCTTAATTAGTATTAGATAAATTTGTGCAATTTTTTCTGGAACTAATTCATTTATATCTTGACAACTCCAGGTACAAATGGAAACGCACATTTGTGGTCCGTAAGTTATACGATAAATCAATAGGATTATCATATTTATATACCATATAGATCAATTTGCCAAATTTCCTTCTGTAGTCTTTATAATTATATCTACACATCACCAGGAAACACATTATTTTATTTTGAAAGTTATATAATAAATTAATAAAGATATCTGAATTATCTTAAGGAGGGGGAAGTGTAGCAGAGTTTAAATCATATTTATGAGTTTTTGCTGAGGTGATAGGTACTGTTTGATATACAAGCATGGTGTGTGCAGTTGATTATTGAAATATTTTAGATAAGGTATAGTCACTTTAAAGTGCAATAGATGTATAGATATATTTTTTCTACTGTAGAATGTCTTGTTGTAAATAATTTACAATACATAGTTTTTGAATTTTTTTTTATGTAAGAAAAAAAAATACAAATATTGATCTATAGTTAAACCAGGAAGAAGTTATACATAAGTTTTATACCTCTGCAAACAAAATTAGGATATTATATAAGTAACAGCTTTTCTATTCTCCTCAATATATCTGATTTTTATCCTTCGTTGGGTCGATTTGTGTCTGGATTATAGAATTGAAAATATTAAACAAATTTTAATTGTATTTAGTGCGTAACTTAACTTTATGAATATGAAGGCCAAGTTGGAGATCTGTTGTATTCTGTTATTTTGTAGAGAAGTTATTGCTGTTTGGAGTTCATATCCTGAGTTTGTTTTAAAACTTAGATTTTGTCTAAGGGGTCCCTCTGAAATTTAATTCTAGACCCATACAAATGTTGATATAAAATAAAAGTGACATTTGGCTCACAGGTTATCAACTATATTGATAAATTAGCCTTTTTCAAGGGCCCAATGGAAATTTGAAGCCACCATATGGAATAGAAAATTATGCAATACTTTTGCAGGTATTAAAATATTGTAATAATAAGGTTATTCTGGATTCAGTTTGATAATTTTATATTATATTCTAAGGTCCTGTGACTTTTTTCCTAATCATATTCCCACGTACCATTTACATAGATTATAGTCACATGTATTTAATCTGATGAGAAAATTGTACCATACTTCATCTTAAAGTTCATACAAGAAAAGAAATAAAATAAGTTTGGATAAAAATTACCAATAAAGGTAACCATTTTAAACATCCAGTGCATAGGTACATCTGTATTAGGTTAGCTTCATCTACATTAAATCATATCTGTAACAGTTACCATGGTTACATATCAATGGAAAGATAAAAAATGTCACATGATTTAAAATAACATTTAGTAAAAATTTTTTTTGACTGTTACAGATGAAGAAACAAATCACTTTACATTTTACATTTATTGTGAGAAAATTATAAATTATACAGGTACATTCCGTTGAGTTAGGTTGACAATTTTAATCTGGCTGATTTAAAACTTTGATTTTAATATCAAATATTACCCAGCATTCAAAATAAGTTGCTTTTTAAATTAACACAAACATACTGTGACATTATGATTGCATAATTACTGATAAGTTTGTGAAGACAAACAGTTAAGTTGACAATTAAGAAAAATGTTATTCCCAATAATACATTTTGTAAAATTATTGATTTTAATTATATAAAGCACCAGGTTAAATTTGTTAAGTCTAAAGTTTTATTCAAAAAGTTTCTAATTTCCCGCAGATATTATGTCCAATCACCATGCAGTGCCAAAAATTTAATACATGAATGAAGTAGGTATAAAATTCAGTTATCTAGATTATAATTGCAAATCTGTTATTTTGTATTTGTTGTTAATGTAAGAATTTTAATACTTAGGGGTTGGTTATGTTGTGACATACAGTCTGTGATATACAGTATATATATATATATATTTTTTTTGACTCTTAATATAATTTTATAAACAGTATAAAATCTTGATTCATTGTCATGATGTGTTTTGTCAGGTTTTGGTGTACTAAAAGAGTGTGGCAATATGTAAATTTAAGGATATTACCAATAAAAATTTATAATAGTAAAAAATTTATAAAATAAAATAATAATAAATAAACAAATAAATGAATAAATAAATAAATAAAGAAAGAAAGAAAATAAATAAATAAAAATAAATGAATAAATAAATAAATAAATAAATAAATAAATAAATAAATAATAAATTAATTAATTAAATATTTAAAGAAAAGATTTTGTGGCATCAAAATCTATGCAATAAGGGGACAGTGACAGGATACATTAATAAAAATTAGGTTTAATTAAACTTCTGTTGTGAGCTTGTATTTCACTTGGACTGTAATACACACATGTATTGCAATACACAGTAATTTTAAAATGTCAGAGGAAGATTTTGGATGCAGTAGAATGTATGAGGCATTTAAAGGATATTTTGTAATATATACTATATACTATATTGAACCAGTAAGAGATACTATAGACTTGATCCAGCCAGGAGCAGTAATGTTACTCAGCAGTGACTCATAATAGGGTAACTCATTAATGACTAATTAATTATCATTGTCCATTCATAGATTTTGTCTTAGATGAAGATGGAAGATTTGAGTACAGCATTTAGGCCAATTTGAAACTTCAAAAATATTTCCAGATCAGGCCATAGTAATATATTAGTTATCTTTTTTTAACTTCATTGAGTTGTGTAAAGTACTAATTTACTGATCAAAGTGACTTTAGTAACACTGCCTAGGATCTGATGTCCCTCAGTGCTGATGTCTTTAATCTTAGAAAGTTTGTCAGTTTATTAATGCCAAAGGTCAAGAACTTTCTTCAGACAGTTTGGTTTTCATCATGCGAGTAGTGAATTTTTTTCATTTATGTGAAAAAATTTTAACTAAGGTTTTGACCACAATTTATTTACTCCTAAGTTTTCAGTCTCCCAAACAGATTGTTGGCTGCATCAGGCAAAACATTGTATGAGTGGTTCGTTAAACTTCATAGGGATGTAAATAACCAGACTTATCACATCAGATTACATCATATGCACATTAAAACAATAGGGGTCAAATTAGTGTGTGTGTGTGTGTGTGTGTGTGTGTGTGTGTGTGTGTGTGTGTGTTTGTCTAGCTATATTGTTTGTCATACTGTCATCATTTGTTTCTGAGTATCTTATGATTTTTTGTGAATGGAGGTAGAATTAATGTCATTGGTGTCTGCTTACATCCCACCATTAACATTATTGTCACCATGCATCAAATATAAATGTAACTGTCTGACCTGAATCTCTGCATCAGCAGACGTTTGTCTCCTTGGTTACATAACTGTCCAATCAGAATAAGTGGTAATAACACAGGATAATCATGATTCTAATCTGGAAGATGGTACCTGACATCTGTAACATGATGTAAAGTAATTGTAATGTCATATTCTCTTCAGGAATACTCAGGTTTCCAAGATAAATAGTGCTAACAAAGAAGAAATGTCCCTTATGTATATATTGTGACACAATGTAAAGTTAAAGTTCGGGAAAGAGAGTGAGTTTTGCTGAAACATCATTTTATAAACAAAACATTTATCACTGAGTTAAGTTTTACCTAAATAAATAATGAAGTATTTTAGTAGAGTTATGTCTATTCAAAATGTTAAAACTTAAACAAAATGTAAAAAACATGGTAAATTTGTTGTAAAAAGACTCATTATCTGCCAGTGATGCAGTGACATCAAAAACATGCAATAAATATATAATTACATGGTACATCACACTCATTTTAGATTATTTTTATAATGAATGTTAGCTGCATACTGTTTGCTATAGCTAGGTGCTGATTTGTAACAAAACTTTCACTTTTTGATGACATTTCCTGAAGTAAATGCTAAACTATTATTTACACTGTTTGATATTAATTAAAATTTTATTAATGAAGTAATGTATTGGCAAAATCATGTCTTGTTAGTAATCAAAAGAAAAAAGTGTAAACAATTGAAATTGCTGTAGTTATTTTTCAAATAGTTTGAAAGGGGAGACAACTTTTGTGAAGAATAACTCTGGTCATTGTAAATTAAATGACATTAAGATTTGCTTAAGACTTATTTTTTTTAGCCATGCATGAAAATACGAAAAAAATAATGACATCTGTTTTTATCTCTCAAATATTATTCATACTTTAAGGAAAAGATTCTTAAATTATCAGGAAAAGGAAGTAAAATTGTAATTTTCAAGTGTTATTATCTAAATATGATAAGTGTAGTACTTGTACTGTGGATCCAATTCACAGTTTTACTTATCAAAAACTCTTAGAAGCTCTATTATAATAAAAGTTAGATCTAATTTTTTTTTTATAAAAATTGAAGTAATTTTCTGATTTGTTGTTTATTTGTAGAACTGCAGACATTTATTTAAAATTCATACAAAAATTTATCCATGAAACATTATTCAAATATAAAAACATTTTTCAGGAACAAATTACTCATGTTCCTGAAAAAAGGAGCAGAATTGTACGACCATCTTGGTCTTTTTTATTTATTTCTCAAGAAAACAATATTGTACAACCAACTTGATCTTTTTATTGATCTCTTGGTATAAGCAGCATTGTACAACCAACTTGATCTTGTTTTACCTCTCTGTATAAGCATTATTTTACGACCAACTTAATCTTTTTATTTATCTCTTTGTAAAAGCTTCATATTTCATTTGATCGTGTAAGAAACATTAAGTTAATGCTAGAATTATGGCTTACAGTTATAACAGCTGATCAATGAAAAAAAATTGTTTATTAATATGTTACTCTGAATTAACCATAAAATTAACTTTTATGCATTACCATGACAACTGAAGTAGAATATTGATGTATTAGAAGATATAAAATTTGGTACATAGCAACGAGTCAAAAATATCATCATAACATTATATATATAAATATTATTACTATATATATTCTATATATACAGCTGAATCTGTACATGGAGACCACCCATAGGTTGGTTCTTAATATTTGGAGTTCATAAGAGGTACCCAGGCTTCATAGAAATATTCATTTTGGTTGACACATATAAGGGATTATTATATGGTTTTAATAGGTCATTATGATTAGAAATAATCAAAGCTAGTTTCATTATATAGGTCAAGTTTTTAGAGGTTGTCACTGAAGCCAATTTCTTTAGATCAGAATGCTAAAAGGTGGTCCCTAAAGACAGTTTTGAAGGTCCTTGTTAAAAGGCATTTCCTATAATAAGCTGGTTCAGATCATTGTGAAAAAGTGATCATTATCATAAGCCAGATTATATAGGTCATTGTTTGAAGGTGGTCACTGTAGCCAGTTTATAGAGATCCTTGTTTAGGGGTATAGTTAACAAATATTTCATGGGGTTGCAGGCTATGTTGCAGTTTATGGACTGGGCAGGCACACGGAAAATATGATATGGACCGAAGTGCCTACCCAGTCCATAAACTGCGATATAGCTTGCAAGGTTATAGATTTATCATTGTTACTTAGAAGTGGTCACTACAATCATTGGACTTATTGGTAACTTAGAGGTCAGGTAATATATAGGTCCTTCTTACTTAGACAATGTTAAAGGTGGTCACAATAGCCAGGTTATATACATGATATAGGTCTTGGTGATTTAAAAGTTTTTTTTACAATCACTAATTTAATCATATTGTATCTTACATATTAAAAACTAGATTTTTTTCAATAAAACACAATTTTCCACTAATTATTATAATTAAGATTTAGTTCCAATTAGATCCAAAAGTTTATTAAAATACATATTATCAAACACAAACACAATGGTCCATACTCAAATCAAAATTCCTAAAGCAAATAAAAAACCATAAAAACTGACAAATTAAGTTAAACTAAACTTAGTGAACTTCCAACATCAAGGGAATGAGACTGCTTGCTCAGGGAGAGTAAGTACCTTCTGTGGTGTTAATAACATAATAATAATAATAATAATGATAACAACATAATAATAATAATAATAATCATAAACTGCATCCAGGTTGTTCAAATCTTTGTTAGTTTATTCAAATTTTAGGAAAATTCAAAATATTATTTAAATCTGAGTTACATTGATTATAGACAGAGTCAGTTTGAGTAAATTTGTTTCTGTTAGGTAATGCAGATTGTATACATTAACATTTAAATGTGAATTTCAAAAATATTGACTTATACACAAGATTCAAACTTTCGCCATCCAAATGATTAAGGTATTGAAGCTTTGAACAACTGAGCCCTGCCGTCCAATCTTTGTACTGATTAAGGTATTGAAGCTTTGAACAACTGAGCCTTGCCGTCCAATCTTTGTACTGATTAAGGTATTGAAGCTATGAACAACTGAGCCTTGCCGTCCAATCTTTGTACTGATTAAGGTATTGAAGCCTTGAACAACTGAGCCCTGTCATCCAATCTTTTAACTGGTTAGCTACATCATACTAGTAGGTCAATTTTGCAATGTTTGCATCTTTATCACCAGAAACAAAGAACACAGTTAAGCCCCAGTTGTGTTGTAAGATTCATCTTCAGATCTTAGTTCTGATAATGTCATAATACTGCAGTTATGTTCTAAATAACAACAATCAAGAATTTATAAAAAACGGATTATTTATGGGACGATATATTTCCTTCAGGATCACAGATACTACATTGTAAAGTTTACACCTATTATGTAACACATAACAGGTTTTTTTATCAGCTTTCAATCCTGTATCAGTGTTACCAAACATAATTTTTTTCTACATGGTAAACTTAAGAATACTTCAATCATTTGCTTTTCTTTGAGATTCTGTAACTTATTTATACATTTGGGAGTCACTAAAATCATGAATGATTTTTAGAGGAATTGATTAAAAAGCGAGTTCTTTGAGGTCAATGTTTAAAAGTAAAAATAGTGTAAACACATGGTTTTGATTAATAAACGATAACATCTATGGTTTATTATCATTTTTATACGTGTATTATATGATGGTTTTCCCACCTGCCTAGATTATCATTATTTATATGTCAATATGATATTTGGCTTTTACATTATTTGTTTGTATAAATTACAATATTTCAGAAACCATGATAGAAATCATTGACTTTATTCATATATCAAAGAGATTATATATATATGTATACTTCCTGTATGATTTCCATATTGAGTTGATACAGCAGGAGGATGCTATATAGTATGGTATCTTTACAAAAATAAACAAAATCAAAAAATTGTGAATAGGTGAAGGGTATGGAATTTATGTAATTTCTTTGAAAATTAATTCTTTCAGCCATATTGAAACCACAGCAACTTACTAATATTTAGAGAATATTGTTCTCTTTTTGCTGAGAGGTAATTTAACCCCAACACGTCTGCATGCCACATTGTTTTGTCAGTCTTTCCATTAAGTTTTGTAAATACAAAATTCTAAAATTATTCCTTTATTCAAAATATTCTTTTTTATTTATTTATTTATTTATTTATTTATTTATTTATTTATTTATTTATTCATTCATTCATTCATTCATTCATATTCATTCATTTATTTATTTATTTATTTATTCATTCATTCATTCATTCATTCATTCTTATTCATTCATTCATTTATTTATTTATTTATTTATTTATTTATTTATTTATTTATTTATTTATTTATTTATTTATTTATTTATTTATTTTGTGTGCAATACTTTAAGTAGAAGTTTAAGTATTTTATGTATCACAAAAGATATAACAACAGTGCCTTAATGGCTCTGTTAGTAGAGCACATTCCTCAAGAGTAGGAGGTCAGGGTGTTAAAACACTGACTGGGTCATACATAAGACTAAAATTTATGATACCGCTTCCTTGCCTGGTGCTCACCATTAGACGGGCAGAGTACTGACTGGGTTTACCTATTGCTAGAGTACTGACTGGGTTTACCTATTGCTAGAGTACTGACTGGGTTTACCTATTGCTAGAGTACTGACTGGGTTTACCTATTGCTACGACAGTGTTTTGACTAGGGGAGTGGTATGCTTGTCTGGGTCATACTGACTTAGTACACTAGTACCCTAATAAAAAGTTCACCCTGAATGTGGGCTAGTTCAACGCAGACCATAGTACACACTCTCACATCTAAAACAAACATTGAATTGTTCTTAAATTAATCCATAGAGATTGTCTGGTTGTGAAAAGCTAAAATGTTTCCGACACCACATTACCGGTAATCAATATTACAATCAAATTATATAACACTGTCAATTAGGACACCAGTTCAGTGTTGGTACAGATCTTCAGAGCTAGCTAGATCAACCACATGACTACATTGTAATATAAAAATTATAAAGTATTCATGAACAACAGTCACATGTTTGTTATTTTTTTGTTTTGTATCAGTTTCATTTAGTTTCCTTTCCATTTATAATGAATAGTTTACATTATGTAACGATTTATATTGACAGGAAGTTAGTAATTATAGTTCTCTCTACATGTCAGTGTCAGTGTATATATTTATAATTTCCTCTGTTTTAATAAATGTGTATAAACTAAACCTACAATAGAAAGTGTAACAGGTATATATGTTGTGTCTTTGAGTGGGCAGTTAATGGTAAGGATTTAGGATTTCTGTTAAAAACAATGAAAATATGTAATTGATTTTGACCCAGATTGCTTCCCTGTTATTGACTAGATTGATCTATATTCATAAGCCGGCCTTATTGGCTTAAAGGTCTACAGGGCGACAGTGCTGGCCTATGGATCACAGAGTTTTTAAAAGCCTAGGTCCTTATAATCCAACTCAGGCAAATCCAATTGTGAGAAAATTTGTCAGGTCACTGTTTTTCTCCCAGGAACTCTTGTTTTCCTTCATCGTCCTTGCACCAATTATCTTAATGCATAACTGAAATTTTCTTGACTAGAAAGGTAGTCATAGCAACCATTCCTCTAAAATACATTAAGTGATCAGTTATAGTGTTAATAATGGGAAGTTTCAGTAATTACAGTATTTTTTGAGTTTAAATAACAAAAAAAAAAAATAAATAAATAAAAATATTGTAGTAGAAAAACATCACAAACAACTTAGTCCGATGAACTGGAAGAAAACCAGTAAAAACAATGACAAGGAAAAACTATTTCACTTGCAGTAGACCAGGTTCAAGCCCATGGCAGTGAGATGCGGTGAGATGCCTAGCATTTAAAGGCCAATGCCTTAATCATTCAGCCACCACTGTGGTTGTGGAATTAGGAGTTGTGAAAATATCAGAATATTTTCTGCAACTTTCTATACTAGTGCATTTTAAAGAATAGATTTAAATTCCAGCAACATCACCATTAAGCTTGTAACCTCCTGTTATTCAATTGATCAATCATTTAGGCTATGGTATTCTTTCCCAGGACCTCATTATCAATAAACCCATATGTTTAATCAAGGTTTTTTTTACATTTTGTAGATAAAAAAATGATCAGCTAAAAACAATTTTGGATTAAATGACTAAATCTTGAAATGATTAATAATAATGGCGTTGTTAAGATAATGGTCAGTACCTTATCGATATTTACAGAGTCAGTGACTCCAGTAAAATCTTCTCACAGAAAAGTTTTATTTTTATTAGAACAACTGATGAATTCAATATCCCAGGTATCATCTGTGACTTTTTTCAGACATTGTACCACATGATCAAACCGCATTGATTGATTAAACCCTGTTAGATTTGTGTGAAATCTATGGAAATTTACATATCACAAATTTATGAAATCAAACCTGTTTTAATCAGAAATGGTCAAATTTAATATGTGATTCCTTATTAATTAAAGATATATGTAATAGTTTGCTGAAATATAATGGGATATAACATGATATGCCAGGAAACATCTTTTGTTAATAATTAACTATGTGAGTATCCATATTTATAATTTTAGGATCTAAAATTTATAACTTTTTAGTTTAAGGAAAAAAAGGCCTAATTGAACTTAAACACCAGATACAACTGATAACAATGCCTGTCATCCTACATAAAGTTCCCTTAGTAAGAGAAAGTTTGTCAGTATGATTGCCAAAGGTCAGCAGTTTTGTCTGGGTGTAAATTCAGTTTCCTCCAGTATTGCAAAACTGCATGGTTTTGTTAAACCTCAAAATAAGCCAAAGAAACATAACTAAAAAAAAAAATAATAAATAAATAAAAAAATTATATGTTCTACAACCATCATATTTATGCATGTCTATAACAGTGTTATTTTAACTGTAAAACTTACAAATTACCTTTGTACAGCAGGCCCCAGTTTCACAATCATTCACTCAACTGAGTGTACACTCAACTCAAATATTCCCATTTTTCTCTCATAATATTTGAAAATTTTTAAGTTATATGTGACATTCTTTTTGTTTTGTTCAACAAAACTGCACTATACAATTAAAATATAACATTAGATATTCAGTTTTAACTGTGTAATGTCTTAAAAATTGACAATGAAATATTCCCGAATTCCAGTTGAGTGTACACTCAATTGAGTGAATGATTGTGAAACTGGGGCCTGGTACTTAATGTGTCTGGTTTAAATTCTGTTGTAAAAGTGAAATTGTTTAAAAATTAAAAAAAAAAAAAAAAAAAAAAAAACTGTCCATTGCTGCTGATTAAACCTTAGTCAGAATAATGTTATGTTTGAAATGTTGACAAATATGACCATTTTGTGACCACTGATTGCTATACATGTACCAGTAATTTAAGAAAGATGGTGGTTTGTAAAGGACCAAATACATGTAGATATTTAAAATGTTGATTATTTTTATACTTTTAGGTACACAAAAGCAGATAGAGATAATCTTCGTGATATCCATATCAGGATGTCTGGTGCATACTTCCATAAAGGTATCACCCGACTACGAGCAGAAGAACTCTTATTGGCTGCGAGAGAAGATGGGAGTTTCCTCGTTAGAGACAGTGAGACATTAAATGGTGCCTATGTGCTGTGCCTTCTGTAAGTATCCTGGCATTTCAGTTTCATATTTTTACCATCTTGCTTTGTCCAATGTAAATACCATTTTACAATATAGAAAAAGTTGTACTTAAGCAGAAAATGTTAAACTAAAGTAGTGTTAAAACTAGAACTAATTTTGGCAAAATACAACATATGTTATTAGTTGATGGCCAGAATAGGTAGCTATTGATGTGAGATTGATATGCATTACCAGTGTATGATAAAGCTGTCGTCAGTACCTTGTCTTATTTCATTTTTATTTTACTTTCGCAGATAACATAGTGACCAAATATACAGTTTATAGTATGTTTTATAGTAAAATATAATTTTACAACATTTTTGCCAAATTGTCCACTATAATTCTTTTTTGATTTGACATGGATTTAGGAATTATTTTATATGCAGAATTGTGAAACTTTTCTATCCATGATTATCCACAACCTAGGAGAGAGAGAGAGAGAGAGAGAGAGAGAGAGAGAGAGAGAGAGTCAGAGAGAGAGAGAGAGAGTCAGAGAGAGAGAGAGAGTCAGAGAGAGAGAGAGAGAGAATAATGTTGTTTAATGTCCTGTCAAGATTCTTTAAGACAAGCACTTACAGATTATAGTGCCTCTCACTGATCAAATCTTAATCCAGTGGATCCTAATGTAAAAGTTTTTGAGTTTGCTTGCCAAAGTTCATTGGTTTTCTCATGGAACTCAGCTTTCCTCCACTATTTTCAAACTGACCACCTTCGATACAAGTGAAGGAACCGTGACTGGGACTTAAAACACCATTATTCAACTCAACTCTCCTGAATTTAAGTTCATTCAGGATGTAATTTTCCCCGTTTTTTTTTTTTTTTTTTTTTTTTTTTTTTTTTTTTTTTTTTTTTTTTTTTTTTTTTTTACAAATTTTGTAAAGATAACAAATGTACATAGTAACATATCAATCTGCATTAGTTATCAAAGAACAACATGAAATCTTGTTAAAAAATAAAAATCAGGCAAATATAGAAAGTGTTTTAGATTATCTATATCACAAATACAAATTAAAAAGAAAGTTATAGAAATGGATAAAAAAATAGAAAGTGATTTTAGATTATACGTTACATAAATAATTTATTTATCATATTCAGGCTTTGTACAACTACAAGTACCTGTTGTAATAAATAATTTTAATCTTTAAGTCGTAAAACTATCCTTTGATTTTCTCCTCTGAGTCGATGCCAAGTCTTCATGTAACACTCTCAGAAATCTGCTTACTTTTACATTTTTCATATTCTATATAAATTATCTGTATTAATATACATGTAATTGTAAAGTATTAGTTTTATGAATACTATCCTGATGGAAGTACTTATACATATACCATAAGGCCAACATATAATAATTTTGTGTTTTCTTTGTAAATAATACAGGTGCATTTGCACTTGTTTTTCACATCTTTCCTCTTCATTGATTTATGAATGTTTGTTTCTTCACAAAGATATCTCTGTTTTCAATTAGTGAGTGGATTTCTCTTGACATTCTGGTTTCCTCCACCATCCCTAAACAGACAGCCTCAATATATATGGAAGTATCTTGTCAGTGACATAAATATCACCAAGTACCTATCCACTCTCTAAAGTTTATGCATTAGAGTCTAATGAACTATGAAAGGTGGTAATTGCTTAGTTTTTTAAAGTTTGTTAATTTGCTAGCCAAAATTACATGGCTTTCTTTTGTGACTCAGGATTTTACCACCATTTCAAAATTTGCCAAGGTGACCCTAATTTAAGTGAAATAATTCTTATCGAGTTTATAGTATCATCTAACACACTGACCAACCTACCATCCATTACCCACCAACATTACTTCATTACTTCTGTTTTGTATACATTGATTGATTTAATGGGGTTTTACCCCCCCCCCCCCCCCCCCCAAGTCAAGATTATTTCACTTATATTGAGACGTCACCAGCTATAGGTAAAGTGGCAGAAATTTTCACCTTTGCTGTGCACTTAGAGCAATGTGCAGGTGGGTTCTTTAATGTGCCACACCTACCATGACACAGGGCATCGGTTTTTAAGATCTCATCCGAAGGACCCATAACTTTCATTGTTAAATGCTGAGTGCTTGGCAAAAGAACAGTCAACACCAATTTTCAAGTCTTGGTCAAACCTGGTTGGGGTTTGAACCCTTAACCTTTCACATACAAAGTGAGCTTTCTACCAACTGAGCTACCGAAGTGGTGTGTTTTGTATAAAATGTAAAGTAAAAACACTTGAAACAAAGTTAATATAGCTGACATGTTACATGTATTTGTGTAGAATGTAGAAAATTGAGTAAACTCAAAATTGTATTATATGTTTCAAGAAATTATGAAAGAAAACAAAGTTTTCCAGTTGCAGCCTGAAGAAAGAATTTGTGAATATTTGTCATTTTATTTTATGACATCTACTCATTTATTATGAAACAGTTATTGTATTTATTCTATATATTAAGTACTGGTATCATAAATTCTGCTATTTTTATGCATTCTTGGGATATACAGATAAAATTGTAGTATAATAGCTTACATATACTTCATTATTTGTAACAAAGTACACAGCATTCTCAAGTTTCTTACCAGTTAAGGATTTACAGAGAACATTGTACCAATGGGATCAGGTGTATGTGTGATTTTAACACGTACAGTATGTGTCATCCAAAGCTGAATGTTCTATACTTCTGTACTGTGAAGAGTATATATCAGTTATTATGTTAAAGTCTCTCATGTTTATATGTTCAGTGCTTTAGAAATATCAAATTTACCCCCCTTGCTTGATGGACTTGCCTAGTGATAACTACAATTTTGATGTCGGTTTAATGGTGTTTTATGTCACATCAGCTATTTTTCAGCCATTGTGATGAGACAATTTTTTTTTAAATCTTGAGGATTAATCTTAACACAAGTTTATGAGTGCAGTGCATGAGTGTACTGATCTGCATTGGACAAGTGCACACTAATATGGCATCCTGAAGAGTGCTAATACACTCACTGGCAATGTTGCAAAAGAACATGGACCACTCAGTCCATTATACTTGTACCAAGCCAACCATAAAGGGCCTCTGACAAGAAAAAAAATTGCTGCCAACCAGGTCAACAACAATGTGAATTTTGGTTGGATGTAATTTTGTTTATTGACACTTCAGCTAATTTTCAACTATTCTCAATGAGTGTAAGTTTATGAATCTGTTAGGATTACTGTAGAATCATTAATATTTGTTGGGTTAAAATTTCATGGTTTTGCATTTTTAAAAAATTCTGTTGGTAGAAATTTTCGTGGAATTCAGTTTTGTGAAAATAAATCCCATTGAGGGCAATGGAAATCAAAAATTTTCAATGACATTTAATTTCGTGGTTTTCAGTAACCCACGAAAACAACGAAATTTAATCCCCACGAATATTTGTGATTTTACAGTATTTTAAGCACAGTTTATGTATGTATGAAGTGTGTGTATGTGTTATGATCTGCCCTGTACTATTATATATCACTGGATAAACTAATAAGCTATAGCTAGCTCACAGAGAAACTTTCACCACAGACAAGCCTACCACTCCAGACCTCTAGTCACATTATCTTGACACTGGGTAGATCATATTTTATACTTTATTCATTTTAAGCATAGGGGCCAGGCCATGAAGTGGTATCTCAAATTTTGGAGTCTTATAATATGCCCTGGTTTGGGGTTGAAGTCATGACTTTCAGCTTTTGAGACAAACATCTGAGGCACCATGTTGGTGAGCAAATATTGAGCAGCTTTATGACTGAATGTTTTGTATATGTCAGCTAGAATAACTGTTGTGCAATGGCAGTGGGAAATTAGTGATTTATTCTCCAGTCAGATTATATCCCTTATGTGGAAACTGTCAATTCTATATGGTTAAGAAAACCAAAATACACAGAGCAAATGATCAACCTTTTGGTGAGCATACTGACAAACTTCCTCACACTGATGTTCTGCCTTCAGGAATGGGATTTAATCCTGTTTGATGAGAGTGGAGTGGAGTGGAGTAATGGTGTCTTACGCCCCAGTCAAGAATCTTTCACTTATTTCGAGGCGGTCAGTTCTGGGATGGTGGAGGAAATCAGAGTGCCCGGAGAAAACCATCGACCTTCGGCAAGCAAACTAACAAACTTTCTTACAGATCTGTCCTGAGTGGGATCTGAACCCAGGCGGTGAGAGGCACTGTGATCCGTAAGCGCACACTTTAGACCACTCGGCCAATGAGGCCCCTGTTTGATGAGAGGCATTGGGAAGTAAAAGGCTTCTTTGCTACCAAGGCTTGAAAAATCTTCATACAACTGATTTTCAAATGATTAGAGTTGAATATGTTTTGTTTTAATATACATGTACTTAGACCTTGTTACAAATTTTACTGTAACTAATATACATGTATATAAAGAATAGATCACTATGAAAATTCTATTTTGGGTAAATATACAAGTTAATATATAACAGATCCATTCTGAAGAATAAATACATATACCTTGCTAACATCAAAACAAAAATCATTGATTTAGTTAAGCAGACATCAATATTGATAACAAGATTAATTTTATATCAATGGTACAGTAACTCTGGGATTAAAAAACAGGCAAAAAGGTTAAAGGTCACATACACTTGTTAATTCCAGGTCTGATTCAATGTTTTGCAAATGCTGAAATCAGATACCAGTAGTTCTTGTCAACTGAACCAAGTTATGGAATACTTAATTAGTTTAATTAATTATTTACGCAAATTCTAAACTTGATAATCAAACATAAACATTAAATTGAGTTTCATAACAACAAATTTAATTTGGTGAAATAATATTCTTTTTTGAAAATTTCAACAATAATGTTATCACATATTTGAAAGTATGGAAATTTGGGCTATAATCAACTGATTTAATTTAAAATAATCAAGCATAAAATAACTGACCAATCGGATTGTCTTTACATTTACTTTAGATACTTTCATTAGCATTTATGCTTGTTGATGAGGATATCCAGCATACTGTGCAATACCTCAAAAAAGTTCATATAGAATATATTTACATGGTATGTTACATTTTCCTAGAAAACCATCTATTTTGGGAGGAATTATCTAATTATGAAATTTCATGTTATTGGAATTCTACATACATATTGAGTTTCTTGATGTTCACTGACAACCATCATTTTGTTGTGTGATTTACTCTACCTTCTAACAGACCACAAACATAAGTGGTCATATATTGTGATAAATTAATTGTATAAATTCGATCACAGATTCTGAAGTGTCAAGATACATACAAATGTTAATTACAAATGGCTGATAAAAAACAGAGCCAGACAGATTAATGGATGTTACCATTAGAGCTAAGCTTGTCCATTTTAGAATACATCATATAAATGTAAGAACCAAATTAAGTTTATCTGAGCGCTTGTGTTTCTGCATCAGCACTAATAATTATATAGCAAACATCGTAATTTTGACTTAGATGGTAATAACTAGTTTATGGTTCTAAATAAAACTCGCTTACTCAGCCCATAACCTGATCACCCAAAAAAAAAAAAAAAAAGGGGGGGGGGGGGAGAAATGTAAATTTAATCAAAATACTTAGATAGAATACATCACAAACAACTGATGAATTTATAAAAACAAAAGACAAGAGTTATTGTGATCCTGATCTATATAACAGACAGTCAGCCTGGTGTTTGAAATTCAAAACATTGATTTATGTGGACATTAACAGTTCTACTAAGTCTTGTGATCACACACAGTAAAAGTTATATGTCAGTTGTGTTATTTAAAACATATGTGTTCCGATAATATGTCAAATAATTATTCAAAACACATGTGTTCACAGATATACAATAAATAGTAACAATATTACTCATTCTTTCTAACAGATTTTATAATTTTCTCCTTTCCTTGTATGTGTCAGTTTCGAGAATTCTTCAGAATTCCTTAGACATATTGCGAGATGTTCTTGTCAGCAGTTAGGTATTGCAATATATAAACCTAACATACATGATGATTCTACTTATTCCCCTATATGTGTGTTATTATTTATTATTTTTAGCTCACCTGAGCACAAAGTGCTCAAGTGAGCTGAAGTGATGGGTCACTGTCCATCGTGCGTCGTGCGGCGTGCATCATGCGACATGCGTCGTGCGTCAACTTTTGATTGCTAACACTCCTGAGGCCACAATTTGAATGCAATCTTAATCAAACTTGCTCAGATTATGATCTTCTTGACAAAAGCTAGCTCAAGTTCATATATGGGTCATGTTGGGTCAATAAGTAGGTCACTAGTTCGAAATATAGGAAAAATCTCTTTTAAAAATAGAAGCTCCAGTTTGCAAAAATCAAGCTGAGTCTACATCATTTTCAGGTGAGCGTCCAGGGCCTTCATGGACGTCTTGTTTTAGTTCTTGCTTTGTTTTAGTAAATATTTTTGATTTTAAAGCATTTTTTCTTCACAGATATTAAAAATCCTAAAATCTATTTCTTCTGTTTTGTAAAACCATGTTAACACATAAAGGTATTCTTTCTATATTGTCAACACAGGCGCTTGTTTCGATATTTAAAAAAAAAAATCCCTTGACCCTAAGTCTTATGTTAGGGTCAAGGGATTTTTTTTTTAAATATTGAAAGAAGCGCCTGTGATTGTCAACTACAGTTAAAACTGAAATTTGACCAAACTTATCTCTAACTGTGCATGGTTGTAAGAAAAACCTTTCCAATATATTTTGCTTACCTTCAAGAGGGACTTCAGTTGACAAGTGGTCTAAAGCACATACTTATGGATCTGATGCCTCTCACAGTCTAGCTTCAAACCCCACTTGGGCAGATTCTTAAGTTTGAGAAAGTTTGTCACTTTGCAAGTAGAAGGTCATGATTTTCCCTGGGTGCTCCTGCATTTTCTGCACTATCCATAAACTAACCATTGAGATATTAATTAAATATTTTTGCCTGGGGTGCAAAATACCTTTAATCTAATCCATTCTTAACTTACGAGTCCATCATATTTTAAGTTTGGTCCTGATTTTTTTGTATGAATCTTGTATTTGTGTGTTTGATATGTCAATTATGCTTAACATAGCAGTTAATTAAGTCAGTCATAAGTTGTTCAAACAATGTTTATATAATTTGGTTGACATTAGATATTAGATACCACTCTCTCTATATGTTCAGTTTTCTTTTTTAGGACCCATTGAAATGTAATGAATTTTCCACACACATGAAAATCTGACCATAGAAATTTTACAGCAGGAATGAGCTGCCAATATTAGCTGACTGACTGTTATAATACTACAAAAATGTAATCAAAACGCACAGGGATTTTGCCCACCAATTGCCTTTAATTTTTTTTCTGTAGAAAAGTGGCCTAAAGCATTAGATTAAGAATCACCACACTTCTCAGCTCTTGTATCTTTAGCGTGCTTATGGATCACAGTGCTTCTCACTACCTCAGGGTTTGAATCCTACTCGGGACATATCCTAGTGTAAGAAAGTTTATCAGTTCGCTTGCTGAAGGTGGGTGGTTTTCTCTGTGCACTAAGGCTTCCTCCATCATTCCAGGACTGACCGCCTCGAAGTAAGTGAAAGATTCTTCACTGGGGCGTAAAACACCATTACTCTACTCCACTCGTATCTTGCACAGGAAGATAATAGTTTTGAAAAAAGTTTTTTAATTGACTTGCAAAGGGCAAAATGGTTTTACTCAGGGCTCTCCAGTTTTATCCACCATAATAGAACCGACTTACCTTTATAAGATATTTATGAGTGTTTAACACCATCACTTCTTTACACTCTCTAAATACATGAACAAATATATACTAGATACTGGATATTACTTTATGGTTTAATCAGAATCATATATCAAGATTTAAAGAACATTTGTATCTTGCTTAAGCAAATCATAGTTTGAAAGCAGCTTGACAGTAGTAGTCAGTTGGCTTAAAAAGCTCAATTTACTCGGGGGAACTTTGGCTTCATCCATCATCCCAGAAATAACTGCTTCGATATTCTTGTAGGCAAAAGAATTTTAATTTAGGTTTGAAACAAGATTACTTCACTCCACTCCCCACCTATAGAAGTATGTGTCTTCAGAATAATTTTTAGATACTGGATCTTTAAGTTGATGCAGGTTTCAATCTTTTCATTGCAAACGTCTGACGAATTAAAGGTAAGAAAAAAGATAATTTTCCTCAGAAGATTTTGAGGCCAACTTTCAGGTTTAAAAGTCATAACCATGTCATAACTTATGATCCTGACTTTGAACAGCCAGTTTGCTTGAGTGGATTTCTCTGGATTTCCAGGTTTTCTCTACCATCTAAGAAAATGGTTGCCTCGTTATAAGTAAAATACTGATTAAAATGTTTTGTCTGAAGCATATAAACGCCATTTTGTGGACTTCATGACTTTTTAAGTGAGAAACCATACCATAAGTAAAAAGTGTAGCAAAATAAAAAATATCATCTGTACTTGTAGACATAATGTTCGTAATAATAAGGAAATTGTTTATTCTAATGAACAGATTTTGGTATTTCTTATTATTATACAATTTCAAATGTTTCTTATGTTTGGTAAATTATTGAGAAAAAACAAAACATTTATGAATGAAATCTAAAAGTCAATAACTACATTATCACACACAGTTGTCGAATTGTTTAAAACACTTGTTATCAGTGTGTTACTCATTAATTATCAAGATGTTATAACTATATACAGACCCACTACAGGGTTGTTATTATAATGAACCACCATAGACCTACTGCCGGGGCAATATTGGATGATTAAGCCTGTAGATATATAACAGGTGATACCATAAAAAACAATTTAACACATGTAAGATTAGAAACAAATGTAATCATTTAAGTTTTTAGATATACATAAGTAATTCTGAAGTTAATGTAAGTAATGGTGAATTTAATCAACAAAAATTGGAAGTATTTATTGCTTGTTTGTGTATTGGAGTCTGATTAGATACAGGTGTGATATGTAGAGATTACTGTAAACATTCTGATAATCAAGAACCTTAATACTTCAATTTTTTATCCACAGTGGTAGCTCAGTTGGTATAGTACTTGCTTCCATAAATGGGAGGTTGTGGGTTTGTAACTTCAACCAGATCTGACCCAAGACTTGAACAGGGTAGTAACTGTTCAGCTTAACTCAACTTCAATTTTTTAAAATGGATTTATTGACAATTTTGAACCAACAATTTTGAAAATATTAGATTGATATTTTTTTCAAATATTAAAATGTTTGATATCATTACCACAGTTATTTAGACAAGTTGATATGATTTTGCAGACATCATTTTTTTTTTTAGAAAAAATAACTGTCTGGGAGTTAGAAATCCCAAATTTAAACTCATTGCTGATTTTAAAAGGTCTTAAAATGATAGAAACAGGTCCATATTGGATGGTGTTGTAAAAACTATTATTTCAAAAATTTTATATAGAGCAGGGAGTTGGAATTGGGGGTTGGGTCAGGATGGTGGTGCAACCATTTTTTAATTGTGTGATTCATAAGCATGTTTACTTTAACTCTATCGTAATCTGCAGGATAGACAGATGTTATATGTTGTGATGGTCTTGCACCTGATTGACAACTTTTCTTGTTTTGATACATTTTTCAATTTTTTATAAGTTTATTTATATTCTTTATCCATTTAACATCAGAGTTGGTGATGGAGTGAGTGACTTTTGTTGCTAGAGTCAATAAAAACAAACCAGGTGATCGGTTAATCTCAGTATTGGATTGCACATGGAAAAAATTGATTCCATGATATATAGAATAATGATTAGGGTTATATAGGAATTAACAATAATTGTATTTCACGAAAGTTTATATATACTTTCTCAACAGAAGTGGTGCTCCCTTATCCAATTATCAACATACAGGGGAATTACAAAAAAAAAAAACAAAAACAAAAACAAAAAAAAACAAACATAAACATCTCTTTATGAATGTATATTTACTTATGTCAATGCATTCCATGTTATGTCATTTCATAGCAACATGTGGCTGTTACATCTAATGGACTCACATAATTTTCATTTTATAAATGGCTGGAAAGTTGAAATTTAAAGCATTGCTCTCATGTCAGCTATAGGTGAAGTGGCAGAAATTTTTATCCTTGACACAGGGCATTGTTTTTAAGTTGTCTTTATCTCTATCGAGATATGGTAATTATGGTCCAATTACAATGTAATGCCACAGTTATACCAGGCAAACTATAATCGTTACACACTAATGCAGGTTGTTCTGTTTGCCAAGAGTAACGGTGGCAGTTATGGGTTATGGGATCATTATTACCATATTTCAGTATACTACAATGATTAAGTAAAGAACTGACCACCTCGAGTGGCTCAGTGGTAGATTGTCCTTCCTCAAGAGTGGGAGTTTATGGGTTTTAATCCTGGAAGGGTCATACATAAGACTTTAAAATTTGAGATACTGCTTCATTGCCTGACATTCAGTATTAGGAGTATGAAGTATCGACTGATTCACCTGGTGCCAGGATTATAGACTGGGGAGTGTTATGTTTATCTTTGACATATTGACTTGATGAGCTAGCACCTTACCAAAAAAAACCCAAAAAAACACTGAGTGCATGCTAGTACACAGCAGACCATAATGCACACTCACACATCAAATACATTTACAAAATTTTCATCAAGATTAATTTCCTTGTGATTAGCTGACAAATTGCTGATGCAACATAAAACAACATTACAACATCAACAAGTAAATAACTGAGTAAATACAGAGGCACTTCACCCGAGTAAATTCAGAGGCACTTCACCCGAGTAAATACAGAGGGACTTCACCAGAGTAAAAACAGAGGCACTTCACTCTAGTAAATACAGAGGCACTTCACCCGGGTAAATACAGAGGCACTTCACCCGGGTCAATACAGAGGCACTTCACCCTATTTTCTTTGTTTTCTTAAAACAAAAAATTATATTCATTTTACATTTTATATTTTACAGACATCAGTCTAGAGTACATCAATACAGAATATTACCAGGAACTGATGGCAAACTATCAGTACAGGTATAGTGTTATATCAATTTTAATTGGTTCATATATAATTTAATTCTACATTTGTTTCATTGATTTTGATTAGTCAAAGCTTTTTTGTGATTTTTGTATGAAAAATGGCTTTTAGGGACATCATTTTATCATGAATGACAGACACAGATGTTTGTATTCAATCGCCATTATTATATAAGTGATGTACAGTGTTATATCAATTTTAATTGGTTCATATATAATTTAATTCTACATTTGTTTCATTGATTTTGACTAGTCAAAGCCTTTTGTTATTTTTGTATCAAAAATGGCTTTTAGGGACATCACTTTATCATGGATGACAGACACAGATATTTCTTTGTATTCAATCGCCATAGTGATGTACAGTGTTATTTCAATTTTAATTGGTTCATATATAATTTAATTCTACATTTGTTTCATTGATTTTGATTAGTCAAAGCTTTTTGTTATTTTTGTATAAAAATGGCTTTTAGGGACATCATTTTATCATGGATGACAGACACAGATATTTGTATTCAATCGCCATAGTGATGGGTTTTTCTTTTTATTTGCTATGGTTGTAAAAAATTTAATAAGCAGATTTGTATTTTCTGAAAATAAATTATAAGAAATAAACAAAATTTTTCTTTTTGTTATGAAAAAAATGAAAGAATGGAGATTTTTTACAATATTCATGTAACATAACTCATGGTATTGTAATAAAATTGTCTATTTGATGCATGATATCATCTGCTTTTTTGTGAAATTGACTTGTGTCATTGTAACTGAAAAAGTTAATGTTACAGTGGTTTTGTACCCTTGTAAGATCATTCAATTTGTTAATGTCTAAAATTTATTTGTGTTCTTGTGAGGGGATGGTTGATGTCACCCTAAGTGTGAAGGGATGGTTGATGTTACCCTTGTGAGGAGATGGTTGATGCCACCCTTGTGAGGAGATGGTTGATGCCACCCTTGTGAGGAGATGGTTGATGTCACCCTTGTGAGGGGATGGTTAATGTCACCTTTGTGAGGGGATGGTTGATGTCACCTTAGTAAGGGGATGGTTGATGTCATCCTTCAGAGAGGATGGTTGATGTCATCCTTGTAAGGATATAGTTGATGTCATCCTAATGATGGGATAGCTGATATCACCTTTGTGAGGGGATAGTTGATTTCATGCTTGTAATATGGTTGATGTCACCCTTGTGAGGGGATAGTTGATGTCACACTTGTGAGGGTATAGTTGATGTCATGCTTGTAGGGGTATGGTTGATGTCACCCTTGTGATGGGATGGTTGATGTTACAACTTTTTTGTCACTGTTGTAATGTATTCTTTCAAATTTCAAAAATTACAACTGTTTCCATGTTTTAATGCCAAGTATATAATTGTTCCCTTTGAGATAACAGCAGAAATTTGAAAATGAGCTTTTTTTCTTTTGCAGTCAGAAGGTGATGTCATTGATGCCAAATATAAAGATTTAAATGAGCTGATAGCTGATTATGTTAATAAACGTGAAAAAAATGGTCTTATATCAGCACTAAAATATCCTATCTCTCCAGAGAAAAGTTCTGATGATGTTGACTCAGGTAGGTGCGCTAGAAATGAGAAAATTGTCTTAAATCTTGATGAGTTTTAGGGGCTGCAGTGGCCAAGAGGTTATAAGGGATTAACCTTGAAACTTTAAATGTCTCACTCTTTTAGGTTTGACCCCATTTGATTGCAAGTGAGAAAGGTTTTTCCTTGATATCGACCTTTACGGTACCCCTTCCAGTATAATGAACTGAGTGGTTTGCATGGTTTATATGTGACATTTTGTGTCAGTGTACTAGCACCTTACTAGTTACTGTAAGTACACTCTGATACAAATACACTTACATACTTACACACCACTCAAACCTTTTTTTAACATTATTCTTGAAGATAAATTAAAAATTGGTAAATAGCTGAAAACGGCTGATATGATGTAAAACATCATTCAACCAACCAAATCCGATGATGTTGACATGTATGTGTAACGCAGGTTCAATTTCATTCAGTTTTTAGTTGTTTTTTTTCCCATTATAATGATATTTTGAGTTTCAGGTTTTAGCATTGAGTCTAAATAATGACTTTGTTTTTAACCATGGTAAATAATGTTCCAATTTGGATTTTATTAAAGGTCTGTTGCATTTTATATTTGTCTATCATACTATTTTTTAGTGGACTTTTTTGGTGTTCATAAGTGATCATTTTTGTTAAATTTATTTGATATAGATGATGATGACTTTGAAGATGTTACACAGTTAAGCCCATTGGAATCTCCTTGTACAAAAGATGAGATTTATGAATCACAAACACAGAGAATACAAGTGGAGTTACTGAAAAACTTCTCCAAGCTGGATCTGTCTAAGTATGTATCCATAGTCACCATGGAAATCTCTCTTAACCAAACACTTCCTGGTACGAAGAGTTTGATTGGATAAAACATATTTCAGGTTTACACCTGTGTATATTCATGTAAATAAAACAAAAAATATTCATGATAGAATTCTGAATAATTGGTTCAATTTATACATGTAATACAGATTTTCACTGAAACAATTGAACAGGAACAAATATATACATGTATTTATGGTTTTTGCAACAGTGGATTTTCGATGGAGCTTGCACCTAACCAGTGAAATCTACCGAAACACTAATATTTATTATAGGGTCTTTATAAATGGGATCCATTTATGATGAATAATACGACTGTAAAATAATTTATTTTAATGGTGTCAGTTTCCATGGTTTTCAGGAAAAAATTATTTTTTGGGTTGATAAAGTCATACGATTTGTGGGTATCATTGAGGTGAATTTGTCATATGCATTTTTTCATTGTTTTTTCATTGATTTGCAAGTTAATAAAAATTGGAACACCACCAAAAAATAATTTCATTGTATATATAACACTTGTATCAATATAAAAATAAACTGATTTCTTTTATTTCAAAAATTGTTTCATTAAAATAAGCTCAAGAATTTTTAATTTCTTTCTTCAACAAATGATAAAAACAAATTCTTCTCATCAAAAACAAATGATTGTTGCATTGTACATCAGTTATGAGAATTTTTGATTTATTTTTTAAAGCTGCATTAAGTTTTTCAATGCAAAATATATAAACGATGCATTTTTTCTTTACCATGCCTCTCATGGAAAATGTAATACTTGGTTCTATGATAAAACCTTTACTTACGTTGAAATTCATGGGGAAACCTACTGCTAGTAAAGTTTTATTTTAGAACATTGATCAAATGATTCTTTATTGAAAAAAAGCAACAGCAGAGAAGCATGTGTTAAAAGAGCAGTGTGGCCAATTTGTTGTGTGTATTCACGCCAAACTGCTGTTTTATTTACAGCCATTTTTCCATCTGATCCTGGCAGATTTGAATCCTTGGAGTCAATTTGTTCATTTGGCCCTTGAATCCTTTATCTTTGCAGAATCTGTTGTCGTGCTCACATGAGCTTGTTTTCTTTCTGCTGACATTGTTGACATACGGTACATGTAGAACTTCCGTGCATGCCTAAAGCTGATAATAACATTTTATCAAATTGTCTCAAGCTTTTAGGATTTCCATTTATTATGGGCTAATAAGAGTGAACTTAAGAAAATGAATTGCACAGATCATAATAACAATCAATTTATATCAATAAAAATATATTTTTAGAATTTTTTTTTTTTTTTTTTTTGATAAAGGTAAACTTAATGCAGCTTTAACAAATGATAAAAACGAGTTGTTCCTGTCACAGATAAACGATTTGATACATTATTAGAAGTTAAACTTAAGAGAATTTGAATTTTTTTCCAGTTTTGATGGAGAATTTAACAACTTGTTAAAGAATTATGTAGAAAAAGGTATTGAGGGGGATGTCTTAGCCTTGAAGAGAGGAGATTCAGTATTTCCTGATTTTCAAAGAATCCTAGAAGATTCTGCCAAAGGATTACAAAGGTTTATACCCTCTAATTCAATGATAACCAAATAGTGTTAAGTAATGAGTCAAGATATTCACGTTTGCTGTGACAAAAGAAGAGATTAGTAAAGTATCGGTGCTCACTCTGTAAGTGGGAGGTCATGGGTTCAAACCCAAACTGGGTCTGACCAAAGACTTGAAAGTGAGTAGTGACTGTTCCTTTGCCAAGCACTCGGCATTAAGAAATGAAAGTGACAGTCAGATGGGAACTTAAAATAAATGAGGTCCTGTGTCAAGGTAGGCACAATAAAGAACCCTGCTGTACATTTTGCCAACAGCACAACATACAGGCAGAATTTCTGCACTTTCGCCTGTAGCTGGCAGTGTCTCGATATAAGTGAAATATTCTTGACTGGGATGTTAAACACCATTACTCAACTCAACTCTAGTAAGGTATCAAATTTCCAGAGAAGTGAGATGTTTTTGGTCATTTTCAGTAGTTATATCAACATTATTGGTTAGTTTGAAACTTCTTACTTTACCAAGAGAGCACAGCACATCTTGGTGCCCTGATCTCAAGTTGTTTTGCCAGCATCAATATTTAACAGTAGGTTTCAGATTTCTTACATTACCATGAGAACATGTCTTAAAATACTAATCTTGTGATAGTTGTCAGTATCAATATTAAAAGTAAGTTTTAAAGTTCTCACTCTACCTAGGCAGTGTTAGACTGTGTTGTATTTTCTTTGGCTAATAGTCTTTGTAAGTATCAACACTTTTTTACATACGTTGGTTTGAATAACTGAAAATGTTTTATAATCATTTCTTTTGATTGGACTAGCTTACATGTATAACTAAAAAACCTGATTATTATCAGTTTTCCCAGTTAATCTTTGTCTCTTCTGATATCTTTCTTTGTTACATGTTGCTACCTTTTATTACAAACAGACAGATGATTTTGATTTTGATTCTGATGTACATGTATAACATTGTCTTTTTGTTACTTGCAGGGAGTTAGACATATTTATGAAGAAAGTATCAGTGTTTTGTGAACTACTTAATATTCCCGAGATAAATCAGACAAAGAAAAGTCGAAGGACACCTAAAGGGGTAATTATAGTTTATGGTATAATTTGTCCCCTAAAGATTGGATTGGAGGGGATAAATGGTGTTTTACGACCCTGAGTCAAGATTCTTGCACTTATAGCAAGACGGTTGTATATGGGATGATGGAGGAAAACCAAGTGCCAGCAGACCTTTCTGTCCCAAATGACATGTTATACCAATTATAATACATATCTAATGTACTCTTACTCTAGTCTTCTTGGTTACCCTTTATGAATATCATTTATTATATAATCTGTCCCAAAAGACTGGATTGGATTGGTTTAATGGTATTTTATGCCCCCAGTCAAGAATTTTCTCTTTTATCAAGACAGTCAGTTCTTGAATGGTGGAGAAAACCACTGACCTTCTGTCTCCAACGACATGTAACCACTGACCTTCTGTCTCCAAAGACATGTAACCACTGACCTTCTGTCTCCAAAGACATGTAACCACTGACCTTCTGTCTCCAAAGACATGTAACCACTGACCTTCTGTCTCCAAAGAAGACATGCAACCACTGACCTTCTGTCTCCAAAGAAGACATGCAACCACTGACCTTCTGTCTCCAAAGACATGTAACCGCTGACCTTCTGTCTCCAAAGACATGTAACCACTGACCTTCTGTCTCCAAAGACATGTAACCACTGACCTTCTGTCTCCAAAGACATGTAACCACTGACCTTCTGTCTCCAAAGACATGCAACCACTGACCTTCTGTCTCCAAAGACATGTAACCACTGACCTTCTGTCTCCAAAGACATGTAACCACTGACCTTCTGTCTCCAACGTCATGTAACCACTGACCTTCTGTCTCCAACGACATGTAACCACTGACCTTTTGTCTCCAACGACATGTAACCACTGACCTTCTGTCTCCAAAGACATGTAACCACTGACCTTCTGTCTCCAAAGACTTGTAATACCAAGTATAACCAGGGCTCTACAAACACTGGTAACGTCAATCGGCAGTCGGAAAAGGGTACATCAACCTTTTCATGTTAATGAATTTTTAATCAGATTTTGTCTCACTGTTATGGAGAAAAAAGCCGATTCGGATACTTTTCAATCGGCTTTTTTTAGTTTGATCGGTGATTTTTGTTTGAGAAGGCCTGATTATAACACATATCTGATCACTGTTCCTCTTGGTGACCCATCATCATGTAATATGTGATTTTGGTCATAAAAAATCCATTCAAATAATAATGTTGATGTGGCTTTAAGGAATAAAACACTTACTCATCTTTTCCAATATATAGTGCAGTACACAAGTGTATATCGTCATCATAATTTGTGTTATATAATCGAAATTTCCACTGAGTTTTGTTAACTTTGTGTTTTTATTTAAGACAGAAAACTCATTAACACAATGTAGTCTAAGATACATTTGTATATGACAGTCATTTCTTTCTTTCAAGATATATCATGCATTAAATGATGAATGTAACATACATGTATGTGATTTTGTGGTACAGAATGTAATATTTTATTGGTCTTTGTATAAATGATGTCATCCATCTGAACTTTATTCCAGCAGTAGTATGTGCAAGTGCAAAAATTGTTCCAGCTGCTTTAACACTGTTGTTGTTGTTTTGACTTTACACCATCTTTTTTATAACTATCATTACCAGAAATCTGAACTTTGGGTGTTATTTTATATCATGATTTAACTACTCCTAATTTTATTAAAGTAATACAAACACAGAATTATTTTATTTGGCCTGTTTTGTTTTTACAATCAACAGTTCATCAATGTTTTAATGACCGTAGATGTGGACAGATCTGGGAGTTCTTGTTAATAAAAGCCTATGGATGGAGTAGATATTTCCAAGCAAACCATTTTGTTCTTCTGACAGATCTTATTTGAATAAAAAATTCAGTTGAATAAATTTTCAGGCATGGTACATTATTGATTGGTTTCGATCTTCCTGGTCTTTTCAGAGTTTGTTTATGAATATATTTACAGGGCAATGGTATACCATCTATGCTAGAGAAAATGTCAGAATGTAGAGCTGATATTATTGTTCTGGAAAACAAGGTAAATTGTATTAAACTTGATGTATATTACAATTTTATGGGAAAAAAAACTTATAAAAATGCTTAAAAATTAGAAAAAAATCTTTGAAAAGAAGAACAAATGTAAAGATGTTTTTAAGGTTCCAATAAGTATAAAAATATAGTGTCAAAGAAATTAGCAACCTTTGAACTCCTGGTAAACTTTACTGATCATTTCCTGGGTAGAATCACCAGTGTTCATTTCTGAAACACCATTGCAATAAAAGATTAAGTTTTATTGTCGTGCCTGGCATTGCCATAAGGCAAGATTTAGGTGTTACTTTTCTGGTGCCATTGTAGGTGACGACAGTGGCGGCATGTCAAAATGTGAAAGTTTATGTTAAAGTAATGTATTTTCTACTCATTCAAAAACTAACCAGGCAAGACATTTAAATTCATGGAACTCTTGTTTTTCTTTAAAGGAAAGGTTTATAAGAAATATCGTTATAGCCATTTTGTAAATAGCATATATATTGAGTTAGTATTATAATGTTAGGTTGCTAATTCTTAAAAACCAGCCATTTCCTATTTTACATTTCGTCATTTCCTAAATATGAATTATTATTGACAAAATAAATGTCTACAATACAGAGAAAGTAAGTACCATTAATCCTTGCATATAAGACGGTTTATTTTACCTTAAATTTTTTTTTTGTGAAGGGTCCATCTTACGTGACGGGTACACAACTGAGGGGTTGAAATTCTTGTAATTTTGTGTCTATTTTTGATTGCAATCAGTTTAATTTGGTTCACCATTGTATTTATATAACTCTCAGGTCCAAGAAACACTTCAACTGTTTTCAGTATCGCAGTATGATTATATAGATATCAATGAAGAAGATGACACGGGTCCAGAAATCTCCTCGCCATTTTTATCATCAATGTATGCCACACCACACATTCCTAGAAGTAATTTTGAGGTAAAATTTTTTAATCAGACTGTTGATAAATTTCCTTTTTTGGTTTTTAGCTCAACTGACCGAAAGGTCATGTGAGCTTATGGCATGGCGCGGCGTGTGTATGTGCGTGCGTGTGTGTGTGCGTATGTGCGTGCGTCGTTAACACCTTTTTAGCTCACCTGACCGAAAGGTCATGTGAGCTTATGGCATGGCGCTGTGTGTGTTATGCGTGCGTGTGTGCGTGCGTGTGTGTGCGTCGTTAACACCTATTTTAAACTTCTCCTGCAAAACTGCTGGACAGATTTCAATGATACTTGGTCAGAAGCATATATGGGCCGGTGCAATTCAGATTTGTTCATGGCATTGCCATGGCTACCAAAACTAGGTCAAGGTGACCTAAGGGTCTAAAAATCTTTAAAAATCTTCTTCTCTAAAATCGATGATGAGAGAAAAAATCTGATGTGATATTTGGCTTCTCTAGGGTCTTAAGCTTATAGTTTGTTCATTTCGTGAAATTTGGTTGAAAAATGGTTTACGCGTTTTTGCGTTTAATTTTAAAAATTCCGTAAAATGGCTTAAAATTGTTATAACTTGACTATTTGAACAGATATTGACATGGGGTTTTCAGTTTTGACTTTTTCTTGAAATGACCTTTAAAATAGGGTCAAGGTCACAAATCAAGGTCATCACCTAATTTGTGATTTATGCAGTTTTAGGCAATTTTCTTGCAAATTTTAAGAGATATATGAATTCAAAACATTGTTAAAATGTTCCCCATGACAAAATTGAAAAAGGTACCAAGTTTCGTAACTATATGATAATCCATGTATGAGTTGTTGCCCCTGAAATGTTATTTTTGGCTTATGAATACTAAAATTGTGCAATAGCTTTAAAACTTTAAGCTTTTTGTATAGGCATGTATATTAGAATATTGTAGGTATTGATATGAAAATCATTAAGATATATGGTTCAAGATCAATATGTTGAAAGGTCAAGGTCATAGCCGCATACATGTACAGAAATTGTGAATTATCTTGAAAACTATTAACTTTTTGTATAGGAATATATATCAGAATATTGTAGGTATTGCGACAATGATCATTTTGATATATGGTACAAGGTCATATGTTGAAAGCTCAAAGTCACAGCTGCAAAAGAAGACTTAAATTGCTAATTATCTTGAAAACTATTAACCTTTTTGTATAGGCAAGTATATTAGAATATTGTACATATTGATATTAAGACCATTTTGATATAAGGTTCAAGTTCACATGTTCAAAGGTCAAAATCATGGCTGCATAACCATATGGTTAATGATTTGGATATTATCTATTGTACTATAGTTAAATGGTGCATATGAGCTATTATAAATGAAATGTGACTAGACATTTCTGATTAATTTTTGCAGGATTTTCCAAACTTGAGGAATTTTGTGAACTTTTTGTATTTAAGTTCTTTGTAAGTTTTTGGATATTTCCTCAGGTGAGCGTTAAGGCCCATGGGCCTCTTGTTTCAACTTCTGCTCCAAAACTGCTGGACAGATTTCAATGATACTTGGTCAGAAGCATATATGGGCCGGTGCAATTCAGATTTGTTCATGGCATTGCCAAAGCTACCAAAACTAGGTCAAGGTGACCTAGGGGTCCAAAAATCTTAAAAAATCTTTTTCTCTAAACCCGATGATGAGAGAAAAAGTCTGATGTGATATTTGGCTTCTCTAGAGTCTTGAGGCTGTAGTTTGTTCATTTCGTGAAATTGGGTCGAAAAATGGGTTACGCGTTTTTGCGTTTAATTTTAAAAATTTCGTAAAATGACTTAAAATTGTTATAACTTGACTATTTGAACAGATATTGACATGGGGTTTTCAGTTTTGACTTTTTCTTGAAATGACCTTTAAAATAGGGTCAAGGTCACAAATCAAGGTCATCACCTAATTTGTGATTTATGCAGTTTTAGGCAATTTTCTTGCAAATTTTAAGAGATATATGAATTCAAAACATTGTTAAAATGTTCCCCATGACAAAATTGAAAAGGTACCAAGTTTCGTAACTATATGATAATCCATGTATGAGTTGTTGCCCCTGAAATGTTATTTTTGGCTTATGAATACTAAAATTGTGCGATAGCTTGAAAACTTTAAGCTTTTTGTATAGGCATGTATATTAGAATATTGTAGATATTGATATGAAAATCATTTAGATATATGGTTCAAGGTCATATGTTGAAAGGTCAAGGTCATAGCTGCATACATGTACAGAAATTGTGAATTATCTTATTAACTTTTTGTATAGGAATATATATTAGAATATTGTAGGTATTGCGACAACAATCATTTTGATATATGGTACAAGGTCATATGTTGAAAGCTCAAGGTCACAGTTGCAAAAGAAGACTTAAATTGCTAATTATCTTGAAAACTATAAACATTTTGTACAAGCATGTTTATTAGAATATTGTACATATTGATATTAAGACCATTTTGATATAAGGTTCATGTTCACATGTTCAAAGGTCAAAATCATGGCTGCATAACCATATGGTTAATGATTTGGAAATTATCTATTGTACTATAGTTAAATGGTGCATATGAGCTATTATAAATGAAATGTGACTAGACATTTCTGATTAATTATTGCAGGATTTTCCAAACTTGAGGAATTTTGTGAACTTTTTGTATTTAAGTTCTTTGTAAGTTTTTGGATATTTCCTCAGGTGAGCGTTAAGGCCCATGGGCCTCTTGTTATTTTTGCAGCAACTTCTGATCTCTATCTCTCTCTTTCTCAAATACAGTGAAACTAATATGACAGGCATTAGGAATACAGAAATGCTCTTTGAATTTGACAAGAACTATTTAGGGTCTTTCAGTTTAATATAAAGCAATAAATGATTACAATCTAAAGAGAATAAAACAGATATCTCAAAAATGAAACAACATTTTCAGACAGAAAATCAACCTTATAAATACCGAAACTGAAGTAAGTACTAAAACACACACACACACACACACACACACACACACACACACACACACACACACACAGGGATATCCTTGACTTTTAATAGACACAAAATATAATGAGCAATTGCAAGTTTTAATAATTGTCATTATCTTTGATGTTAAATCTTTTTTATACAGGTGAAGTTGTTAAAGCATGGTAAAACAACTATGAAGATGACATTATCTATAGATATTCAGGCTGGTAAATTATTCGCTGTAAAACCAACTAAAGAATCCCTGGATTCTAAAAGTGTATTTACACCTGATAGAAGTAAGTTTATGTTTATATTTGTTGTGAATGAAATATTCAGGGTTTTTGTCTTTTAAGGATTGACTTTTGTTTTTGAATCGGTCATCAAGGTATGAACTGTTAAAGTAGACAATGGGGCAAATCACATAAACCGCGAAGTGATTTATGATTGATTTGCCCCATTGTCTACTTTAACAGTTCATACCTTGATGACCAATTCAAAAACAAATGTCAATCCTTATATTTACAATCATGTCCATTCATAAAATAAAAGAATTAAAACAAAACAATTTTGGTTTCTTTTTATTTTTCTTGTCAAATGCATTTTTTAAAATTTCCCCTGCAAACAGGTCTTACAGTTTGGCCACACCCACTAAAATTGTCCATGTAAAATATGATGTTAAAAATGGTAAAAATTAATTTTTAATGTTTAAAGTAAAGTTACAAATTCCGAATGATTAATTCGTAAGTAGACCAGACTGAATGGAAGATAAGGAAATAGAAATATCAACTGGGACTATTTGCTGGTTTTGCAAATAATCAGATATTCCTATGCCATTCGAAACTATTTACGCTTTAACTGTTCATAAAAAAATAACGTCAGTCAGTCGTAAAAGGTTCATCTAGGCAGTGATAATTAGATTGTATATTTTTGCTAATAAACCTTGATATCAATTCATATCAATTTTTTGTGCCCACTTGAACATGTTAAACACATGTTGGCAATGAAACCTATTTGAAAGTTAAATTATTACGGTAAGTAACCACAACATGCTTAATAAATTAAAAAAAACTCAAGAAATTTTTTATAGATGTATTAATTATTTTATGATAAATATATATTAAATATATAATTTTCTACATGTAGTTCTGTTTTTTGTTTTTAAAATGTTTGAATCAAACACTAAAAAATTTGTCCTTGTTCAAATCACAAACTCAAAAGCAAAGAAAAAACTTAAAAAATTGACAAATTAAGTTAACATATAAATTTCCACAAGGAAAGTGAGTCCAGGTGCTGCGGAAATGTAAGCACCTCCTGTAGCTAGCGACACCCACCACATGTAAATCAAGATTGAAAATTATAGGAACATGGAATTATGGGAAATGAAATATATGTAGGATAGTTTTAGATACACTGACATCATACTCATTGTGATGACAGCCATAAAACTTTTGATACCCTTAGTTAAATATACAAAAGTTATCATTATACCCATTTTAATTTTAAATATGAGTTTTTAATTTATTTTTCAGTTTTACAGCTTGTTAAGAGTACAAAAGACATGAGTCGTCTTGACATGATTATAAACAGTAACAAGAAATATACATACTCATTTGAAAATGTACATACTCGGGAAAATTTCTGTCAGCAAATCATGCAGATGAAGAATCTACACTCTGCCGGGGACAATGTAGACCAGATCTCGGTATTCATTGGAACTTGGAATATGGGTGAGATTACTTTGTAAATTCAAAATCAGTTTATCATATATATGTCTATACTAACATTCTGTTTGCAGCAGTGTTGATCATGTTTCAATATTCATTAGAACACTACAGTCAAAATCCATTACAAAATGATGTATATACATGTAAATTATTACTGTAAACATACAAATTTTAGCGTTTACTTATTTTAGCACAATTGACATTCTTGACCAATTCATGTGGATTTAAATTAATCGCTAAACAGCTTTTGAGAAACGAACCTACAGTACATACTTATTTTAGCAGTGTATTAAAATAAGCGCTACTGTCCTAGCACAAAAATCGCTAAAATTAATACACCTCTAAAATTAGTATTTATTTTACGATAAAATCTCTAATACAAAATTCAATGAACCTTTTACACAATATAAAATGTAAAGTAAAAACTTTTTATTATAAAGACTTACACAAAGAGAATCTCAGAAATATGGACTTTGTAGACAGGTGGTTTTTTGTATAGAGGTTCTTTTTGCTCGAAATCTGAAACAAGACCATGAAACAGTCAATGAGTTGCCATTATATATTGCTGGTTGCCATAACAAGTTTGACTGTATATTTAAAAAAGGAAGTGATCACAACTCTTTTTTCCACTTCTGTTCTGCTAATTTTTACAGAGTTATATGTCTTTCACTCCAATCTATGTTTATAAATATTATACCTCATCAATGTTAGATTATTTTGAAAGCAGTGTAACTGTTCTGGGCCATGAATCACTTTAGGGCTGACTACCCAGTCCATATGGCCCTGAGTCTCCCCAGAATATTTGTTAAATGTGACACACATTAAAAATAAAATAATTATATGACATTAACGGTATCTTACATTACTTTTAGGTGACAATTTACCTCATAATTCTATAAACTCTTGGTTAAAATGTTCTGGGTGTGGTAAGCCACGAGAGACAGAAATTCTGGGATGTTTACCACATGATCTGTATGTTGTCGGAACTCAGGAGAGTGCAATGACGGAGAAAGATTGGGTCAACTTTTTAAAAAATCACCTGAAATCCTGTGTAATGTCTGACTTAGAAGTGGTAAGTTTATAAGACAATAAGTTATATTCAGTAAAAATTTCAAGTTACATATTTTACACAGAACAAAACAATAAATTATAATAAACCCAGAAATTTGGGGAGTTAAATTATAGCAAAATTTAACAACGGAGTGAAAAGCAGAGTAATGATGTTTTATGCCAGAGTCAATATTTTTTCACTTGTACCATGTATACTAAGATGGTGAGTTTTGAGATGGTAGAGGACACGGGAGTATCCAGAGAAAATGACTGGCTTTTGGGAAGTGACCTGACAATCTTTCTCACACAAGATTCTGCCCTAATTGGGATCCAAACCTAGGTGGTTAGAGGTGCTGTGATCTGTAAGTTTGCTCTTCAGACCATTCAGTCCTCAAAGCCCCTATTGGAACCTGGGACTTTCTCAATAACTAGCAGGGATGTTCACAGAGTGTGCTGCCTGGCTGCTGGTTTTAATTAAGCCTAGACTGCATTTCTCTGCTCAACTTTTTCAACTGGTTTGACATTAATATATTAAAATAATCAAACTGAAACAATCAAATTCCACCTCTAGGACAATCTGTTCAGCAGCCACTTCCAAGTGTATGATATGCCTTCAGATGTAACTGGAAAGTGGGCATTTTACTAGCTGTTATCTGGAGTTTTTTTTCCATATTTTTACCAATATCAACTTATATCTATTAACGCTACTTTAAAAAATTGTAATCTCAATGATTTTTTTGCAGTTCTGTTGATAAACACCAGTTCATTTTATATTTGATAGGTTGAAGTTTGTACACTGTGGGGCATAAGGCTTGTGATCTTAACCAAAAAACAGTATCAACATTGTATTAGCCGAATACAAAGGTCTACTGTCAGAACTGGGATAGCTAATGCTTTAGGTAAGGCAATATCGTTTTAGCCGAATACAACCATCTGAAAAATAGTAGTTTGAAATCATCAACGATATTTTAAAAAAAGCTATTTACCGTAAGTCATCATAGGTCTACATTTATCATTTAAGACTAGGATTCAGATTAATTGGATAGCATAATACAATCCATCTACATGTATATACATAATAAATACTGTTTTTAATTTCTTAACTTGCCTATTTATAGACTACTATGTTATAAAATAGGTCAAAGGTCAAAGGTCCTCTTATAGTAGTATAACTACACCACTGAGTACTTTTATTTCAGTACCAGTTCATGATCAGTCAGGAATTTTAATTTGTTGTTCTCAGTGAACTCAGCAGTGTACCATGTGATAAATACCTCTTAAGGTTTGTGCAGAATGAAATGGATAATGTTTACCCTGAAATTCCCCCAAAATGTCATAATTACTGGTTAATTGTTGCATTATGTGATTCCGTTGTCAACAGAAATAATTGTCCCACACAGTTGCTATGAATATGAAGATTTACTTGTTTGCATGGAAAATTCCATTTTTTGTGTTTTTTATCTTATCTTGTTTGGTTATTTTTCTCTGTTTTGTTTCATGTTCTTGGTTGCATTCACTATTGCCAAATATATGTTTTTCATTTGCAAATTTCTTTCTTCCAATTATGAATTCATAACTTGTATTGATCTTGTCAAATAAACAGCCGTGATGGACCAGAACCATTAAGCTACATGTAATTTTGAAAGATTACCAGAATGAATGGATTTAAAATCTTCAATTTGAAGACATGTACACTCAGCTCAAATAAGGGAATACATATATTCCAATATCAATTTTTAAGACATTACAGTTAAATTGAAATATGATGTCATATTTTAATTGTTTAGTGTAGGTTTGTTGGACAAAACAAAATATTGTCTCATAAAACTTAATTTTTTCTAAATATTGATGAAAGAAAAATAGGAATATTTGAGTTAAATGTACACTCAATTGAGTGAATGATTGCGAAACAGAGCCTGGTAAATAAATACTGTATGTTCTTTTTTTTTTTTTTTTAATTTACATTTTACTTTTCAGGTAACAAGGGAGCTGTTGGTATTTCATTTTACTTTAGGGGGACATCATTTTGTTTTATAAATGCTCATTTAACATCAGGTGATGAAAGAATTGAAAGGTAAATATTTGTGTAATTTTATTTCAGTAAAATATGTTATAATTAAACAATAATATTAATTAGGAAACCTTATTGTTCTTTTGATATTTATATATATTTGTAGAGAGTGTATAGGAAATTAAACTTTTGCCAAAAAAAATTTGTGATATGCATGTAGTTCACTTCTATTTGCACTGACTATTATCCTACAGTGTGGCAACAAAAGTACAGATTGAAATATCTTGCAATGACAATTCTCTCGAAATTAACTAAAACAAATACATGTATTTCCTACATTTACAATAATTTCAATGATATGTCAGTTTTGCCCCCTTGCAAATAAAAACTAACAATTCTTTTACAATAAAATTGACTTAATATTATTTCTATGGAATGTAAATTACTAGGTCCATGCAGGAACACTTTCAATATAAAGTGCATGCCTATAAGAATAACAATGGCTGTCATCATCAAGATTAGAATTCCACTAGGATAGATCTTAGTGTGAAAAATTTGTTAGTTCGTTTGTCAAAAGTTTGTGGTGTATCTGGATTCCTCTACCATTCTTGGACTAAGTGTCTGAATAAAACTGACAAAACTGGCAGAACCTTAATGAACATGTAATGAACCATTACTCTTTTCCACTTTTTTTCTGCATCCTTATACAGTTACATAAATACTTCTACATACATGTATACATGCAACACACACACACACACACACACACACACACACACACACACACACTGTACATTCATTCTACTTGACATTTATTGACTTTAGCCTGCTATTTACATTGTACTTGTTTTGATGTATTCAGACGAAACCAGAATTACAGAGATATATTGAAGGGTTTATCTCTGGGACAGAAGCATTTAGACTTGTTTGGTATCACAAATCAATTCCATCATGTATTCTGGCTCGGAGATTTAAACTATAGAGTAGAAGAAAAGATACAGGTATTTTGTTTGCTTTAGTTCACCCAAGTGTACATGATACATGTATGTCAAGATTACCATGCAGTGTATGACCTATAGGTTGTATATTATTTTTCTGGATTTTTATGGAAATATTTGTTGAAATTTTCTGGAATAACCTCAGTTTTGTGGGAAAATGTTATCTTAAATGTTACGCATACATGATAATGATTGTTACACACAAACAATAATATAGCTAAAGCATTATAGGATATCATGTGATACAGTGGTTCACCCTGTCTTCTGCTATGTTATGTGACAGTATTTATATGTTGTTTTTCATCCCCAATTCATAAACTTACTTTTTTACTTTCAATTTTTTCTAAAGAATGTTTTAAATAAACCTAATTTTTTAAATCATTTTTTCTTTCAAAAAAACAACCATATTTCCATTTATTTTTGTACTTTGAACTGTATTTCAGGAGTTCAGAATAGAGAAATGATTAATTCTATTATAATTCTTCTTTCCTGATGCTCCTCCTTTTTCAAATTAATGATTTCCTGTAACTGTCATTTTGATATATACATAGTGTTGCTATATTGTTCGGCTTTTTTGTGAAGCTTCTCTTTCTTGTACAGTTGACTCTCGTAAATTCGAAATTGAAGGGGTCAGATGAATAATTTCGATTTATCCGAATTACGAATTAACCGTTTTGATCACTGACAATCAGAAACGGGAGTTAACTCTAAAAATAAAGTGCTCCTCTATTGACATCATGTATATGCTTTTACGTATTATAATGCTTACAATTGACACTGAAAATTCACGATTAAGATTAAATTAAACATAAAAAATTAAAAATAATTTTTTGCACAATAAAATAAGCAAATCGAAAACTTCACCGGAAGCTACAAGGTTCAATTGAAATTTGTTAAACACTGACTATCATCGGGCGAGGCTCAGTTAAAGTTTCGTTTATTCCTAATCATAACTTCTTCATCTGTAATCCTTAGCGTCCGACCTTTGTGATTATTGAAATCATGGCTTGCCATGTCACAGTAGCTTGTATACCATTTGGCTCGACAGATTAATTAAGTTTAAGCTTGGCAATTAGCGTTGGGTATTCTTGTGATCAATGACTGTGGAAGAATGGACCGCCCACTTTTTAATTTTACACCAATGAAATTTTTCCTTTTACTGACAGACGGTTTACCATGACCTGACCGGAAGAGAAAATCATGAAAATAGCATGGGATACCGACTTTTTTTCATGTGTGTTTTGAGTCGGATATAAATCTTCAAAGTAAACCGACACTTCTTAAACAAGAGACAGATTAATTATTTCAGTTATAAATCAACATTTTTAAGATAAAATATTTTTGTGTACATGTAATTGTTTTTTTTTTATTTTGCCGCTTAGTTTCAACTTGTTGTTTAAATTAATCCAAATACGATAAACAAGGAAAGTATTTTTCAATTTAAAGTTGGAATTTTCATTATATTTTGTTATCTGGGCTGAAAATTCACTTCCATTTAAGCAAAATTTCGAATTTCGGTATTTCGATTTAAACACACAAATTTGCATAGAAATACATAGCGATCTGACGGGACCTTTTATATCATTTCGATTTAAGCGAAATTTCAATTTAACCGATTTCAAATTAACGAGAGTCGACTGTATATAGTCAGTAAATAAAATAGAGACTTCATTGGATAAGTGGTCTTAAATATGTGCCTATAGATCATGGAGCCTATAACCACTTAGATTTGAACCCCAGCTGGAAATAGATTCTTGTTTTTAAAAGAGTTTGTCAGTTGACGATCAGTGGTTTTCTATGGACACTCCAGTTTCCTCTATCATCTTTTGATTAGGATGTAAAAATTCAGTTGTCTATTTCTTCTCTCCCTTTTAGGTCTGAAATTCATGATTTGTCAAAGTTTGGTAATCATCCTATAAAAACGGAAAACATATCTCATGTATCTGTTATAATATATCATTGTACCAATGTTTATATTGTTACTTTTTAGACAATATTGACCAAGTTAACAGAGAAGGATATCCAGTATTTATTGTCAAAGGACCAACTAAAGAAGACACAGGGAGAGAAGAAAGGATTCTGTGGTTTTAGTAGGTTTTATTTATTTATTTATTTATTTATTTATTCGTTCGTTTGTTTGTTTGTTTGCTTTATTTATTTATTTATTTATTTATTTATTTATTTATTTATTCAAAAATATATCTTCAAAAAACAGTCAGGATTTGAAGAACTTTTTTTATTCAGTTAACGATCAGCCAATTTTAGATTTATACAGGATTTTACTAAATTTATTAATTTGATTGAACCATTTTTATAAGCGTCACTTCAGGGATAGTGAAGGAGAAAGCTACTAACCTTAAATAATATAGTGTTAACTAGAATTTTGTTTTATGCCACAGTTAAACTGATTTCATTCATATTCATCTGGTCAGTTTTTGAATGTTTCTGACGAAACAAGAAACTGGCCTGAAAGAAACCACTGACTTTCTGCAAGCAAACTGAAATTTTGTTTATACTTTGATTCCTGCTCATGTTGAATTCAAACCTGTTGATTGACAGTGTTGTGAACTGTATGATCAGTTACTGATTCCCCAACATGAATTTTAGCCTTACCAAACATTGTTAAAGTTTTTATGAAACTTTGTGTTGGTCATAATACAAAAGGTTTTGGTTAAATCATTTTTGATTGGTTAGTTTATCTTGCAGGGGAGTTAATTTTGTTTTCTGTACTGACAGCTGAGTATTTTGGTTTTTGTTTTAGATGAAGCAGATATAACATTCATGCCGACATACAGACTTCCTAGAAGTGAAGTTTGTTGGAAATATGACTGGAAAAAGGTCAAGAAAACAGGAGTAAGTATAGTGATAAACAAAATAAATTTAAATAATTTGTGATAGAATCTCTGTTTACTTATCGCCTTAATTTTTATCAAGCCTAGGAACTTAGATGTTACTTTTCAGGTGTCGTCGTCATAGGTGGTGATGTGTCAAAATGTGAAAGTTTATGTTAAAGTAATGTATTTTCTACTTGATCAGAAACTAACCAGGCAAGACATTTAATTCCGTTGAATTCTTGTTTTAAAATTCTGTGTAGACCCAGGCTTGCACTGAATATAAATCAGTTGACCATTGGTCTAGATGACCCTATAAATCTCTCTACTGTGAAAAGGGGTTCTTTTTCTCTCTATGGTTGTAATTAAAAATGTTATTTATCAACAGGTCTTTACATTTATAACATTTGATGTAAAATACAAATTCTCCACAATTTCAAATCTAATTAAAAAAAATCTTGGAAGACATAAAAACTAAAACAGGGCTATGGCATGGCACAGTTAAAATTACAGAATTTTTTCATTATTGCTTATCAGAGCAGGTCTCATGATAGGAACATTCAAAAAATTAAAAAGTTCCATTCAAACTGAAGACCAATGTACATTGTTTTTATTTTTTCTTTGTAGGAGAGAATCAACGCTCCGTCTTGGTGTGACAGAGTGTTATGGCGATCCTATCCTGGTACTTATATTGAGAATATAGCTTATGGTAAATATTTATATATGCGTATTTAGTATTCAGATTAAACTTTTGAAGTTTTGACTCAAATCTCTTACAGATAATAAAAAATTCTTTCAAAATTTTAATCCCATTTTGACAGTTTTTGTTCACACATGCTTGTTTATAAGACATGAACAGTTTTAGGAAACACTTCCTTTTGTATCTTTCACTAACATTTTAATGTCAACTGAAATGGCCTAAAAATAAAGAAATTAATCCATTTTTAGCATGTCTGTAAAACAAAACATTCAGAAACTTTGCATAGAATTTAAATAGTGGGACACAAAAGGAAATCTTACCTGAATTTTCTTCAATCTTTGTTTTTGTATTTTACTGTCCCCACCCCCTAATACAAAGTTTTATGAAGTGAAAACTTTTAAGATATATTTTGCAAATTAAGCAAGTACATTCACATGATGTATGTAAATGCAATTACCCAGGTATGAATGTGCACTTGTTTTAAAAAAAGATGAGATAATTTACAGCTAGATTAATATACAAAATAATTTTATCACTTCAAGTAATTGTTCCCAATTTGTAAATTTCTGTAAGTACCTATTTTAAATTTTATTTAAACTTTATTTAGGTTGTGCCGAGAGTGTGTTAGGTAGTGACCACAGGCCTGTATTTGCATCGTTTAATATTGGTATTACCTCGGATTTTGTAATGAACAGAGATTCTCTTATAGAAGCAGACTCACCTGTAAAAATTGTGTTCCAACAGGTAGAAGCTCAGGTATGTCTTAACAATTATAAATATGGTACTACTGAACAAGACATTGTTAAATTACTGTCTGTTTCAAGTCTGCTGTAGCACTAGTTTTTCAGGGTTTTAAAAAAGAAATAAAAAAGTTTGTATTATGTCACATACCGTTACGATGTATGCAATTTGTTGTCATAAACTGACACCAAAATACATGCCATTTTAGCTGGATTATAAAATACAGAGCTTTTTAAAATTCCTATAGGTATTATATATAGTAAAACACAGAAACACATAATCAGGAAGTATAATGCCGAAAAATCAAGCAGGTTAAGAAAATTGAACTACACTTAAACTGACTTTTTCATTTTGCTTGTCAGGTAATATTGTCTGCTAGCTTTACAACATAAGAGAATATACTGTGGTTCAAACAACAGCAATCTTACCTACAGCTGAATGAACTATTCCAAAATGTTTTACTTTAATCTACATGATTATTACAGAGATATACTTCTGGATTCTAAAACCTTCAAAAACTTGTGCTACAGCAGACGTTAATCAGACAGTGGTAAATTTACACAAGTGATGTTATTAAGATCCTGGAATTATGGTTTAGTGGTTGTGCATTTGAGTCCTAGTTTGGCCATTTGTTAGATCCTTGACCAGGACCCTTAAGTCTACACCACTCTAGACTACATGTACCTAGTAACTGAAGTAATAGGAATTGATAGTTAATCTTACCAGTGTGAGAAAATTTAACCATTCACTTGCCCGAACTTCCCCGGTTTTCTCTGAATGCTTCAGTTTCCTTTATTTTTGCTAAACTTCCTGTTGTGGTATAAGTGAAAATATTGACTTAGCATAAAACATCATAACTGGAACCAAGGTAGTGAATGTTTCTTGAAAAAAGCTTCAGAATTTGTACAATTTTTACACTTTGTTAAGTTAATCACCTTATGTTTGATAACGGAATCATAATTTGGAAATATTTGTAAATTTTTTGCAGGTGAAAACTTGCTGTAAACAACATTTTCAGTTGGAGTTCCATTCATCTTGTTTTTCTGGTAAGTAATATAATAATGTTTACCTTTTGATGCATGTTGATTGGTTGCCATAGCTACAAGTATAAAGCTTTGTTACTGTATAACAAAAATGTCGTTGGTGTAAACTTTTGCAGTCTTTATTAAAATAGATGTTAAAACTAATTGTCATGCTGCATTTATTTTCATGGTGATAGGCAACAAAAAAAGTTTTTAATGTAAATATGAATGCAGCAAACATTTCTACAGCTATTTGGGTCAATTGATGATGATGATGATGATGATTGAATTTCCTAAAAAAAAAAATATGAAGATGATGATGATTATGTTTTTTATACATAAGTCAGATTATGTTATGTCTTTTAAATTATGTTATATACCTTGTCAGTAAATAAAATATTTTTTTAAACTTTTTTTCAGAAGTGATTACCAGTAAACCTAACCATAAATTTGCTGAAAATAAAACAGGATTGTACTGCTGCCCTATATGGACCAAACATTTATTATCTGAGGTAAGTACACATGTATATAAATAAGGTACCTTATTTATCCCCCCCCCCCCATTTTCAATGGAAAGGGGTGGGTTTAAGTTTTTAGCTCAAATGACCGAAAGGTCATGTGAGCTTATGGCATGGCACAGGGTGTGTATGTGCGTGCGTGTGTGTGTGCATCTGAACACCTATTTTTGACTTCTTCTCTAAAACTGCTGGACAGATTTCAATGATACTTGGTCAGAAGCATGTATGGGCTGGTGCAATTCAGATTTTTTAATGGCATTGTCATGGCTACCAAAACTAGGTCAAGGTGACCTAAGGGTCCAAAATCTTCAAAATTCTTCTTCTCCAAAACCGATGATGTAAGAAAATATCTCATGTGATATATGGCTTCTCTAGGGTCTTAAGCCTTTAGTTTGTTCATTTCGTGCCATGCTTTTTAACTATATAATAATCCAATGAGGAGTTGTTGCCCCTGAAATGTTATTTTTGGCTTATAAATACTAAAATTGTGCACTAGCTTAAAAACTAATTTTGTTGTATAGGCCTGTATATAAGAATATTGTAGGGATTGATATTACAATCATTTTGATGGATGGTTCAAGGTCATATGTTGAAAGGTCAAGGTCATAGCTGCATAAGTGTACTGAAATTGTGAATTATCATGAAAACCATTAACTTTTTGTACAAGCATGTGTATAAGAATATTGTAGGTATTGATAAGACAATCATTTTGATGGATGGTTCAAGGTCATATGTTGAAAGTTCAAGGTCAGGGCTGCAGAAGAATATGAAAATGTTAAATATCTTGAAAACTTTGAACTTTTTGTATAGGCATGTATATAAGAATATTGTTAGTATTGATATAAAGGTCATTTTGATATATGGTTCAAGGTCATATGTTGAAAGGTTAAGGTCCTAATTGTAGAAGAAGACTGAAATTGCTAGTTATCTTGGAACTATCAACTTTTTGTATAGGCATGCATATTAGAATATTTTAGGTATTGATCTGATGATCATTTTGATATATGGTTAACGGTCATAGCTGTAGAAAAAGACTGAAATTGTTAATTATCTTGAAAACCATTCACTTTTTGTATAGGCATATAAATCAGAATATTGTAGGTATTGATATCATGACCATTTTGATATATGGTTCAAGTTCATATGTTCAAAGGTCAAAATCATGGCTGCATAACCATATGGTTAATGATTTGGAAGTTATTCATTGTATTATAGTTAAATCATGCATATGAGCTATTTATAAATAAAATGTGACTAGATATTTCTGATTAATTATTGCAGGATTTCCAAACTTGAGGAATTTTGTAAATTTTTATAATTAAGTTCTTTGCAAGTTTTTTGACGTTTCTTCAGGTGAGCGTTAAGGACCATGGGCCTCTTGTTTTGAGTTTCCATCTGTCCTACCATTCATCAGTTAGTCCATCCAATTTATTTGCCAAAATAAAATTCTCCATAACTGTTCATCTCAACTTAATAAAACTTGATAAAAAGCATCAACAGGGATAGGAGAAGTGCATACTATCACTTAGTTGGTTTGTGAATTTTCCCGTAAAATTATGGCTTTTTGAAGTTTTCAATAGGAAATTCTTGTCCAGAGTAATTAATTATCCAAAAATTATTCATCACAACTAAATGAAAATTAGTATAAAGCATGAATAGGTTTTGGATATGTGCATATTATTAACACAAGTTGGGATGTGGATTTTTCTTAATGTTATCATCCTTTGAAGTGTTCAATAGAAAATTCTTGTCCGGAGTCATTTTCCAAAACTAATACTTAGAACTTAATGAAACCTGATACAAAGCCTCACCAGGGATAGGATATGTGCATATTGTTAACATAAGTTAAGATATGGATTTTTCTTGGGGTTGGTTTGTGGATTTCCTTAGAGTTTTCACCCTTTTAAGTTTAAGTAGGAAATTTTATATATGTCTCAAATAATTCTCCAAATCTGTTCATCACAACCTCATAAATTTTTTCACATACTACAGTCTACCTTAAACATAATTGGAAATTACAAAAAGTGGGGGGGATATTTAATTCACTGAAGTTGCCTGTTTAATTTAGAATTAATAGTTATTGAAAATTGTCTATTTATTAAAGGCAAAAATGAATGAATAAATAAATAAATAAATGAAAAATATATAAAAATGTTTGGATTAAAAACATTGTGAAAGGAGTCCTTTTTTTATATTGTTGTAAATTTACTTTGAATTTTGTTATCAAATTTAAAATGTAGAGTTTAAATAGTGCCATTAAAATCTGCTTAATTATTTTTAATACAAACTCATAATTGGCCATAAAATTCAATATTTTCATTTAAAGTTGTACATGTACAATGTATATGTTTTATTCAGATACGGCCATTGTTTGGAGATCAAGAATTTCTTGAAGAACAGCATATCTTAATAGCAGTTAGAACAAAAGATGGTGACCATGAATCTTACGGTAAATTAAAAATATATGAACTTTTTGACATCTATTGATGAGAAATAAAATCTGCTTTTTTTTTTTTTTTTTTTTTTTTTTTTACATAAATATCAATTAATTTAATGTCTTTATTAGTTGACCATTTTGGGTCAATTTAGTATTAACTTTTTATCAGAAATTTCTATCTATTAGAGGCATGGTATATAAACCTTTAAGGATAAACCATAACATAGGTTTAGCTTTGCAAAAATGTTTTATTAAAGCTTTGGCATCAAAATTCATAATTGGTTTTGTTAAAATGTGTTCAACAGGTAATTTTGGTTAATTTTTTTTATATATTTTTAGAAGTGGATTCTATAAATTTTGGAGCAATGCAAATCATTGCTTGGGTTTCTACATTGTTGGAAATTCTTGGTTTTTAATAAACATTTTTCCCAATTTTTAACTTTAATTTTTCTTTACCCTATCTTCAATATTTGCAGGTGAATGTGTTGTACCTCTGAAAAATACTTTTGATTTAATGCCACAGGAATTTGAGTATCAGCTACTACATCAAGGGGAGGTAACTGGGAAAATAAAGTAAGTTAATTCTAATGGTCAAGTTTTGTGAAGTATATAAAATTGGATCAGGAATATAAAATTATACCCTTATATGGGATCAAAATGACAAGCTGGTTATTGCTGTAACATATGGGTATAATCAGTTCACATTCCTTTCCTTTAATACTTTAGGGGCCTCTGTGACTTCAGTGGCCATGATAGCTGATTGACGTTAAACACATGCTTACTCTCGTCTACTAGGTTTGAATTCTTACTCTGGCAGAAATGTGAGAAAGTTTGTAAGTTGGCCTGCAAAGGTTTTGTCCATGCACTGCAGATTCCACCATCATTCTACAACTGACCGCTTCAATATAAGCAAAAGAGTCTTGACTGGGGTGTGAACACTATTAATCCAATCAAATTCCTTCTGAATTGCGTTGTTTAAAATATAAGCTTACAGGTCAGACCTCAGTCTGCATAAGTTTTCATCCCATTTGTGCATATCTTAGTATGTAAAAAATATCAAAGTTTGCTTGCCAAATGGGGGACTGTTTTTTCCAAGCATTTCAGTTTCATGCAAGTTTTTTGTTATAGCATTTACGTTTCTTCCACCAAACCAAAAACTGCTCGGTACTTCTGTGGTTTAATCTTCTCCCTAAATTCAACCTGTTTTGCTTCAGACATTTAATTATCAGTTAAAAACAGTTAAATATAGGATTTAAACTGTCGACAATAGATGTTTTGAATTAATTAATAATCTGTTGTTGCTAATGACCTATATGAAAAAAACAACATTTCTTTAATGACAAAAATTATAGGCCTTGATTTAAATACTGTAAATTCAGTGAATTGCATTATGTGAACCTACATCCCATTTTGTACATTGTGCATATTCACTGACAGTACATGTAAATTTTGATGAAAATAGCTAAAATAAATCTTCAACAAATAATTGTCACAGTGATATATCAGTATTTTGGTGAAATTTTAGATATTCCCAAAAAATTGATCAATTTATATTTTTTTCAGAGGCCAAATGCATGTGTTATCAGGAAAAAATCTTGCAGCTAGAAGAAATTCTAAAAAATCATATGGTAAGATTACTTATAATATAGAGTAATTATTGTGTAAAATTTTATGTAAAATGTTAATTATGATGGCATTCAGTAATTTTTAATAAAGATTACAATAGTTTTATTCTAAACAGATTAAAAGATGAATTATCTCTTTAGCATGAGTAGTGAGTTGGGTCATGGTATTTAAGGTCCCACTGAGGAATATTTCACTTATATCAAGACATTGCCATCTATAGGAGAAAGTGCAGAAATTTTGCCTGTGAATTGTGCTGATGGCATTAAACAGCAGGGTTCTTTATCGTGCCTTGTTTCTTTTAAGTTCCCATCTGAAATAACCATAGCTTTTTATTTCCTAATGTTGAGTGTTTAACAAAAGAACAGTCACTACACAACAGTCACTACACAATTAAAAGTCTTTGGTCAAACCCGGTCAGGCCACAACCTCCAACTTACAGAGTGAGCACTCTACTGAGCTACCGCAGTGGTACACCAGTAGTGAACTGTTTCTGAATTAAACTAATTAAACTGGAACCAAACATATTTAGGGCCCGACATTAACTGATGCAGGAGCCCTATAGTTATCACCATCCGTCCGTCTGTCTGTCTGTAAGCAGTTGTTGTGGCCTCAACTCCTCCTATGGTTTTCCATTGATCTTTCTGAAACAGTGTGTATTAAACACATTGAAGACCTGCATGTGACTTTTTGAACTTGGTGAATTTTTCCCAATTTTACCAGATATTGGACTTTATCATTTTTCACAGTATCATACAGCAGACTAAGACTGCTAGTGGGGGCCCTTTCGGACTGATGTCAGATTTCTAGTTTTTAGCTCACCTGAGCTGTAAGCTCAGATGAGCTATTGCTGTCCATCTTTGTCCCTAGTGCGTCGTCCGTCTTTCATAAACTTTTTACATTTTAATATTCTCCTTCAAACCACTGGGCCAAATTTAATCAAACTTGGTAAATATCATGCCTTGGTGATGCCCTTTCAGATTTGCACAAATGAAGGAGTTATGTCCCCTTGGGGCCCCATAAGAGGGACATAGTGAAAAATTTTAAAAATCTTCTCCTCTGAATCTACAAGAGATTTACCTTAGTTATTTCGTTTATAACATCCTCAGGTCATTTATTTTTAGATTTGCACAAATGGTAGCCATGGAGCTCAAAATGGGGAAATTGTAAGGCACTGACTGGGGAAATTGCTAAAAATTATATATTTGTCACTATATCTTGAAAACTATTAACTTTTTGTATAGGCATGTATATTAGAATATTGTAGGTATTGACATGACGATCAATTTGATATATGGTTCAAGGTCATACGTTGAAAGGTCAAAGTCACAGCTGCATAAGAAGACTTAAAGTGCTAATTATTTCGAAAACTATTAACTTTTTGTATAGGCATGTATATTAGAATATTATAGGTTTTGACATGACAATCATATTTGGTTCGAGGTCATATATGTTCAAAGTCAAGGACATAGCTGCATAATTATACTGAAATTGATTAATGATTTGAAAATACTTCATTGCACTACAGTAACTTCATGCATATTATATAAGCTTCTTATAAATGAAATGTTAGTGGATATATTTCTGATTAAGTTTTGTGGGAATTCTTAACTTGAGAAAACTATTTAATTTTCTGTACTTAATATATTGTCTATTGCACTTTGCAAACAATATTGGACATAATATCTTCAGGTGGGCGTTAAGGCCCATGGGCCTCTTGTTACACTTTAAAAGCATTATAAACTTGACAAGTTTTGCAAAATACATAAAGTTTCATCAAAGGTTATTGTTTGAGACATGTTTTTATTATACATGTATATGAAAGCTCAGTTATTTTAAAAAAAAATTTTTAATTAATTAATTTATTTATTTCATAATTTTACAGAATTGATAGCCTTAGATACAGAATACATTGATCCTACAACTTGGCACTCAGACTCGCCTAGCTTCATGAACAAAAATGATACCAGTACATCTGTTATGGACAGAAATAGATCAGCACAACATTCCACACTAACAGCAACTAAAAGTGGACCTACATTGTCTGAGGACAGACCCCCAGCAGTCATACCTAGGGATGCAGAGGACTCTACTAGGGTATGTACCACATCTAATATAGATAGACCCCCTGCAGTCATACCCTGAGAAGTTGTAAAAGACTTTTCTAGGGTATGATGTACCACATCTAATGAAGATAGACACCCTGCAGTCATACCCAGAAAAGTTGTAAAGTACTTTTCTAAGGTATGTACCACATCTAATGAAGATAGACACCCCGCAGTCATACCCTGAGAAGTTGTAAAGGACTTTTCTAAGGTATGTACCACATCTAATGAAGATAGACACCCACAGTCATACCTTGAGAAGTTGTAAAGGACTTTTCTAAGGTATGTACCACATCTAATGAAGATAGACACCCTGCAGTCATACCTGAGACCTTGTAAAAGACTTTTCTAGGGTACAATGTACCACATCTAATGAAGATAGACACCCAGCTTTTCTTCCATGAGAAGTTTTAGAGGTCTTTTCTGATAAAGATAAACCACAGTTGTCATATACCTTAGAAAATTGTAAAGGACTCTTCTGGGAACCTTAGAAATGGTTATCTTCCCCTTGAAGAGTCCGCCATTTGTAAACAACATGACATCTTGTTTTGCAGACAAAGATTCTGATCAGTTTATTGATGACGCTGATAGTAAGAATACAAAATAATGCATGCAATATTGTGCAAAAATTTTCAGGGATTACCTGAGAGCCTATAGTGTTATAATGTATGAGTAAATGTTTGACCCATCAAAAGGAGACATAGTATAAGACCTGAATTATTGTAACCAAGGTAATCAAGTAACAACGTTAACAGTGTATTTGTTTATTTCAGCCATATGTAAATGTGGGACCTAGTGGAGGGGGAGGTAATAGTATCCGACCAAAGTTACAACCATATATGGGACAAGCTAGTCTTCATGCCACACAACGACAGGTACTGCCAGTATCCACCTCTAGTAATCGTCTTGATGAATGTACTTCACCACCTGAAGTACCACCACCACCGATACCGAAAAAACGAGGACCATCATATGTTAATGTAGCTGTAAGTATAAATCCTTAATGGAAACTATGGGTGTTCAATAGCTTACAGCTTACAGTACCGGAATTATTGACAAAAACCACTTAGTGTTTTTTTTTTAACAGAAAGTGGATGAATATTATTATTGCATTCAAAATGGCACCCATATTATCAAAATCATCCAGATGTTTTATCTGATTAAATTGATTTTATCATTTATACACCATTCAGCACTATAAAAGACAAGTGCAGTGACATGTAAACAGAATTACATGTTGATTCAAAATTTATTAAATTCAAATCATTTAAATTTAGTTTCTGGGACATCATCTTAAATTATGATGAACAACCTTACTATAGAAAATGTGTTGGTTCTTACTTGAACAATCACATGTACAGTTGATAAGTTTGTTCGCCAGTGCAAAAGTAAGCTGTACATGTTAAAGTAGTCACTTTTAAACTATATAAAATAGCAATGAAATTATTAATAGTGATGAATCTTCTTACAATAATAGGTTAGATGTTTAGAGTGGAAACATGTGGTACATTGTGTAGATTTTAGATCTATAAAATTATATAAATTATATAGAGTATATATCATACTTGCCAACTTATTTTAAAAGGGACAGACAAGACACAGCCAAGCTGCATGCAAGTTGGCGAATCAGTGAGCTGGGGAGAGTTTGGGAGGGGTCACCCCTCCCACTGGTGGGGGCTCAAGGGCCTTCCCCAGAAAATTTTGAAAAAATGGTGCAATTTTCTTTATTCTTTTGTGATTTTAATGACTCGGACTATGTCTTTATAATGCCTAACATTATCAAATTTGACCCCTCCTTCTACCTATGCATGGTTGATATTGCTAAAAAACCTGGCGACTCAGTAACAGCATGCATTTAATAATTCGGGACAATTTTCGTGTAAATTGGGAACTCAAATTTTGGGTCTAAAATGGGGACTTTCTTCTTTAGGATAGGAACAGCTGGCAAGTATAATATATTGCATTGTATCACTTTATTGGACAAATATTTTACCCTACAGTTCAATTTTCATTGTGAATCACAGCATTGTTTTATTTTTATTTTTATATTTCAGAGTAAAGGAGAGTCAAAGAGATATGACCAGTTAAAACGACCCTCAAGTGTAGTAGAATGGCTTAATGGACTTAATTTATTAGATTACGTTGAGAATTTTATAAAAAACGGATTTGATTCAATATCGTTTATTTCTGGCATTTCAAGGTCAGATTTGGTGGCAATTGGTATAGATAATTCCGATCACAGAGACAGAATTATCAACAGTCTGAATCACCTAGATTTAAAATCATGACTAGTGGCACGGCCACTAGATTATGTGTAGAAAGACATCAGGGTTTTTTTTTTTTCAAAGCACTCTTTCTCTACACGAAATTGCCACTCCATAGCTAATCATCATGGAATAAATGAGAAATAACTCTTGTTAAAGATTAGTTAAGATTCTCATCATGGTCATTTGAGTGTTTAACATATAGCCAAAATCAAAATCACTTGTATGTTTGTAATGTTACAAAGATCTTATATTTTATTTCTTTTGCATCTTGTGTGTTCATCATTTGGTCTTTCATAATACGAATCAAATTTTCAGAGACCTAGAAGATTCTGTGTTTTATCAAGTTATTATCATTGTTTTTTTAGTTGACATGTAAAATTAAGATATTAAACATAAACAAGATTGGTATTCACATGAATTATATTGGACCATCATTTTTTGGTACCATTCCCCTTTCTTGTGAACTCATTTTGATCATGATTTTTTATATTTTGTTTTCAATTTTTTTTTTTTTTTTTTTTTTTTTTTTTGATGATGTGCCTTTGACAGGTCACTTTGTTGTCTAGCATTACTATATATGTATAAGTAAAAATTATGTACATCATATATACAACATATAGGCAACAACCTGTATTTTACTTATACATTTTTACAACATATAAGTTTTATTTTAATATTTGTAAAACCTGTTTATAATAGATGTATTTAAATGAGCAATGAAAATTGTTTAATTTAATTAGTGTTCATCTCTCTATGAGAAATCCAACCTTTGGCATAATACATGTATGTGTGTTTGAATATAAATACATGCGTACATAGTACACACACACACACACACACACACACACACACACACACACACAGAGTAAATAAATAATTGCATGCTAATTAGTGTCTCAATTGCTCATGAATTAACTTTATTTTAGACAGACTTCGGGTTTTTATTCCAAAGCAGTTTTTTTTATATTTTAAACAAGAATTTTTTATATTTACTCCAAAGTAGATTTTTATTATTTTATGTTTATAATGGTTTTTCTTTAGCTGTTTATCATTCTTATTTAATGTATGCTTTTTGTAATTTATATACTAGTATACCATAAGTAATTTATTAATTGATTATTATTTTTTAATTTTCTTGTTAACATTATATAAAATTAACTTTGACCATAACATCTGATTTGTGGAGATACGTGGCCAAGTGATTTACGATAAATCAAAGATTCATGACTCTTAGGGAGGTAGGTTTAAATCCCAGCTAGGGTTCTTAGTACTTATATATAGATCATAATTCAAATTGCTTGACTCATTTGACAGGTAAATAGGTATTAACAAATATAAAAGGACTAGCCTTACAAAAGAATTTCATTCCCTGTAACAGGGAGCGGTTAATCTTGTACTTAGTTACTTCACATAACTAAATCCTGTAAGTATTGGTCAGAAACATGTGAGGCCTAGAACAGACTTTCAAACTTTAAATATATTCCATGTCACAAGTATAAATTGATTTCTGACCTTGTAAGCCCTTGTACAGGCTTTAAAAAGACTTTCTAGTTTTTGGACATCCACATTGCCTAAGTGTAGGTTGACCTTTGACCTCGTGAGTCTTATATACATGTAGCTGAAAGACATATTTTCTAAATTTTAATTTGAGTGTTAATCAACCAAGGGTTATGGGTAAGGTGGACCTTATATATAAGGATAGGAAAGACTTTCAGTTGTTTGAAAAATGCTATGAACTTCAGTGTTCATGCATTGACCACAGACTTGGCAAGGCTTGCACAGTGACCACCTACTTTTGATATATACAGTGGTCTAAGTGTAAGATAAGAATTTTGATTTATCATCTTGTATATAAACTTGAAGAAAAAACATCTGTGAGTTGTGCCAAAAGATTAATTGTTGGTTCTTATAAATTCTTAATAATTTGAGGCTCACAGTTTTCCAATCAACCAATTCTTATTAGTTGGAGCACAAGGTAAAATATTTATTGATTGAATCATTGATTTATTGAAATTATTTTTAGTTACAAGTTAGCATATTTTTCATCATTTTTACCAGTGTACCTTGAATGATTTCCAAACCTGTTATAATGCTATAGTTTGACTGGAAAATGATGGTAGTGAATCAGTCAAACCCAACTTTAGATATGGATCTGTCTTCATGTAGATCATTTTAGATATGGATCTGTCTTCATGTAGATCATTTTAGATATGGATCTGTCTTCATATAGATCATTTTAGATATGGATCTGTCTTCATGTAGATCATTTTAGATATGGATCTGTCTTCATATAGATCATTTTAGATATGGATCTGTCTTCATGCAGATCATTTTAGATATGGATCTGTCTTCATGTAGATCATTTTAGATATGGATCTGTCTTCATGCAGATCATTTTAGATATGGATCTGTCTTCATATAGATCATTTTGGATATGGATCTGTCTTCATATAGATCATTTTAGATATGGATCTTGGACAACATATGGATCAGTTTAGGCACAAATCTGTCCTTATATGGATTAGTTAACAACATAAATCTGTCTTTATATGCTTCAGTATAGACACAGATACTAGTATATCTTTATATGGATCAGTTTATGATACAGATAAGATTATGATACAGATTTGCGTTTATATGGATCTGGATAGACACTGATCTGTCTTTATATAGATCAATTTCTGATACAGAGATGCCTTTATATGGATCAGGCTGGACACATATCTGTCTTTATGTGTATTAGTTTAGAAACAGATCTGTCTTTATATGGATCTGGATTGACACAGATATATCTTTATATGGATCAGTTTATGATACAGATCAGATTATGATACAGATTTGTCTTACATGGATCTGGATAGACACAGATCTGTCTTTATATAGATCAATTTCTGATACAGATCTGTCTTTATATAGATCAATTTCTGATACAGAGCTGCCTTTATATGGATCAGGGTGAACACAGATCTGTCTTTATATAGATCAATTTCTGACACAGATCTGTCTTTATATAGATCAATTTCTGATACAGATTTGTCTTTATATAGATCAATTTCTGATACAGAGCTGCCTTTATATGGATCAGGCTGGACACAGATCTGTCTTTATATGGATCAGTTTAGAAAGGAGTGTCTTTATATGGATCAGTTGAGAAGGGAATCTCAGTAGTTAGTTTTTGAAGTGTAACACATTGTATATAATGATGTGTAGTATGTTATACATAATGATGTGTTATGTTATATATAAATACATAATGTTGACCACATTTTGTATAGTAATTGTTAAAACATTTCATGTTATAACCTTGTTTATATACATATATATATACCTATATAAATTATTTTTATAATAAATATTTTTAAATTAATTAGACTGGATTTATTATTTTATTTCTGTCCACAGATTGTTTAGTCAACCCAACTGATAATAATTAAATAGGTTCTGACATTAAGTCCTCTGGGCCACATTAATCCTGTAATAACCACCATTTTCATATGTGAAAGTGTGCTTTTAACCTGGTGGGTTCATGGACTTGGGGACAGAATGTATCTAGTTCATGTTTCTGGTCATAAATGTGTGGACTGATTCCAAGAAAATTACAAAATCTGAAAGAAAGAGGAGTGGAGTAACTATGTTTTATGTCCAAGTCAAAATTCTTTCAAATACATCAAGAAGTTCTAGGATGGACACTGGTAGAGAAAACAGGAGTACCACCTACCTTCAGTAAGCTAATGAACTACAAACTTTTTCATGCTGGGTTCATACAAGTTGAGATTTAATCATAACCTTTGATCCTTTTGCATGAATTTAAACTTTTTGTACATAGAGGTTTTTACAAAGTACAGTGCCAAGGTGGCTCGGTGTAGGGAGAGTGGCAGGTCATGGATTCAAACCCTGGTAGGTCATACATAATAATATAAATTTGAGATGCTGTTTTCTTGCTTAAAGATCCCACAGCCTTAAGAGGACAAAGTATCAACTTGTTCACCTGGAATCAGGATTTGTGACTGGGAGAGTGGCACTGACTTTGTAGTACCTTAAAAATATGTTGCACTAATAAAAAGCAGACCAGGCCTAACTTTAAAAATTCTTTGTTTGCTGTTTTCCGACCCATGCTATCCACATGTTGGTAGGTAGGTAGGAAAAATTTTTTATTTTATTTTTTAAAAACTTTAATCTTTTACACTTTTGAAAGGTTTAAATTGGGTTCATATTTCTCTTTTAAAACACATTTACAATTTTTTGCTAACTAAATTCTTCTTTGTTCCACCTTGTGTTTTCTCCCATGGAGAAACACAGCTGAATTTCCTTACTACCATATAAACCTGCTCACAGGACATCTCCCTATCCAGAGATATTGCTATTTGATACTTTTCGTATGAGAAAAAAAAAAAGATTGTAGTAGAAGGCAATAAAATTTTTGGGGTAGGGGCATTTCAAGTGGGTCGTGTGGTCAACGGCAAACAAAGTTAATTTTATTTTAGGCCCCAATGATACACATTTGCATATCTCACCCATACACGAACATTTTCCTAAACTAATCCCTACAGATTTACAAAACCTGCTCTCATTGTCAATTACTGTAAAATTGCTGATGTGATGATAAACAATATTATAACAAACCAATCAACCACATTGTACAGAAGAACCTATGTCATACCTAAGGCATAACTTTACATCCATAATAATTGTAAAATTGTTTTGTTTGGAAAAGATTTGCTGGCAGGTGATGATCTTCTCCCATGTCATTTATGCCAATTCAATTTAAATAGTAGATTCTCATCCAGGTTGGACAAAAATTTTTGGGCGGGTTTTATTTTTTATTTTATATGAAAACTAGCACTCTCACATGGTTGACATCTACATCGGCAATAGGACCCTTTTTGTCTATATCACCGCTTATCAAATTATTGTACACCTCCACTTACTGTTGAGTGTCTGCTATATTTGCCCCGTACCATGCCCCTAATTTTTTCGGACCACTGGCGAGATGCAAAATTAAGAAAACCATGCTCTATCCATAACATGTGTGAAGCTACTTTCGATTTCAACCACTTTCGGTTTTTACTGGTGTGCTTAAAATCCTTTTCTGAACAGACTTTGAATAAGTTCTGGATGGGAAATGAAAACAAAATGACTTGGGGCATCACATTTTCGGTGGGGCGGGCAGGGATGAGAATCTACCAACTAAGTTGAACTGGCCTTAATTATTAATTTTTGAGAGAAAACGTCAAGAGCCATAAGTCCACAAAATGTGGTATACACTATATACATGTATACAAAGACAGTATACATTTCATTCCTTTTATTTCATTATAAATACATTATATGTCAGCCAGTTTCAAATTTCACTGTATCAGTATTGTACCAGATATGTCTAGTTTCTGTTTTAAACCATATATTGAATATGTTGTGAATTAATAGTTTATGCCTAAATTTTTTATAGCGTATAAAATTTGCATGTTATTTACTTTTTCTGGAATTAAAAAAAATATATTTAAAGAATCAGCTGACAATTCTCATTATTACAAATAAAACTTACCAAAATATAAATATTTTTTTCCAGAACCTTTGAGACATTTGAACTTTATACTGTGTAGCAACAAATCACACACAGTATCAATTTTCATACATCACTGATAGCCAGTCTTTGGCACAATGATTAGTAAAAACAATTTATAAAACAATGCACTTTCTATTCTGTTTTTATTACTTTCTTATGTATACCGGTATCCATGTACATTATGCACACTTGCATCACATTTGTCAAATTTGCATGTACCTTCCAAAATTATACTGAACATGATAAAAAATCACAAGCTGATAGTATTGGCTCAAATCAAACACAATGCTTCTACCTGCTTATGTCGCGTTATCTCTCTGATCTGGATGTCATATCATTCAATAAATTATTACTTACTCTGTTTTAAGTTTGAAAACAGCCCCTATGGGGCATACTACATGTGATTGACATACATTTACCGGTACTGGTAATAATACACTCTGACACACTAAGTTTGATATCATTTATAGAAAATGAAGTCGTCACTTTAAAGCAACCAAAACAAGGGTTGTTACAGTAATAAATCGATAAACAAAATACAAGTTATTGATGCAAATGTACCTGTGATCCACAGAATGTTTTTTTTTTTTTTTTTTTTTTTTTTTTTTTTTGTGGTAATTAGTGCCATTACTACTGACTATTATAGAGATAAAGGACTTTCTGCAAATTAATTATTACATATGCAAATGTACTGTTTTTTTCTGTGATGCACTGTATGTTTTACTTTTTGTTGTAATAAATGCCAATAATGTTGATTTTTTTTACAGGTATAATGAACTTTATTCTTTGGTACCAAGTTCTGTAAGATGACATTTGTATGTTACAGTGATGTTATATATGCACTTTACTTCTAAAGGTTCCAATATTAATCACTGAGTTTTGTTCACATTTAATTCAGAGACAAATTTAGTCTCAAGTATAAGTTGTTGATTAAGATTTCCTGAAATAACTTGTCTTACTGGTAACAATAATTCTTTTTTCAAGGCCATCTGAATATTTGAATCTTACATTATAGACTCCCTGTCTTCTTGCAAGCTCCTCTTCTTTCTTTTACATTCAATATACACTCAAAATAATGCTATTCCATGCTATCAATGTCACATTTGATCAAACGATTGTCCTCTAGCTAGGGGTGGTCTAGCCATTGTCTGAGATGGAGGTGCAGTTTGAATATTATGAAGTTTTTCTAAGTCAGATAAACGACTTCTGATATGGTCCATTCTGTGATTAGCTAGCTGTAGATCTCTCTGTGCAGCATAACATGATCCTTCATGTGGCTGACCTGAAATATACATGTACATCAAAAGAAAGAATATAGAAAAATGATGCAACTGAGCAAAGAAGTGAAGTGGAGAGGAGTGGAGTGGAGTGGAGTGGAGTGGAGTGGAGAGGGGTGGAGTGGAGTGGAGTGGAGTGGAGTGGAGTGGAGTGGAGTGGAGTGGAGTGGAGTGGAGAGGGGTGGAGTGGAGTGGAGTGGAGTGGAGTGGAGTGGAGTGGAGTGGAGTGGATTGGAGTGGAGTGGAGTGGAATAATGGTGTTGTACACCCCAGTCAAGATTCTTTCACTTACATTGAAGGGGTCAGTTGAGGGATGGTAGAAGACAGAGAAAATCACCAATTTTAAGCTTCAGTCATTGAAATGACAAATGATCTTACACAAAGATTTGCCTGGAGAGATTTGAACCTAGGTAGTGAGAGGCATGTGATCTGTAAGCATATGCTTTAGATCGCTTAATCACCAAGGCACCTACCAAAGGAATTGAGTGAAGTATTAGAGTTTTATGTCAAAGTCAAAATTCTTTCATTTACAAGTTGGGGTTTTCAGTTCTTGGATTGTGGATCTAACTGGAACAACTGAACAAAACCAGATCTATGGCGAGTGAAATGACAAACTTCTCACACTAGGATCTCTCAAACTGAGATTCAAACCCAGGTGGTAAGAAGGGTTGTGATCTGTAAACCCCTGCTTTAGACCACTCAAACAAAGGTCCCTACAAAAGGAGAGAAATAAAGTATTAGTTTTAAAGTTTTATGCTCAAGTAAAAGTTTTTTCATTGACACATTACATAAACAACCTTGGGGTAAACAGGTTTTTAGGGCAAAACATCCCAGATTTCTTTAAAAATACAGCACAAAAAGAAAAATACAATCAAAGGGCTGTAACTCTGTAAATACAAAGTTATGTCCCCTGTTGTTTCACCTTGTTATTGTAGGTGTATATCTATACCAAGAACGAAGATTCTATTTTAATTACATTAAAAGGGAGATCAAATTATAGTGTTTCACATTCAAGTCAAGAAAAAATCATTATACCGGTAACAAGGTTGTCAGTTCTTTGATGGTGGGGTGAATTGTAATAACCACTAATTGTCCTTCAACAAAAAAGTAACAAACTTTCTCACTATAGGAACTGTCCAAGTAGAATTTGGACAATAAGCTTGCAAGAGGTGTTGTGACCACCAAGTCCCCTACCTTGGAAGATAAAGACTGGACAAACTAAATAGTGGTAAATCCAGATTTAATCCAACATATCTCCAATTTTTCTTTTATGAGTTTTTATAACATGAATTTAACCTCTGTTTATAAATTTACAAACTATAATTGAATTCCTGAATAAAAACAGAACATAATTTTGAACCCTTTTGCTTTAATTTCTTGTAGGTACTAAATTTTTCTCCCCATTCCAGAACTGACAACACCAATTCTGCATTGAAGGTAAATCAACATTTTGCCCATCAATCTTAATTTTCACCTGTAAAGGTTGCTATTCATACCTGTAGACACCTGTGTTAAATAATTGATCTGTGCTGTTAATTTTTTTTCTACTTCCTCCAAAGTTTTCATAAAATGTGTAGTGTGTGTCTCCACTTGTTTCATAACTGGTTTTTCTTTTGACAACTCCTGTAATGCCAAGCCTATGGGGAAAAAAAAAACAGAAATTCTCTCAACAAAATTTAAATATTAGAAATTATGAAGCCAGAAATCACATTACCAGTGTTTAATCTAGAAGGGAGCATTGATTCTGCCATTCACCCACAAAAATACTGTCTGTGGGCCGGCCCTTGTCCAGACTTTTTAAGTCCTAGTTGAGTTTTTAAATAAATCCAATTTTACCTTGTTTTTACCTGAAGGGTATTTTTAGAAAGTTCAATCTATAATAACCTCAGTTGTTGATGTCTGAAAAAAAAATTCTATAGACATATAGAGACTATAGGCAGATATTTCAAACAATCAGAAGACTCTATTTGCACAAAAATAGGGTTCAACAGCAAACCATGAAATATGTAGGGCCTTTAAAAGTTTAAATTTTGTGAAGTATAAAATGTAATAGCGACATTAGCAATATTTGACATTTTCCATACAAATGACTGCATTACTGAAATATGCTATGAAAAATTTGAATAGGAATTATTGATCTGCATCATTGTTTAAGTATTGCTTTTACAAGGCTTGTTGCAATCACTGGGAAAACCAATGTTTTTGCTTGAGACATACCTAATCATTTTAAAACGTTCATTGGTCTCTGGTTTTTGTAGAAAAAATCTGCTTGTCGTAATAAAAGTGATAAGACTGTGAAAGCAATAATTATTGCTTTTTGATTTAAGAAATGTAGTTTTATATTTACAGTTTGAATTTTTCCAAATGGTACACTATATGATGTAAAATCAACCATACTGGATGGTTGGGATTTCCCTACCCGAAATGAGGAACAAAGCAAGCGTCAGATAAATGTAAAACGCATACACAAGGAAAGCAGTGTGATAAATAAATAAATAAATAAATATTTCCAGTATATACCTGCACTCTGTAGAGAGGTGCCAATTTCTCTTTCTATAGATTCTAATTTTTGCAATCTTTCCATAGGTCCAGCCGGACCTGAAGAACCCGCCGCCATTTTCGGAAATCCCATTAGGTGGTGTTTCCTCAATAGCCGGTGAGGTGTTTCCCAGGTTTAAGGTATCAAGTGGGGTTACAATAGAGTTCTACAGTAAAAGCTGTTCATATTTTTTCTCTGTTGAAACTAGCTTCCACCAAAAAATTATTAAAGATATACAGAGGTGTTTAACTTATATTTAATGTAATAATTATATTTTATGCAAATTATATCCGTATAAAACCCTTGGTTATGCCTCGTTATGAAACAACGGAAATTGCGAAACGCATGCGCCTTGATTGTTCATTCGGTTCCGCCAAAGTTGACCGTGTTGACAGTTGTGTGGTTTTCAGCAACACAGTGAGAAATAATAATGTTTCGGTCTTTAAGAGTTTTGCCAGGCCTTGTGCAGAAGTCAAGTTCCATTGGGTGTAAAAACATTTCAGGGTTAGTTTCTGACGATGAACATCTTATGTTTAACATAAATTTGTAATTTTATAATTGATGAAAAATAATTGTGGACTTTGACCTCGTGTCCGACTATAGTGACTTGTCATTATGTTCCAAAACAAAGTTATGTAATTAAACTTTTAATTTATTTTTTATCAAAGTCACGTGTAAAAGTACTTCAGAAGATGTGACTTTATTTCACAATAATTTAGATAAATATACTGTACATTTATTAATTTATTTTATTATATTGTTAAAATTGAGGTCACCTTTGTTAGAAGTTATTGCAGATACAGAAGTCCTATTCTGCTATTAGCCGCGAATAGCTACAAAATTGTTGATGCGGCATAAAACAATAATTCACTCATGCACCTTATACTGCTATTGTTAGAAAATATTGGGGAAACCCTTGACAAGTCTAAAAGCTAAAAATTATAAAGACATTTATTATCAGAGTCTTTATACTGTTTGCCAAAAAATGATAGACACTCCCTACAGTATCAATCAACATGAACTCACACAATGTATACACACATGATGTTACCTTATTTTATTACAATATAATTTCTAAATCACAGATTAGTGGAGTTGATTATTAAGATACCGTTGGACCAAAATTCTTTATTGAAACACCTTAATTTAACACATTAAAATATTTTATAGGGAGTCATCCTTGAATATTATATGTTAGGTTATTATGTATGATAATATATTATTAATTTTGATTTGTCTTTTTTTTTTCAGACCATGCATAAATATTTTACATAGAAGACAGGCCAGTTCAGAACCAAAGGTAAAGCATCTACACATGGAAGCAGTTGGCTGGCTAAAAATGTCACTGTGTTTGTGACACTGACAGTGAACTATGCTAAATTTTCATAGAAATCCAACATCCCTGTAGTAAAATTGTGTTTATTTGCCTACTTTAGCCTTATCAAGATTGAATTACATATGCCGGAAACAGAATGTTGTATCTGTGTGATTTACATTTGTTAAATGGGGGCCTTTGATGCATACATTATAAATTGTTATTTCAGCCAGTGCATAAACTCTGACAATTTTAACATGTCAACTGTTCATGACCCAATAATTTCCTCTTTACTAAATGTTAAATTGAAGTCGTAGATTTGCCTAGCAATTTTCACTTACATCAGCAGTTTGATCACAGATGGTTTAAATTTCAGCCAGTTATGGATGCTTGAGCTTTTAATTATATTTGATGAATTCTGAAAATCAAATATGTAACATATTTTTCAATTTTACAGGAATCGCAGTCCTTTGGTATGAATATTTTCAGAGGAAAAGTTAGTGTTGAGCAAGTATTTCCATTTCCTGAAGGTAAGTAAAATAAAAGGCATATACATGTGTATACATAAATATAAAAAAAAAAAAACCCCAAAAAAAAACCCCAAAAAAAACAAACAAACAAACAAAAAAAAAAAAAAAAAACACAAAAAAACAAAAGCAAAAAAAGCTTATGGTATTGTGAAGCATGTTTCATGAATGCATTAACTTTAATCCTATCTGGAGCTATCCTGCCAGTTTGTACTAAATTTGGTGGCGGAAATCTTTATCTTAAGTATACTTAAAGTTTACAGATCAACTTCCTGTGGTTTTGAAATGAGAATTTTCAATACCAGTTGTATACATTTTATCAAACTTTATATATATTAAGCAGATGTGAATATACATGACATTTTAACTTGGTTGGAAATTGAAGTCAGACCAGAAACATTAACCTGTAATTTCTATAATATAGACCTGTAATATTATGTGAATAATTATACTAATTGATGTTGTTTAAAACAGTCTTAATTATTTATTATTTGAAACATTTGGACTTTCTGACAAACTTTTGACACAGCAGTTTGTATTCACAAATCTTGACTAATATTTCCTGGATTTAAAAAAAGGAAATTCTGGGACAATGTAATACTTAATTTTACTGCTATTGTTTTATTACCGCTTGTGTTTTATTTGTAAGCTAAATGTATAAGTAACACACACACACACACACTTTATTTATTTATTTATGTATTTATTTTTTTTATTTATTTATTTTAGTTTTAAATGAAGAGCAAAGGGAGACACTTCAGATGCTTGTTGATCCTTGTGCCAAATTTTTTGCGGTAAGAAGAAAATTTTATTTTGGTTTCTGGATTTTGGTAGACTGTTTTCATGAATATATCCAGACCACTTCAACTGGAGATGCATTACTATGGTTCCGAGCCATTAATTATTTTTCGGAGTCTCTTATTTAATTATTTTGATTGGAAATGTAAAATATTACACTGCTAATGTTAATTTTCTGTATTACGTTTAAGTTTTTATGTTTAATGTTTTAACAGTTTTCTGTTGGTAATATCAATACTTATAGATGGTGTATCTGTAAATGAGATTTACGTGACAGATAAACAAGTACTTTGCAGTTGGCAGTAGAAATGAGTTGAGTTGAGTAATGGTGTTTAACATCCCAGTCAAGAATATTTCACTTATATCGAGATGTCGACAGCTATAAGCGAGAGTGCAGAAATTTTGACTGTGCATTGTGCTGATGGCATTATACAGCAGGATTCTTTATTGTGCCAGCCCTACCGTGACACAGGACCTCGTTTATTTTAAGTTCCCATCCAAAAGAACCATGACTTTCATTTCGTAATGCCAAGTGCTTAGCGAAAGAACAGTCTTTACCTATTTCAAGTCTTGGGTCAGACCCGGTCAGGGTTTGAACCCACGACCTCCCACTTACAAAGCGAGCACTCTACCAACTGAGCTACCACAGTGGTTCAGTAGAAATGAAACCAAGAACATAAAATAATAAAAAAAATTGTAAAATAAACATAATGACAAGAAAAGATTACTGATTATAATTCTATTGTCAGGGATTGGGTAATTGTAATGAGAAGCTACACATTTTGAAAACAGTTGGATTTATATAATTTATTTTTTAACCTTAGTGAAAACATTGTTTGAAAAAGTTTGATTTTCATGTGGTTTTATTGTAGGAAGTAAATGACCCTCTGAAAAATGATGCCCTGGAGAAAGTTGAAGACCATGTGATGGAAGGATTGAAAGAAATGGGAGCTTTTGGTTTACAGGTTCCCCAAGATTTAGGTAAAATCAAACATAATACACACAATCATACCAGTATACAGTTTTGTTTATAATTTTTAACAGTGTACTCATTTGAAAGGCAGTGCTTACAGAGCTAAATCATTTACATAACCAATATCCATTGCATTAGATCTATGTCAGAATCAGCACTCCCAAAATTTTGGTCCCGATCACCAGATTTGTACCAATTTTAAATCTTCTTGTTCTGGTAAGATCTGTCATGCTTTAGTTTGCTTAATGGAAGTACATGTATGCTTTTTTCTCTGTACACTCTGGTTTCCTTGAACTTACAGCCTTGATATAAATGAAAGAATCTTCACATTTTATAGGTATTGTTGTAGTCCACTCCTGCACCAACTTTTTCATGTGCTGACCTATGTTTCCATTCTTTGTAGCCAAAATCGCCATTGGCTACTAATTTCTGAGAAATTCTTTCATAAAGTAACATATTTTAGCAAATTTGTGAGAAAATACTTTAAAAAAGACTATATTTTCACAATTTTTTTAAATTTGGCTACTAGTAATTTTAAATTTATGGAAACATAGGTGCTAACTATAGTACACTTATAGTATAAAAACGAAAACTCACATGAAATATATAAGATATACACATAACCATATATGTTTATTTGTACAGTCTAGAAAGGTAGATTTTAAAGGTGGATTTTATGACAGTTTTACCCCCAAAAAGTTCCTGAGGATGGATTTATTGCCTGTTGTAAACTGGACGGTTTTCAATTGGGTGGTCATTATGGTGACCGCTGACAAAAAAAGGTTGTTTATATAGTAGAAAACATTAGGGACAGACTCAGACTGACCGCTACTGACAGGTGCCTGCTCTACAGAGGTGATTGCTGTATATACATATATGTACAGGCACATGATAAATTTGCAGAGTTAAATATCTGTCACATTACATTACAGGTGGTTTAGGTCTAACAAATACCCAGTATGCCAGACTTGTAGAGATAGTCGGAGCTCATGATTTAGGTGTAGGAATTACTTTAGGAGCTCATCAGGTAAATATCCAAATATTTTAGTAATAGTAAGTATGAACAACATATTTCTAAATAAAAAAAATCTCGTTTTTATTAATCTGGTTAAAATAGAATATTTCACCAGCATGTCATACCTGGGCATAAATTTTCTAAAAACCAACTAGTATCTAACAGTTTTAAAACAGCAATTTTGAAAAATTCTTCAATGAAAAAGGGGGATATATGCAATAATGTGAGGTCTAACATATCAAAGAATTTTAAAACTTCATAAAGATTAAAATGGCCACAAATAGTATCTTCAGAATTTAAATTTGATACAATTTGTTTATGACTATACATGATTAAATTAAAAAATAACATCTGACACAAAAATTCCCTTCTTTAGACTATTGACACCTTGTATGGATTTTTCTTGACCTCTGAAAAGGGTTGGATAAAAACTTGAAAAAGGCAATATGCAAGCATGTTAACCTTGATTAAACAAGCACACATCAATCATGTAATCAATTCAACTCAAACAGTGTTTATTTATTTAAACTGAGATTATCTGACATTGCATTATGTGCCTCGAAGTTTTTAAAAATTATTCCAGAAAAATGCAATATACAGTCAAACCTGTCTATAAAGGCCACCCATGGGAATCAGTAAAAGTGGCCTTTATGGACAGGTGGCCTTTATATACATGTTCAATTAATATGAATAAAGAACAGCTGGGATAGAATTTTATTGGCCTTTTTAAGCAGGTGGCCCTTATAGAGAAGTGGCCTTTAAGGCTGGTTTGACTGTAACTTAAAAACTATATTCACTGACTGCTAGACTGACTGCAAGTCAAGTTATCAGGGTGAAAACTGAAGGAGTCGATATGAGTGACTTAACGGTACATGTGATAGAAGACATAGAGGGGCAGTTAGAAGGAAAAGAGGAGGAATTGTTTGCCCTCTGTTTTTGGCTAGAAATACATATACTACAATTGTATATTCTTTGTTCCTTTTCAGTCTATTGGTTTTAAAGGAATCTTACTTTTCGGTAACCCAAAACAAAAAGAGAAATATCTACCAAAATTAGCCAGTGGACAAGAAATGGCAGCTTTCTGTCTAACGGAGCCAGCCAGTGGATCTGATGCTAGCGTGAGTACAAGGCCTTTGTTTACTGTATATCTTTTAAAGCAGAGTTTGTGAGTATTAATCGCAATACATTAATGTCCTAGAAGTGCTAGAAGTTTTACAGAACAATCACAATATGCCTTGATTTCTGAATTTTAGATTATTATTCTATGGATATTTTTAGAAGTATCTATATACATGTACATGGAAGAAAAAAATATTAATCTGAAATAAATTTAAAGATTTGTTCACTAACTGATAAGAAAAGAATCTGGACCTTGAAAAATAAATCTACTGGCATCATTACACTTCCTGGTATGTTTTTGTATGCTGATGATAATGTTTATCATATACAGTTGAATCTCGTTATCTCGAACTCCGCGGGGAAATGCAAAAAGTTTGACTTATTCGAAGTTTGAGATAAACGATGTGAAAAAAAACCAGCAAAAAAGGGAAGTAACTCGTACAGACCTATTGGAAGTCACTTCCGGTATTGTGTAATGCTTATGTCGACAAAATTCTCAGTATTTACCGATGTCTCTGTATCTCTTTTAATACGTGATAAGCAAGTCGGTTACAAAATAGTGTCTACATTGTTCATTTTCAAGTATTGTGAGATAGTATTCAAGTACAATATTTATCATAAGTATATCTGTATACCGCTGACAAGTACATGGACTATTTGCTTTCCAGCTACAAAATATTGTTTACTGTTTTTTTAATAAAAGTGAAATACGTGTGTTAAGTACATTTGTTTTCAGCTACAATGTTGCAGCTGTAAGAATGAAAATTAAAAAAAAAATAAATTAAATATTGTTTATTACACAAAATATCAATAAATTACGGTAATATCAAAACAATTCAACCATATAATCATCACTTTAATCCATAAATAATCATGAAAAGAAAAAAAGAATGTCAATGTTCATTTCATAAACATCATGTAAACTTTTCACGCATTAGCACTATACTTTCAATAAGGTTAATTACAAGAGCACTAATTTTAAAATCTGTCAATAACTGATTACACTATTGTATTTTACCGACAAACAGCGAGTCCGTTTTGTTCCGCATTTCGGTTTCGCTTTTTGTACTTTAATCACCCCAAGCTTTCAGTTGTTTTGATTGATGTTCACATCACACAACCACTATGTTAAGCTTGGCAGTAATTAAAACATCTGTTAATCTTCTTGATGGTTTATTTGTTTATGCAACGATAATAATTAAAGGATTAAAGAAATCAGAAGGTCAGTGCAGTTTAATAATAATGAATGTATTGGTTTTAAATCAACAGTGCCGGCAGTCACTAGATTTTTAAAATTAATTAAATCTACCAAAAAATATTTTCTTAAAATTTTTGTTCGAGTTAAGGAATGTTATTTTTCTAGGATTTTCATTCATGGGGACGAAAAATTTGTTCGGAAATTTGAGATATCTGAGTTCAAGATAACCGGAGTTATTTTAGTTAAATAAAGAACAATTCTGTCAAGACTTTTTCTAAAAGTTCGACTTATCCAAAAGTTCGAGATATCTGTGTTCGAGATAACGAGATTCAACTGTACAAGTCTTTTACATAAAATTTCTCAGTGTTGAATTAGAACTGTTTTGCACACCAAAACCCAACTATATGAGCTCAAACCAATGTTACTATAGGCTGATTTTTCAGGTCTTGGCATGATAATTCATGCATGTTTTAACTTAAGGAATATTGTGGTGTTTGTAGTTAAAATTGCAGAACAGGAAGGAGAAAAATGCAGGGTTATATCAGGGATCAAACCTGGGACTCTCCGCATTATAGGCAAGTGCTCTACCAACTGAGCTACCCAGACTGCTACATTCCTATTCTTTAGTTCCCTAAGGTCCTATGCGAAATATCCCCCTGAATTCTTTCAGATGGACTTTATATGGCTCACAATTACCAGTCCACCACTTCCAAAGGTCATACTGTCCAACAGGGAGGAATAAAAAGCAGGGTCGGACCAGGGACCAACCCTGGACCTCCCGCACTATAGATGAGTGTTGTACCAATTGAGCTACCCAGACGGCTACAATTGTTATTTCCATTTCAGTCGATCAGAACTCGAGCTGTCCCCAGTGCTGATGGTAAACATTACATACTAAATGGAAGTAAAATCTGGATAAGTAATGGAGGACTAGCTGAAATATTCACTGTATTTGCTCAGGTAAGCTTACTTATAACCTTTTATTAAATTTACCTAAGTTAATTGACTAATACATTACCTTGGACCCCGAGGACTGGATTGTCTTATTTACCAGGTCATGATTCTCTCTGCCTCTCACTACTTGGGTTAAATCTCAGTCAGGTAGATCGTAATTGTAGTTTGAAAAGTTTTTTCTTTTTTTTTTACCAAAGGTCATTGGTACAACTTTTTATTTACATTATCTGGTTTTTACCTTCTTTTATGACCAAAGACCTTTAGTACCAACTTTTTACTTGCTTTTTTTTATTTAATTTTTTTTTACTTTTTTTTCACCCAAAGTCATTGGTACCAACTTTTTACTCACAGTTTTTGGTTTTCTACCATTTTGCCGTTGTTTGACCACCATTTTGTTTTGAGATAATGTTACTTACATGTTTGTGAGAACTTTTATGTATACCAGTACATTAAGATAGAAATAAAATAATTTTCCTGTAGCTTTTTACGCTTATTACCCCGGTACCTGACTTAAAATATAAATAAAAAATGTATCATGTTTGTAAGTAATTGATTACCTTCATGTTATTTTTTTTACAGACACCAGTCAAAGATGAAAAAACTGGAGAAACCAAAGACAAAGTAACAGCTTTTATTGTAGAGAGGTCATTTGGGGGTGTCAACAAGTAGGTCACACACACACACACACACACACACACATAACTGATATACATTACAAATGATACAAATGATAAAAATAATTTTATAATAGCATATAGAAATAGAGAGCTTATTTCATATACATGTTCAATACATGTCAATTGCTTTAGCAATGTTGTAGATACCAGATCAACACACAAAGCGGTAAAAAAGAAAAGTAACATATAAATATCACTGAGGAAACAATGCCTGATTTTTGAATTGGAACAGCACTAGATAATTAAGTGATACATTTATCTTGTTATATGCATTAAGTACTTCTATAAAGTACTTCCAGTTTTAAATAGTTTACACTCATTGGTCTCAAAACTCCTTTATAATAAAATCAGTCTTAACAACAAACAATTTCTTTGGCATGATCAGCTGTTAGCTTTGAATTTTACAAATATAGGTAACTACATGACAATGTTCTGAGATAAATGTGTTTAAGAAGGGTGGTTTTATGATTGAAATAAAATCATAGTGCCTGTCTACCGGGTTTGCTGTAGCCTTGGTCATTAGAATATATCATTTATCTATATTAATACCTCTTTTAGGTGCAAACAAAACCATAACACAATGACTATTCTATAAGGATATATTGAATTAAATAACATATGCAATTTTATCTGCAAAGTCGTATATACTCATTTATATAATTAAAAAAAAAAAAGAATAATGTGTATTGTATTGTGTTTTGTTGAAACTGACAAAAAAATCTAACATCTACCATGAATATCCATGTACAACTATTCAAACCTACAGTTTACTGGTAGTGAAAAAAAGTCTGCGCATACTGTAAACATACACATGTACTTATTTTAACATGTATTAGCAATTTTCCTGCTAGGACATTACATGTAGTACTAATTTAAATACACTGCTAAAATACAGGTATGATTTATAGTCTGTTTCTCAAAAGTTCTTTTGCGCTAATTTAAATCCACACGAATTGGTCGAGAATGTAATTTGTGCTAAAATATGTACATGCCAAAATTAGAATGTTTACAGTATTTTCCTGTGTCAATTATATAAAATCATATATATGTATATATATGTATGTTGTATTGTAGTGGACCTCCTGAGAAAAAGATGGGAATAAAGGCTTCTAATACAGCTGAAGTTTATTTTGAAGATGTGAAAATACCAGTAGAAAATATCTTAGGAGGTAATGATATATTATCTCATATTTATTGTCAGACTTTATTGGAAAAAAAAAATACTTCCAAAAAAAAAAGAAAGAAAATAAATTTGTGTTTTTACAATTGACTTCTGATATATGTAACAATTTTGAATGTTAAAAAATATATATTTTTCAAAAAGTTTTCAAGGAAAATTTTTCAGTAAAAACAACAATTTTAGGATTTGATTTACATCTGTATTAATTGGTGTACAAAATATGCCCGACAAAATTTCTGACCAAAATAACTTAATGACATTGATATTTAAAGACATTAACCCTAGCTGTGTAGATTTATTTATTAGAAAATACACATGAATACATATGTATATATGCATGCATATCGTTATTAACAGAGGCATATTTATATGATGTACATTGGTATTTTTTGATATTAGCTTCAAGTTTTAAAATGAGATTTTACTATCAATTTGTAGAGGTTGGTGGTGGTTTTAAAGTGGCCATGAATATTTTAAATAATGGAAGATTTGGTATGGCAGCAGCACTGTCTGGTACTATGACAAACTGTATCAAAAAAGCTGTAAGTATGTAAATGGCTATTGGTTTTAGAGCTTTATGATACCCAGATTGATGTCAGATATTGTTTTTGTGTTTACAAGCCTCCAAAAATTTTGAACAACTCAAAATTATGCCTATATTTAAGCAACTCAAAATGAAACTTATTTTTAAGCAACTGAAAATGATGCCTGGTCAAAGTAAACATTTATTTATAAAAAAACAAACAAATCTCTACAAATCATATAATTTCTTGCTGTGGTTAATCCAATATTTAAATCTTCACAAATATTGAAATACAATGAAAGAAACAACTTGGCTTTATGGTGAGTGAATGGGGAAAAATCTCATAATGGCATGATTTTTACTCATCAACAAGCGAGTAATCTTATCCCTGGTTTACATATATGTTCATTATTATACCAAATGGTAAAATTATCAGGGTAATTAAGGGTTGGACTTATTTAGGCTTGAAAAGTTTTCAAAATTTTGACAGAAGTTCATAATATTTAAGTTTTAAATACATGTATTTGAAAAATTTCCCTAATTTTCCTTCATATATGTTAATATATCATATGTATGTATGTTAAACTTTACAATGTAAAAAAGTTAATCTTATTGAAGTATAATTCTGGTTTTTATCAGGTGGAACATGCTGCAGGGAGAACACAGTTTGGAAGTAAAATTCACACATTTGGAGCAATTCAAGAGAAGATAGCTAGAATGCAAATGGCACAGTATGTTACTGAGGTGAGATAAAGAGTAAAATGTCTGTGTACATGTATGATAATAAACCAACTGAAGTGAGTATCAGAGTGTTTTATCCTAGCAGTGTTAATTTCTAAGCGTATTAATGAGTTCCATTCTTGTATTAGCTGGGTAGACAAGAACATGGGGATCTACTAATGACCATCTTTAACAACATTCCACTGGTCTTATTTGAAACGTCAATCCCTTGACCTTTGTTCATCAAAATTTTTATTTTAAACACTAAATCATCTTTATCCTTTGTCTGTTGTATAATTATGAAGACTACATGTAAATGGACTAGGTACAATAAATGCTACATCAGTGATACATAAGGTTTATTTCTTTCATATTCAGGCTTCCAAATTCTCTGTTATCACATGTTGCTGTAACTGCTATGAGTTGATCTATTTATATTTGCACAAATTTTATAAGAAATTTCATACTAGGTTTTTTCACTCATATTCACTTGTAGATTGTAGTTAGATTTTCACTTGTTTGGTTTGTGGATTGTTATAAAATTTTTCTTTTTTTTTATTGTAAAATTTTATTATGTTGGTTTGTAGATTTTTGTTAATATTTTGGTTTGTATTTTATTTTAGTCAATGGCTTACATGGTATCAGCCAACATGGATCAAGGTTTTACAGAATTCCAGATAGAGGCTGCCATCAGTAAAGTGTACGCTTCTGTAAGTAACTAAATACCATAGTTGTAAATGCATTATTAGCAAATTTAATTACTGTAGCTGTAAATTTTGTGTTATTTTGCTAATTTAATTAATGTAGTTGAAAATCTTCATTTATTTTGCTTTTATAATATTGGTTTATCTTAATGCTCTGTAAATCTGCACAGTAAAGAGTTCATGTCTCCAGTTTCAGGATCAGTATTGGTGTTCATGTCGAGGACTTTTTAATTCAAGATTTTTAAAATGTATCAAATGTTCAAGCTACCTGTATTTTTTGTCATCTCTTCTTAATGAAGGGTTGATTTGTATAACAAATTAGCCTTATTAGAAAATTTGGTGTGAAAACTGCATAGAACAAAAGTTATTTTCAAAAACAAGTTCAAATTTATATACTTAAGCATTAAACTTCGTTTGTAATCAATCTATGGTGGCTTAGATCGAATAACTCTCATGCTAATTTGAATAAACTGCAGGGGTTTATGACTAATTAGCGTGAGAGCCATTTGATCTAAACCATCATAGATTGATTACAAACAAAGTTTAATGCTTATATTTACAATCCATAGCTTACAACTTAAAATGTTTGAAATTTGATTAATTCATTCAAGATTTTCGTGGAATTGCCTTGTGAATGCCGAACAGGTTTCAACTGCATCATCATACGAAAGGTCGCATGTGAAGCTTTCTGTCTATGCTGTGATATCACTTGTCAAATAGTTTATTACAGAGAATTTGATTTGGATTGTAAATATTTTCACATATATGTACATTATGTAAATCAAAGGTGAAAAAAATGAGACCAAATATGAAATATTTAGACCCGTTTAAATACAAACCCATGCATTGATAATTTTATTTGATATTTTCACTGTAGGAAGCAGCTTGGTTTTGTGCAGATGAAGCTATCCAGATATTAGGTGGCATGGGATACATGAAGGTAGTTTTATATTTACTTTTGTGGGTTGCTAATGTCAAAAAAAACAAAATAGAACATGGTTTCCTCTATATACATGTAAGACTAGACATTATCATTTGATTTCCATGAGCCAGGGCCTCAGTAACTTAGTGAACATGGTTTCCTCTATACACATGTAAGACTAGACATTATCATTTGATTTCCATGAGCCAGGGCCTCAGTAACTTAGTGAACATGGTTTCCTCTATACACATGTAAGACTAGACATTATCATTTGATTTCCATGAGCCAGGGCCTCAGTAACTTAGTGGTCTTAAGCCAAGCTTAGTGACCACAGCCCCTTTTCCCACTTAGATTCATGTGTGCAGATCTAAGTGTGAAAAAGGTTTGTCGTTTTTGTTGCTGAATTTCTGTGATTTTCTACATGGGACTCTTTCTTTCAATAGAATTGATACATAAGTACATGTGACAGAACTTTGACTGGGGCATTAAACACGATTGCCCCCAAATTGCTTCTCTCCCATAAATCAGTTATCGAGTATATCTTGGTATTACCCGAGATGTGATGTAGATCTTACTATTTCTCAGTATTAAAAGACCAAAAAAAAAAGTAAAATCAAAATTTACAATCACAAGTAAGAAAATCTTTTGTGGCATGAAATAGCATTGAAAATATTCAATCATAAAGAGTTTGACTATTGTAATTCGAGTGACACATGTATATATACATGTATATTTATATTTTAGGACTGTGGTTTAGAGCGAGTGATGAGAGATTTAAGGATTTTCCGTATCTTTGAAGGAACTAATGATATATTGAGGTTATTTGTAGCTCTTACTGGAATACAAGTTAGTAAACTTAAATTTGCTTTCCTAAATTTTCTGTAGTTTGCACATTTTGTCTTAAGTCATTAAAAAGCCACTAAATAAATAGACTGACCTTCAAGTCACTGGAAACATATACATGAACAATCAATATTTTTGAATACCTTGATTATCCAAAATTCTTGATAAGACGGGACTGTCAAATTCTTAAAATCTTATTTAAGCCATTTTGATTTAAATTTTGTAATTCAAATGCTACCTAATTTTAGGTCCTAAATGATAATTTTTATTAAAAAAAATTTCCCGAAAAAAATTGAAGTTGACATTTTTGTTCAGCCTTATCCAGTTACAAAACTCATTGATATCACCTCAAGTTTACGCTCATTTCTGATTGATACCCCATTATTTTATGACAGCAACTCATTGTATATAAGGATAGAATGGTTTCAGTTGGCCTTTTTTATGTGTTATGTATTTTTTTAATGCAGTATGCTGGAAATCACCTTAAAGAACTACAGAAAGCCATGAAGAATCCCGCAGCTAACATGGGGGTTTTATTTGGTGCTGGTAGTAAGAGAATAAAAAGGTCAGTTATACAGATACATTGTTATAGTAATGAAATTAAAAGAAGTTTCCATTTACAACAAGGGCAAGATTTTTTATTTTTATTAATTTTTCTGAGAACAAAGTCGTTAATGCTTTAGATGTGCCAATGTGTATAACAGTCTGATGATTGCTAGTGCACCCACGGCGACTTTTTGTAGGGTGCATGCTCACCAAGTCTGTTTGCTGCAGATAAGCATACCATTCCCCGGTCTATTATCCTTGCAGTCTCTCCTCATAATGCTAAGCACCAGAAGGGGAAGCAATATCTCACATTTTTAAGTTTTTTTAAGTGTAATATCAAGACATCAAAATGCATTTGTGGCTTTTTAACAAATCACTGATTTCCAAGAATAACTAAATAACTACATTTTAAATTTTAAAATCATTTTAAATTGAAATTACAACTGATATATTTGTTTGATATTTAACATCTTTCTTATTCTTCATTATAGAAATTATGAGATAAATTCATTTACAATCAGTTTGAAATAATTATCACAAAAAATGTTTTATATTTGTTTTTTTTTTTTTTCAGAATGGCTGGTATGAGTTCTGGTGAATCACTTACTCAGTACGTCCATGGTGACTTGGTCAATTCAGCTAATCAGGTATGTTTTCAACTGTAATGTCTTAAAAATTGACATTGAAATAATCCCTTATTTGAGCTGAGTGTTCACTCAGTTGAGTACCGGTAAACGACTGGGAAAATTACAGAACATAAAAAAAACACTCATATAATTACTTAATATAAAGATGATGAACATTAGAATGATAATAGTTACTTACAGTAGGCATTAAAAGTTTCTAGATTTTGAAACGAACCACGATACCCTTAACCCCAAACCTTCCCCATTTTAAAATCAACACAATAATTGGAATGAATTGTACTCTTTAGAAAACTTTATTACAATTATTGCACTTTAATGGTTTTTTTTTTCTCACTCAGACATCTAAAGCCATTGAAGATTTTGGTGCTACTATAGAAGATTTATTAATAAAACATGGAAAGAAAATAATAAGTAAGTTTAGTGGCTTTTTATGGTGTGGATGTATCCAGGCATATAGCTGTGTGGATATAGTTTTTATTTCTGAAATGGTATTTTCATGACATCTGATAAACATGTCGGGTTCTTCACACTTTTTCCGTCTGTTTCTAAACCCCTCATTGATGCATATTGAAAAGAGAATAACCTTTATATAACAGCTGTCATATTTGTTTGTTTTATATCGAAGTGTCAAGATCACAAAGATTATTTTGAAAATCGGTTTGAAGTGCTGCTATCAAGGAATTTTATTCTAAAAAAATCACAAAAAATTATAAACATACAGGTAGTTAAATGATGATTTTTTCAGTGAGGTCTTTCCTTGATGTCAGAACATGTACATTTAATCAATAACTCAATTCCTTTGAGGGAAACTGCAAACAAATGATTTTAAGTAAACAAATGATGTTTCAGAATCATAGATGTACATTTGCAAATTTTGGCTTGGCAATAACATGACTTCTGATGAGAAATTTGATAACTCTTAAAACAGATGATTAATATTGTGCAAAAATGTGATAGGTTCAAAATTATATCACAGACGTGAAGTTTGTTAAGCGATTTAGAAGTTTTGAGTTGTAATTACTTTATAAGTATCTATATTAGCATGTACAGTCAAACCTGCCTTAAAGGCCACCTCTCTATAAGGGCCACCTGCTTATAAAGGCCAACAAAATTCTATCCCATTTGCTCTTTGTCTATATTATTTGAACTTGTATATAAAGGCCACCTGTCCATAAAGGCCACTTTTATTGATTCCCATGGGTGGCCTTTATAGACAGGTTTGACTGTATCATATTTGGTGCTCCCACTGGTCTCTAATATTTAGTGTGTATTAATATTGGTGCTGTCATTGTTTCCTCTGGGACAGGTGAACTAAAATAAATTTATTTCTGTACTGATATTGGCGGAAATAAATTTTACACCAAAAGCGCCAATATTAATACACAGCCAAAATAAATACTTATACAGTATTTGGTAGATAGTATAAGTCCCGTTGATATTTGAATCTTTTATGTAAATGCTATACATATGATGATTTTAGAATTGATTAACTGATTGGAAAAAAAATTTAAATTAAACTCCATTCCATTTATATTTTCAGATGAACAATTTATATTAAAGAGAGTAGCTGACTCTGCTATGGATATATATGCCATGGTTTCTGTTTTATCAAGAGCTTCCCGAGCATTTAAGAGGAACGAAGCGTCGGCTCAACACGAGAGTCTTATGTGTCAAGTTTATTGTGATGAGGTATGAGAAACGAATATTTCGAGTCAGGGACATTTTTTTCATGGTATCTGAATTATTACAAGTTTCTTGATCATTAAAGAGGAATGAAGCATCCTCTCAGCATAAGACTAGACTCTTAAATGTCAAGTTTTTTTTTATGATACACAAGTTTCAATAGCTGTGTTTTGAGTCCCGCAGATAAAATCTTAAAAACTTTATATGATGTTACACTTAAAGAGTTTGATTACTTAGAATGTGTCTAGAATAACTTTAAGCATAGAAATACATGAAGGCAATGAATACTACTAATACTTTGGAGATTTGAAAAATGGAGAAAAAAAAACAATTTGAAGTTCTTTGAAATGTTTCTTGCTGAGGGTAACAGTGATTTTTTTTTTCTTTTTTTTTTTTCAATTTCATCCTGCTGGTGGTGAAATTCTCATAAAGTTTGATTTATTTGACAGACAGCTTAAATTATTTAAGAAGAACAAATCTTCTGTAATATTTTTTATTTTAATAAAGTCACTATACAATTGTAGTTGCACACATTCTGTTTTTATTTCCACGTCTTAAACAATTTTTAGTTTCAGAACTAAACATTTTATAGAGATGCATGTATGGGAGTTATCGCCCATCATCTTTGCAGTCAAAATTTTTACATTGTGGCACAAGTAATAATAATATTTATTTTACTGTTGCAGGCTTCAGAGAGAATAAGTGGTAACTTAAAATCTACAAGTAATTCAACAGCACTGAAAAACTTCAACCGTTTAGCTCAAATCTCGGAAGATATAGTTAAGAATGAAGGACCACTACAGGCACATCCGTTAGGATTTTAATATTCACGGAGTGACTTACTAGGCACATAAAAATTTGTTTTCCACGTGGTTTACAATAAATTATAATTTTTTTCAACTATGAAAAATTTCAGCCATTTAGCTCAGATCTCTGAAGATGTGAGAACAAAGAACCATTAGAGGCTCAGGATTTAAATATTTATAAAGTGACTTATGAGACACTTTTCTATGCATCACATAATGAAGTTCTAAGAGATAAACTGTTAAATAGAAGGTGATTGCATCACATTTTTGATATCAAGAGATTTTTATGTTACCGAATAATTGCAAACTATCAGAAAATATTCCATAGGTATTCAATGTGACTTGTCTCATGGGGAGATTTGTAGTTTTTTTATGCCAAATTTATTGGTGCCAGTGTATGTACTTGAAATCCATATTGCTGTTATGAACAGAGTTGGTGTGTAGCAGATTTAAATATTCTTATAGGGATACTAAAATATATTTATGAGAATCATTTGAATTAGGTTTCCAATTAAATGCTCTAGCTATCAAAACCAAATGGCTTTGTGAAATGTCCTTTACAGTGTTCCTTTCCCTAAAACTTACTACAAACTTCAAGATTTTTTTTTTTTTTTTTTTTTTTTTTTTGGCATTTTGTTCCATTTTGTATTACACTGTATTTTTTATATTAACAGAAAATATTGTTGACCAAATCTGATACTTATAATCCATAAATTTTCAAAATATCAAATATTTTTAAAATTCAAATTCTCAAATTTATATTTGTGGCTCCCAAATTTTAGCTCATAATGCAAAAAAAAACCCAGAAAACTTTGTTGATGATTAATGATTGTTTAATATCAGTCCTGATGTAATCAGCTTCATGATCTTAAGTCTATATGTAATTAGAATCTCTGTCTCAAAAATATGTCATTTAGTAATTTTTTGAATAAAATTCCAAAAATGGTTTATTGGTATGTTAAACCCTGGCATCGTGAATATGTGAACTGTTTAAGATGCTTGGTTTCTGTGTGTATGAATCTCTTGCAAAGATCCAAAGATTGTTGTTAGCATTAGTTAATGTATATATGAATATTGACTTCATATTGGTGTATGTTTATCTTGTAATGAACTCAAAGCTAGCTAGCCCTTGTCTGAGCTAATTTATTAAAAATAGATGTAAAGATTTTTGTTATGATAAAAAAAATAACATTGCATTAAATTAAAGCTTAAAGATTTTTAAAACTATTTTTTCCAATTAGTGAGGTTGTGGATATTTTATTTTTGCATGACTTTTTATGAGGGATAATATCATTTCTTAGATCCTTACAAGAACAGGTTAGTCAGTAAATAAGAACATTGTGCTTAATGAAATCAGATATCAGGGATTCAATACTAGTCTTGTTATTTTATAAACATGTATCAGTTCACATTATACAATTATCAAGTTCATATTCAAGTCACAGATATTTTATATATTTGATTAAGTTCATACAGGTAGTAGCAGCCTCGTCTTATAAATTTCTGTATTTTTGTTATCTTTATCTGAGATGCTGAATTGGTGAAGTTAGACAATATTGCAGGCTGTTGTGCCTATTTTTTGTCATACATACATGTAATTCTCTAATTTGAATGATGCTAAAACCTGTTTGATTAGTTGGTTTGTCATGTATTGAAGTGTAACACAGTTGTAATTTGATTGAGGGCATGGTTACATGGTTTTATAAGTGTCTACTTTATAATTGTGTGCTGTACTGTACAGAAATAGCAGTAAAGATAGAGAAATTGAATTATTCAGCACAATCAATGCAATTCTTCATCTCAAGGTTTCCATATATATATTTAATACATTTATACATGTATGTTAGATGCACATATATAAAGATGTAAATCATGATCAACATAATATTATATTCATCCCTGTAGTGAGTTTGCAATGCATAGCAATGCATTAGAGCTTTAGTTTAGTTAGCTTATATTATGTAAGGGTCTTCAGGTAATTTTTTTTTACTATCATTAAAGTATTTAGTTAGCTTATATTATGTAAGGGTCTTCAGGTAATTTTTTTACTATCATTAAAGTATTTCTAGTTTAAGTTATCACATTAATTAAAAAGCAATGCAAAAGAAGAGACCCTTAGATGTTTTATTTACCACTACCACGACCCTCCCATCCCCTACACACGCACCTTAGTTACCTCATTACTATATCAGTTTATTCTGGTTGTGTTTGTTTAAGGTTTTGTTGTTCATTTTGAAAACCAGGCCTGTTAGTTTTATAATATATAATAATTCCATCTATAATTTCAGTAAAAACGTTTCTAACCAAAGTGGTTAAACCAAAATCCTGAATTATTACATAAACATGACACACTTTTTTTGGTCATATTTTTAATAGTCTGTATAGATTCAGGCTTATTATTTTGTACAATTTATGTCATAAACTTGTTTCAATTGCTTTAAAATGATCCAACAGTACAAAAACTCACTGGCATCCAAATTTGAAAGAAAGTATTTTAAGTAGAAATTAAGCCAAAACATACAATAAGCTTGTTAGTTTACAGTAGATACGGTAAATTTGATGGATGTATGTGTACAAGTGTTGTAGTACATTGTTTTGTATATCTGATATGCATAATACATAACAATGAATACATGAATGGAAAAATTCTTTTGTTTTAGATAATTATTTTTCAATTTTTTAAAAGTCAGTTATGATTTTATAGAAAATTATCTTTTGATAATTGTTTTCAATTTTCACAGAACAGTTTTGATTTTTTCTGGAAAATTATTATGAAACAACTAGATTTTTATGGTCATCATGTTAGTTTTCATGTTAAGAGATTTAATATCTGATGTAGAAGATTGTGTGTAAGAAGAGAATATTTTTACGAGTTTTGCATATGCTACAGTTATATAATCAATTAGTTTAGTTATGTTTTGGTTTAGCAAGGATTCTGTTTAAGTTTATTATATCTTAATATTTTTGAGTTGAATATAGATTTGGGTGACTTCTCTTATCAATCTATATTCTTTCCTGCCTAAATTATAGGTAGAAAAAATTAATTTAAACATTATTCTGTTATGTTTGAATTAAATTTAAATCTCGTGAGTTTCAATTTGATAAGTAACCAGGGTTTGTTGTGATTATAATTTCAAATTGTTGTCAATTATTACAAATTTGTTATTAAGTTTTTATATAAAAACAGTTTATTTGAATAAACGTTTCATAACAAGAACAATTAGCTTATACTTAAAAAATGTTTCTATGTAAATAATATAAAAAAAATGATTTCTGTAGAGTTACAATGTATGAAAAAGCCTCAATGTTTTCTAACATTTTTTCATAAAAAGATATTTTCCTCGAGTTATCCTTCTATGGAAAATTGAATTATATGCTAACAGATTATTTCATATTACATATGAAATATTAAATTTTATCATTCACATATAAATAGAATGTTCCAAAAACTGAAAATTGGTAGAAATCCTTTCTCATTATACTTTAAAAGCTTCTGTGATAATTGTAATTCAAAACTTCGTAAAGTCTTGAAGACTCTGAGGACAAAGTGCTGACACACTAAGTGTTATATTTATATGTATCGTTAATTGTGTTTAAATGTTATAACATGTTAAAAATAAAGCATTATATGATTTTGCACATGTTATTGTTTACTTGTTTTTTAAGCTAGTATTCATCTAGTTGAATAGAACTTGTTTCATAGTATGACATTGTTTCAAAGTGTTCATGTTTTAAATGGATGAACTCATCCAACTTTAACTGGTATTTGTGTTATATATTTCATAATCCTCTTTCCATTTCACAGTCCATTCTTTATCAACTAGAAAATGCCAGTTTTTATGAAAAACATTCTTTTCCGAAATCTTTCATCATTTTAAGCATTGCAATACATATTTGAGACAGAAAATATTATCAATTGAATTTCTAAAATATTGTGCCACAGTCTGTAAATTCTTATACTCTGCTTGTGTATGGACTATAACTCTGATGATATTTTAGATAAAATATTTTCAACATAGCATTGACTCCAAGTTAAGTTTCCATTGTCCATTTCACACACAGCATGACATGTCCTTCTGTCCCTGTATCATTTTGCACAGCTTAAGCCCTTATATCTTGTGACTTGCTACACATATGGATTAAATGTATAAGAATTCATTTGTCCTCTGCCATTTGTCCTCTTTTTACATTTATCCAAACGGCATAGTAATGCCTCTCCTTTTGGTAGCTATATAACCTTTTCCTTCAACAAGAGTTGAACACAAGTTTTAGCAATTTTATATTTTTCATTAACCTGGTCAAATTAAAAAGAGAGAGAGAGTACACATTAACATAGTGTGTGTCAAAAAGTGAAAGTTTATGATGAAGTAATGTATTTTCTACTCGATCAAAAACTATCCAGGCGAGTCATTTTGATGCATTAAAAAATTGTTTAAAAAATTCATAAATTAAATGATCGGATTCCTCATAGGTGCTGCTTAAAATGACATATACATGTATATCCATATCTATTTATATTAAACTTCTCTTTGTGTTTTGTTGATTTTAAATAACCAGGAAAGAACCATACCTGGAATTGAATTAAATAACAGTGTATAATGAGTAACTTTAAACCGTATGTGATTATAAAAATAAAAATGTGGCAGAAGCACATCGTAAATTTTGAATTCGAAAAATATTGTTAGTATAAAAACAATTTGTTCTATTATACATTTCTATTAAGAACATTGTACTTAAAATAATGTCTTGTTTTGCTAAGCACATACAACTGGAAGATATTTAAGGAATAAAATTCAAAGACGAAATTGGATAAAATAAAGCTTGTCCTCTTGATATTTCTTAGCCTTGTCTTTTTTTTTTTATTATTTTTATTATTTTTTTTTTACATAAGATGACTTTACGAACGAGATACGAAAGTTCGCCACAGCTCAATGCGTCATTGCTTTTGTAATTGCTTTCAAACTTAGAATCTTATAACATACTTATAAAGGAAAATGCTGCAATCATGTAAAACATTCCATCCCAGCCGATACGATTTTTTAAGTTTGATGTTAGTACGGCAGATAAAGGTGAAGTTATTATCTGAAAATAGAAGTAAGAACGATAATTTTATTCATCAAATTATTTAATTAATTACGGTAAAAATTTAGAACCATTCCACTGTACACTGTCGGAAGTTTTGTAATTAACGATCTTAATGCGAGTTTGTTATATTTTTGTCATATTTAGTCGTTTATTAATATGTTTTTTATCTCCGTTTCGAAGGATATAGCCGAGTGCAGTGTTTTCAGTTAGATATTTCCTTTTTTCTTCTTTATATCAGTAATAACGAAAAAATATTTTTTTTAAAACGAAACCTGCGAATCTCTGCAAGTAAACTGACAAATTTTCGCACAAGGACATGCACCAAGGTAATTGGAACTTAGAAAGCGTCACTCTTCGTAATTTGCTTTAGAGTATTTTACACCAAAACACTTCCAGTTAATTTTACATGATCATCCAGCTTTATTTATTTAAAAATTTTGAACTTAAATTGAAAATGTCAACTTATATTTTTTTTGCCAAAAAACCTCTTCTGGTTTTACTTTCATCAGACTTCATTAAATCCGTTTGAAATGAATAATTTGACAAGAATATTTTGCTCTAGTTATAAAAGAATTAGTTTTTAGACATGCTAACTTTGTATTTACTAAATATTTTTTCTTCAAGTCAGTTTGAAATGGTTAATTTGACAATTTTGTATTTACTAAAGCATAACATTTTTCTCAAGTCAGTTTGAAATGGTTATTTTTACAATTTTGTATTTACTAAAGCATAACTTTTTTCTCAAGTCATTTTGAAATGGTTAATTTGACAATTTTATATTTACTAAAGCATAACTTTTTTCTCAAGTCATTTTGAAATGGTTAATTTGACAATTTTATATTTACTAAAGCATAACTTTTTTCTCAAGTCATTTTAAAATGGTTAAATTGACAATCTGTAATGATCAAAGAATGCTAATTTTGTATGCACTAAGATATAACATTTTTTCTTTATCCAGGAGTTCAGTTTTACGTTAATGTATCCATCATAGACGGTTTTATTGTTTTATTCCTAACCTAGAAATTACTAGACTTAAGTAACAAGAACTATTGTCATTGCTTTTTATAACCTCGCCAAAATGAAACTTGAACGAAAGAGTCGTATCCCCAAATCACAAAATTCATGTGTAATGAAAAATCCTTATGAGTTGTCCCGGTAATATTTTGTAGAACAAAATAATATTGTGGGCTAGATAACGGATGATAAAGAAATATAAATAGTCTAGTAAATACAGTTAGATTTTTTTGTTTAAACAATTATGAAAGTACATATTAAGTTACATATTAAGTTTCTGAATAAAGCATATGTTAATTTTTCGAATATACTAAAACTAGAATAACTTAATGTTAACCAAGATACCTGTTTAATTTCGATATGCCATATGTGCATATTTCGGAAATTCATTCCGTATCAGTGACACTATAGGGGCTGACGAAGTTGATAGCATGACAGGAAAAAAAATCGAAATTAATAAATCGAAGTTCAAAAATCACATGAATCCAAATCCAGATAAGTAATGCTTTGCGGGAACAAATCTTTATTTAAAATAAATTTCAAAAGTAACGACAGCTTAAAATTTTGCTACATGGTAATTTTTCTGACAACACAGTACTGAACAGCGGTACCGACTACGGGGAATAACTGATACTTTTAGTAAATACAATGCGGTTGCAATAAAGACAACCACTTAGTTAAACCTCTGATGTTCCTACTTCAATATATTTAGTAAATATCTAACAAAAATACCTATTAAATTTTGATGTGTCATATGTGCACAATTCGGAAAATCATTTCTCATCAGTGACAATAAGGGGGGCGAAAAGTTTAATAGAAAAAAATGATCTAGTTGTTTGCATTGCATTTTGCTCTTAGTAAGAGTGGCTATTGTACTTACACACGCAGTATATATTATACCAAAATTTACACCATAATGTTCTTTTCCAAACGCTTTTGCTGTAGCTGTAGGTAACAGGACAGAGTTTCCACTAAGTGATAGGAATAATAAACACACATATACAACGTAGAGTTCTCTGCTAACAAGACTTGTTACATTAAATGTCAACATTAAGATACACATCAGACCTGACGACAATATCAAAGATGTCTGAAAAAGAGCAATGTTAAAGAATAATGCAGTAAGACAAGTATGATAAATTACCCCTTTATTCGTATCTCACTCTGTATTTGACAAAGAATTATACAAAATTGTTTAATTTGCTAAGACATTATTCATCTAAAGCCTTAGCGCTTATGCTCTTCATTGACGTTTAAGTAAGGTTATTGGATCTAATGTCAAAAAAAAAAAAAAAAAAAAAAAAAAAAAAAAAAAAAAAAAAAAAAAAAAAACCAGAATAATAAAATTTTCCTCTATATATTTATTCAACTTTATTAATGATCTTGAATGTGAATTGATAAACGTATATTGTGACTAATGAGCATAAAACTTCAAACACGAGGCTTACATTAGACCATCAAGTGTGTCTGAAACATCTTCTGAAGGACCCCATTAATTTAACTTTTCGTACAAAATGAGTGTGTGTAAACACAAATTTAACTATACTAAATGTCTTAAACATATTCTGAAGTATAAAAAAATGAATTCATCTTACCCTAACAGAATACTTATCTGATAATATTCCCCATAATAACCGTCCACCGCCATTACATGCTGCAGCTAATGATCCAACAATCGCTAAGAAATGATCGTCTCTAATAAATGTTTGACCAAACGCCTTAAGTGAAAATATAAGAATGAACTAGTAGTGAAAATACTAGATACAAAAAAAGTGGAGTGGAGTAATGATGTTTTACGCCCCAGTCAAGATTTTTTCACTTATTTCGAGGTGGCCAGTTCTGGGATGGTGGAGGAAACCGGAGTAACCGGAGTAAACCACCGACCTTCGGCAAACGAACTGACAAACTTTCTCACACTAGGATCTGTCCCGAGTTCGTTTCGAACCCAGGTGGTGAGAGACGCTGTGATCCGTAAGTGTGCGCTTCGGACCACATTAGATAAAAAAGGACCTTATATGTATATATAAAAGATCCTTATCTAGGTCCTTCCTCCTTAAGCGAATTTGTATAAAAAAACCTACATTTAATTGAATTTCCCTAGGTAACAACAGATTAAAAACGAAGGCAATATTTAACTTTTCAACTTTTAAAAATTTTTAGAGTGCATTTTTATAACCAGTAATACAAATTTGTGCCTAATTTTATAGAAATGTTTACACAAACACACACACACACACACACACACACACACACACACACACACACACACACCGTTTTTTATGTGACATGGCTTTACTAACCAAACTCTACAAAATATGTTTTTTTACCCACCTTGTATAACGTCGATATAAAAGTTATACCTTGTCCATTCAATAGGAAAATAAACCATAAAATATATAGAAATTTGTTTCTTAGAACTTCCCGAGGAGTATATTCTCTTTTATTACCTTCGTTCTTATCACTGCAAATTTAAAATAAAATGGAGGAAAAAATAAGATGATTTAGTGCACAGTGTCTTACAAACACTGTCGGCAAAAACTTTATAGAACTGTTATCCCAATCTTCAATATAGCGTTGACACTGTTAAAAAATATAATATATATATTTATATATAATCGATATAATTTCGCGTTTTTTCTATATATTCCAATATTATTATACACAAAAACAAGGGTATACATATGTCTAATGAATGGTGATATAATACTTTGTTTAATATATAACAAATACTTGCTAAATTTTGATGTGCCAGATGCGCACACTTCGGAAAACCATTCTTCATCAGTGACACTAGGGGCCGAAAAAGTTGATAGATTAAAAAACATACGCCAAACAGTTGCAAATTAATGCATCGAAAGTTCCAAAAATATGTAAATCCAAATCCAGCTAAAGAATGTCTTGCAGGAGAGAACAGACCTTAGTTTTAAATAAATTTCAAAAATTAAGATGACTGAAATTTTTGCTAAATGGTATATGGAATTATGGAACTATATAGAACTATATTAATTATGGAACTATATAGAATCTACACTTGCTTTTTCTGTTAGCCAACTGTTGTTTGTATTGAAGTTGAACAATTCAACGTCCATTTTCGGAAAGCACTTGTTCTGAAAGGTTTTAACAACTGAATACAAGTTAGTCATGTCAAAATTTGACAATTTTATGTTTTATAGTTTCTTATTTGTCACAGTGAGTAATAACACTTTTGATTCGTTTTATTTTTTTTTATTTGGATTAATTTTTACCTTAAATGTTCCTTCCCTTGTTGTTGGGTGTGATCTGTCGCAAAATCTGTGCATTCTGTTTTTTCTATATAATCAGTTTGTTTTTTTAAATTACCTTCAGCAGTTATTGGATCTTTTACAGTACGATATGGTTTGGATGTATTGTGTTGGCCATTGGAAGTGAGCATTGTTTCTTCTGTTAGATATGTTTGTTCGCTGAATTTATCCTACAAAATTAATATCGTAAGTTAAAAAAGGATGAAAAAATAGAACACTGTTCATGCAGCTCATATTGTGTAATTTCAGCCTATTAAACGGTATCATACCTTTGACAACAGAGAAAATTGAGAACACTGCACATCGTTAACGGGCTGGAACATCAATAACATTGTAATTTAATTTTAGTGCTAAGGTTTTGTAAGATTAAAGTAATAAAACAAACAGTTGATGTAAAAAACACAATTCTAAAAAATAAAGTAAAAACTGGCCAATTTGTTTCGTGATCTTTCATTAAGGAAGTGAGACTGGATGTTGAGGAAGGGTAGGCACCTCTTGTCTAGCTAGCTAAGAATTTGTGTGAAAAAGGTAAAATAAGTGGTCGTATTTCAACACTTTAAAAAGAATTAAATTTACAAGAAATACTTACAATTCCCATTCGAGGATTAACCAACAATAACGAACCAATCAGCTGTATTCCAGTATAACACAAACCTAATATCAGTATACAGGTTGGAACATTGTCTAATATATCACTCTGACTGAAATAACTTTAAAATTTAAAGGTATATTTGTTCGGTGTCTTCAACAGCAGCATGACAGAAACATTACAGTTGTTTAATGTTTAATGTTTTATTTTGCAAATCACACATGAAAATATTTTTTTGAATGAGGAATGATTTTCCGAAATGTGCACATATGTGGCATCGAAATTTAACAGGTATTTGTGTTATATATTTTTACAAGTGTTAAAGTAAAAATAGTCTTGTCAACAAAGGAAATAATTAAGTGTTTGTATTGACTTAGTCTAATCATTAGCAAATATTTTATCTCTTTGATATTCTTCAATATATGGTTTACAATAACATTATAAAGTGTTTTAGGAATTTATTTTCCATTGAGAAAGAGTTTAATCTATTGTCTAAACATTTTCTTTATTTTATCACAAATACGTTTGAATTGTATAAAAGGAGGTAATTGTATCTTTGTCAGTTGTTGCAAAAAAGCCTGCATAATATATTAATATATCACCTATTAGATAACATAAAATAAAATCGAAAAAAATAATTTATTCAACAGTTGATAAATTCTACCCCAAAAAGTAAACAGTGTGATGTTCGAAATACCTTTTATATGTTACGTGTAACAAACTTTAAAGATATTGTTTTATCTTAACATAGGAAACTTACCGATCTTTTCCATGCCCTTGCTGGTCAGGAATTTTATTTTTTGGGTTAAGATATGCAGTCTGAATTGGATCAAATATGACAGCTCCTCCCCCGATACCAGCCACAATCAATCCACTGACTAGACCTTCCTTATCAGGAAACCACTGTAATATATATGAAACAAATGGTGCGAGTAAGCCAACAACAATGCAGCAAAGAAAAGGAATCGAAAGGTTAACGGCACAAAGTAATGAAGTGGTTCCATCAGAAGAAGAATAATATTCCGAAATATTCTGCTGCTAGTGTACATTCACCTTGACTTATAACAATAAAACATAGATTTTTTTGTAGTTTGAATTGTCAAAGGATTGTCATAAGATTGGTTGATAAATCTAATGGGGTTAGACCCTTTAATTGGCAGATACGTCAAACTAAGCCATTCTGATTTTTGGACGGTCTATTGCACAATGTTTGGTGTACAAATGTAAAACTTGCCCGATTGATATAAATTTGGTACCATTTGAAACTAGGGACAATTGTCAACAAATGTGGGTTTTTTATACAAAATATATTTCAGTTCTATTTTCAAGTTGAAAATTACGAAGCGGTCACATTCCTGACGTAGTAAAAAATTAGGAGTGTCGAAAAAGTACGGAAAAAGTAATTCGTTCAAACTTTAAAATTAAGTTTCAAACTTACATAAAAACCACATATTTACAAAGAGCAGGGAAAGGTTGTTTGATAATGTAAAGAAATAATAACTTGGGCGATAAATAATTTCGAATTTATAACTTCGAACAACTACAACTTTTGATTTTTATCATATTTCATTTTGACGTTTTTGTCTCACCGGGGAAGCAAAACGTTTCTTTCTTCTTTACACGGTACCACAGTTTGATTCATCTTTATTTATAAGCGGATTTTGAAATTTGATTCACAAATTTTATATTATTAATAAGGATTTTTTTCTATTATATACGCATATAAAAAAATTTGATTTTAAAAATTATTTCATTCACCAACTTTAAATCTTCCGCAAATGAATCTGAGGTAAAACTTGCATTTACAAATTAAAATTTTTACGTGTCATTATTACAACTTTATGTTAGAGTCGATGTAAATTTATCAAGATTCAATTTATCAGTTTTGTTCGCAATCACAAATTGGAAATTTTATTTGATGCTTTCCTAAAATAATGTTTTTATACCAGGACGATCAAATTACAATTTCAATTATAATGTAGACTGCGATTTAATTATTTGTTTTAGGAATTTATAATTGCTGAGTATCAAAATGTACACCGCGTTCGTGTCGGGTAATCAGTCCGCGCAAACAAATAAATAAATGATTAAGTAATTATAATAAAATAAGAAATAAAAATAGACTATATTTTCCTTTATATCAGAGTGATTCATAAATTTAAAACAATTGAATGCCTGGATTAATATCTGTTTATATCATGCGCCCGTCACACGTTCACTGCAAAGAATATTCGTCCTGCGTCCATACAATAACAAAATACGATTGTCTTTTTTTATGCGATAAGCTGATAATTCTGTGATAATAGACATGTCATTTTATGTGAAAAATGCAAAATGTTAAAAGTTCACTTTGTGTCAGCTTTTATTAGGTGCTAAAATAGAAATTATGTGTTAAAAAAACTAATGGATTTTACACAAATTCTCGTTTATAGTGCATGTTTGTTATATTCGTTGCCATGGTAACCGATATTTAGCTGAATATAGTTTTGAATACGTTTTTATTAAACAAAAGTAAAATTCATATATGGTTTAAAATAAAACAAACATACCAGTCCTTGTCCATATCACAATCCCAGTAATAAAATCTTTATAACATAAAGAAATTTGCATCGAAATTGTGGTCTTTTTTCTTCTCCAAATATAAACTTTGTATATAATGTTCGTTTACTTTTAATAATTTGACCAGAAATGCATGAAATTGGATGGTTTTATTTTTTGGGAAAAGAAACAAATGTTGAAATGATCTTTCTACATAATATTTGAATGATGCCTAACTCCGATTTGTAACCAAGAAAATTTATTTCAAGTATGCAGGAATCAAGATAACAGCAATTTTTGGACATCAAGCAAAAATGTGAAAAATTTGAAACATTTGTGGCGTAAATTATTTATTTATGTTGCCATGGAAACAGATATTTCGACTTTACCTACCTTATAATAAAGTTTGTAATAAAGGGGTCCAAATATATAGGGGTTGGTTATTAATATTTTTGCTGCAACTGTCGGAAATTTTGAATTGACAATATGGTACATTATTTGTTAAATTTACAAAATTTCTCTGCCAATTAAAGGGTTAAAGTCGCAGTCAAGAACATTTCATTTATATCAAGATGTCACCAGTTATAGGTGAAGTGGCAGAAGTGTTACCCTTTTCAGGCAATGTGAAGATAGGGTTTCCTTAACGTACCACGCCTTCCTTGACAAGGAGCATCGGTTTTTAAGGTCTCATCCGAAAGACCCTGTGACTTTAATTTCTAAATGCCAAGTGTTTGGCTAAAGAACAGACACTTTAATTTTCAAGTCTTGGTCAGACACGACCGGGGTTCGAACCCTTGACTTCTTACATATGGTATAGTCATAAAAATGTGGCCTACCTTCATAGCACAGTCAATTGGTACAGCATAACATACTCCTAGACCAACGCCAACAATAGCACCGTAAGTAAACACTGTCATGGCAAACGAATGTTTAATGGTAAAATACGTTAACCATATTCCTGAACTAAAAAGAACGACGAAAATAAAACGCGTTATTTATGTAATTCATCAATTAAAATTTGATAATACACTCAGATGGAAAAGAAAAATTATTATATTGCTCTTGATAATACAATTTCCTAGAAATTTGCATAACTAATTTTGATTTTGCAATTTAAACAAATTTTTTTGCCTCGCCTGCAATTTTCATGAAATTCTTCAAAAGGAGATGTAGCAATGAAATGATGATAAGTTTTAACAAAACAATGGATGATGTAAGTTAGCAATATAAAGATTAATTCTAATTTCAAATTCTCCAAACATTGGCTAGTTCAGATTTGTGTTCAATGATTAATTTTTTTAAAAAGACAAATAAAAATGGTGTGACAAAGATATTAATCACAAATAATTCTTCTCAGTTTTTCTGATTTGATTTGTATTCAACTACCTTTAGAAGTGATTGAAAATTGTTAACCCATAACAGATGTAAACCATGTGATTAATACACACCAAAATATCAATGTTCCGAGTAAAGCCGTCTTTCTTGGTCCAAACTTTTTTAGTAAAATCCCTCCAATACATGCACTTAATCCTTGGCACATTGTACATGATGCAAATATCCATATACTTTCTTCATAGCTCAAAGTTGGGTCTAATTTAATACGAAGATAGGATATCATATAACGGGACATATTGCCTATAGAAGAGATAAAAACTTGCATTTTTATGTTTCATTTTAGTTTAAAATTTAAATTAAATAAAAAAACCCGTTATACTATTTTACGGCCTAATCAGGATTATAGTGCAAGGAAAGCAAGATACCAGTCCTTGTCCAAATCACAATCCCAAAAACAAATTATTAACTTTTAAAAGCTGGGAAATTTAGAAATACACATGCACTTCCATCAAGAAAGTGAGGCCGGGAGCTCCGAAAGAGTTAGCACCTCCTGTCGAGCTAGCTACACCCATAGCTCAGAGACAAATATAAAAAAGACAACAAATAAACGTGTAAACGTCCGTAATTGAACACACGTGTTGTTTATGATCGATAACATTGATATTTTTACTTTTTACTTTTTTTACTTATTTTTTTTTTTAATTTTTTACGCAATTAATAGCTAAATTGCTTGTGAGCATAACAATTATGAAAATCTCTTTGAAGAAATACTCAAAGCTACCTTGTTACAACACCAAACTGTAATGTTTTCTGTTTATTTTCTGGGTTGTTACAAAAACTGCAATTTTATTATAAGCAAGACAAGAAATCAAAGTTTGTTTTTATCAAAACTTTAGCTAAATGTATGTTGAAAAAGCTACAGGTACATATATACATTCAATAAATGGTATTTTCTTTTACTTTGTAAAAAGTTATTCGCGTTATCAGATGATAATTGTCGTGTCGAGCAATGACGTCATCAAAGTTCCAGAAGAAAGCGATTTAACATGATGACTTTTTCAAAAGCAAAGTTAAAAATTAGAAAACTGACTTATTCAGTTCAAGACGTGAACTTCCACTAGAGAAGTAAGATCGGGTGTTCCGGATGGTTAAGTACTTTCTGCCGAGTCAGCTAGAATTGCCACGTGCGAAAAAAATTGAGAATGAGTTGAACGTTGAACAATGCTGTAAAAATTTCTCCAGGACACGTTTTGAAACGGCGACATCAATATTCTGATGATGATCATAATTTTTGAGAGCCTTGATGGCCCGAGGCTTGAAATATCCCTAAATCAAACATTTATTTGTAAGCGGCTAGAATTGTTGAAGAAATTTTCCTTAGTTTTATATTCTTTGTAACTCATAGAATATTATCAAGTGCCGAACTTTCCTTATTAAAGCCTTGAAAATTATAAAAGCAAAAACAAATTGGTAACGTTTTCATGAACAAGGACATATATCTATACAGTATAACGGTTATTTTGGATTCAAAGTGGAACAACTATTTTGTTTTTAACAACACTTGTTCATAAAAAAATTTCTCCGACACATTAATCTATCCATTTATTAACTATGTACATGTTTCTGAGTTGTCATATTTATACTCAAGTAGTGATACTGTAGTCGAAACTCTTAAATATTCTGCATTAGTTTTTAATAATACTTTACCTAACGTATAGACTGTTCCTAATGTTAAATGAATTAAAACACCTCCAAATATAACCAGATATCCTCTATACTTGAGGAACTGGTTAGTTAACCAATATTCCCCCATCTCTTAATCTATTCAAACAGTAAAGTTTTGTCCTTACTGACTTTATGTAAAAATATGTCTGATTGCATCAGTTAAATAGTAAAACCAATACAATATAAAATAAATTTTAATGCCAAGTCGGTAAAATTCGGTTTATTGCCAAATGTAACGTAGAAGATAATAAAAGTTTTTGGTGACAGATTGTCCTTCATTGTAATGGGATTTTAATACTATGTGTGTTTTGTTTTAAAAAAAATCGATTCAACAATTGAACTTTATATACAAATAGCACGTAGTTCTATTTTTGTATTCATTTTCTTTTACAATATTAAGATTATTTTAATGAATAATTAAGTGTCACATGTTAAATGAACAAATGCAAAATGTTAAATTCTTGTAAAGGTTAAATTTAATTTCAATTATCTGTAAAAAATCTTTTAAAAATACAGCTGTTTTAATTTGCGATAATTTTTTCCCTAGCTAGTTCGAACAGATACTCTAATTTTTTAAACCGATTTCAGTCCTCGGAGAACTGTAAAATAAACAAAGATACTTATCTACAACTAAATCATTAGACACAACACTATTCCTAAATAAATGTTAAAAAATCCTGTTTTTGCGATTATTCAACATTAAGTGTTGTTAACTAAAACCTTGGGCAGCAATTTATATCATTGGTTGTCTTTATTCAGAGAAACTTCCCTTGTTTTAGCACTTACTTGCTTTGCTAGGATTTAATTACACGATTAGTGGTTTAAAAAGCCTGTTTTATACACCTTAAATAAAACTTGGCTCTACCATTGTATTCCTTTCAATTGTATATTTCATTACCGAAAATATTGAGAAAGGTATTAGAATTCAATTTAAGAAAAAAATTTGTATAGAAAATCAATAAGACCAACCCTATTTATAGGAAAACGCTTGTTGAAGTAGAAGCCTGACAAAATTAATATCGCATAATTAAGAGAGGTAGTTTACTTTTGTATCTCTATGGATCGAAGTTTTAAACTATTCAACAGGAAAATGTGAAGCATCATTATGTTTATAAACTCCTGTAAAGTTTGAGACCCTTAACATTTTTTTTTATCAGAAATGTATGCGCTATTTAAGATAAAGTCAAAAACTACTACGAAAACGGAAGATATTATCCTCCTAAGAGAAGTTTAGAATGTTTTTTTAAACATTTCATGTATGTATCTGCACACATATACGCAGTAAAAGTATTAGGATATTTCAACTAGTAAGTATAGTTTGTAAAAATATTGAATAGCTTTCTAACAACTTCCATAACTAGAATATACTAGTATTTCACACGTAGCGACTGTAGCTACCTAGACTGGAGGTGATTACCCTATCAGAGCATCCGGCTTAATTGCCATGGGGAATTTCATGCGTTCAATCGAAATGGCCAGTTTTCAAAGTTTTTACTTTGCTTTTGAAATTGTCATTTGAACATAGAACGGTATGTTTGTGATTGATGTTCAAAATGGTTTGAAATGAGTAGTTATCAGTATTTTGCATACATTTTACTAGTTAAACTGTAGTAAATACTAATATAACACAAACACACCTGTCCTTGTCTAAATCACAATCCAAAAAACAAAGTAAAAACTTTGAAAGCTGGCAAATTGTTATATCCATGAACTTCCATCAGGAAGTGAGGCTGGGTGCTCAAGAAGGGTAAACACCTCCCAGTCTAGCTAGCTACACTCGTCACGTCAAGTGAATTTAAGGAATGAAAGGAACAAAGAACTATGTTAGTCAAATATATCCAGTATAAGTTTTGATACAGTGACTACAAACACAGTAACTATATACTTATCAACAATCTCCTATTTTCTTAGCAATAAGTCTTTATTGTACGCGTTATCAAATATAGCTCGAAACCTATAAAAAAAAACCCAGTAAAAACAGATCTACGTACGGATAGATTATAAGAGTAAGAATATATTGCGACATATTTTTAAAAAAATATTTTATTATCTTTAAACTTTGTTAGTTATTTTAATGACAAGATATTTTACACCGCCAAACAAAATGAAGATAAAAACTGTGTTTAATGTATAATTTTGTAACACGTTTTGTTAAGCTGTTTTTAAAAACATTTTAGTTTTATTTTAATTGTTTAGATTTAATCTGGATACGTTTATTAGTCATGTTGTATCATTTCCAGTATATATATATATATATATATATATATATATATTGTTGCGTTTCTTGTATTCATCTGCTAGCAAAATCTTGCATAGTAACAGCTAGGGATCCCGGTTTTTTTTGTAAATTACATGCGAGAAAATAATCAATTACTCGACTGAGATCGAGATAAGGAAATTCCGATCGAGTGATCAGTTTTTCATCTCAAACGGGGCTATGTTCCCAAAGATTTATTTTCTTCTTAATAAACTAACTCCTTTAATTCTAACAGTTGACGTCTTTTTCTGACAATGCTCTCGATAAATTCTTTAAAAAAATCTCGAGAACAGAAATAACTTATTTGAGATTTGAGTGATTTTAATTACATTAACAATTTTACAGAATTTTTTTAATCATCTCATTATACTTTCGATTCATTAATTTTCAACTGTTTGGCTTATGTTTTTTATCTATAAAACTTTTCGGTCTTAGTGTCACTGATGAGGAATGAATTTCCGAAATGTGCACATCTGGCACACCAAAATCTAATTGGTATTTGTGTAATGTATTTACTACCCCTGAGCGGGTAACGCTGCTGATGAGGTAAAACGTCCCGAGGGTATCCATAACTCAGCAGGCCGTACTTTGTGCTGTCAGAAAATGTACCTTGTAGCAGAATTTTCAACCGTCTTAAATTTTAAAATTTATTTAAAATTAAGGTTTGTTCCCTCATGCAAAACATTCCTTTGCTGGATTTTTATTCAAATAATTTTGGTGCTTTCGATTCATTAATTTTTAACTGTTTGGCTTATGTTTTTTAATCTATCAAACTTTTCTGTCTTAGTGTCATTGATTGATGCGGAATGAATTTCCGAAATGTGCACATATGGTACATGAAAATTTAACTGGTATTTCTGTGATACATACATATATATATATATATATATATATATATATATATATATATATATATATATATATATATATATATATATATATATATATATATATATTATTCCTAAACATTAAAGTGAAAAAAATAAAAAATAAACCATCATATATTTAGGAAATGCAGAGGAGTATATTAGTTTTATTGAAGAAAATCATGTAATCTTCAATTCGTAAACAGTTCTTGCACAGAAAACTATTACATTGGGTGAATTACTTTAGGACCAGTTTCAACCAGTTTTCGGAGGGCCTTGTTACTCATCTTACAAGCTTTCGAATTGTAGATTCCCCGAATTTAAGTTATCTACCCCCAATATTAACCTTTATAAATTGTTTATAACATGTTCATAGATCAATTGTATTAAGTGTTAAACTATTTTGTTTAGGGGTTTGCATTTGCATGTTAACGATCCGAGTAACTAATCTATACTTTACTTTCATACATGGTTGTCATCTTTTAAAAAGGTTACATTCAGAAACGTCAACTTTAATACGCAAACAATCATCGTCTGTTAGGAACACAGATTTGATGAGAATGTTATTGTGACCACTAACGTTAAGTCTAAACAGTTTTGGTTTGCCCTGTTAACCGAGGGTGATTTGTATAAGATTACAGAAGCATGAGAGTCACATAGCACAAAAAGTACGAAGTATGTTGTAAGGCTATTCAGACAATACCTCGGAAGAAAAAATTAAGGATTTGAACTGGGTGCCAACTTGCGTACATTTTATGCCCAACTGCGTAATTCAAAGGGAGAACTGTATAAACGCACAACAGTAATGAGTATGAGTAGTGGTATAGCTAGATTTTGGTCAAACCTTCTGTATGAAGATATCACAAAAGATATTGATTTTAAATCGTCCAATGACATGTTTATATCTGTCTGTAAAGATTTTATATAGACAAGGTAATGGAACTATTGACCACTATAGAACCAGTCTATATTAAAAAAATTATTTGTCCAAGTTATCTTTCAATATTAATACCATCGTGGGCCTTTTAAATAAGAAATGGTTTGAGTTCCGTCTGCATTTCTATCAACGGGACAGAAAGAACCAAAGATTTCTAACTGTGTCAATGTTTCACATTCCTACTGATGAAACTGGTCGGGAATATATATTTTACTGGAGTCTAAAGTGTTTAAAAATCATTAGGGTGTTCAGTCAGGGTTAGAATTAGGGATAACGCTAACCCTGAAATTTAGGATAAGACTGTGCGGATGTATATCACCAATTCAGTTTTTTTCCAGTGTATAGTTTTAGAAAATATCTCTCCAAAAGAAATCCCGTATGAAGCAATTTTTCTAAAAACCTAAACATTCTTTCACTGACGATGATTAAGTGTGGTATAAAAATACCTTCGGTAAAAATTAGCTCGGACCGAAAATGAACAGCTGTCGAAACTTGCTGGGTTATCAAAACGCTATTCCAATCATTGCATGAGAGCAACTGCAATTAAAACCTTAAGTTATGCAGGTTTTGAAGCCCGTCATATTATGACAATTTATAGCCATCGTAATAAGACTTCCATTAAAAATTACCTGCAAGAAAGAACTGCAGATCAAAAGAGATGTCAAGTACTCCGAGTGAAATAATGGCCGATGCCCAGTTTTTGGAATCTTCGTCAGTAACAGATTATGAAATAGGCAAAATATAACACCATGTTTTCGGAGTCTAAAGTTAACACTGATTCAACTTCAAATTGTGATGAAATTTCAGATATGGATGATCTTCTATTGTTATTAGCATCACAAACTGAATAATTTATTAAGCAAATATCTGATTATGAAAACAAAGAGTCCAATACTGCGTCTGAAATGGTGCAGAATGTCCTTCAATAGACATTACAAACTTTGACAATTATGATTTTCAGAACTCAAAGGGAAAGACAACCATTTTCATAACATTGTTTGAACAACCAAACCATACAGTATTCTCAAGTTTTTGCAAATCCAAATTCTGTTGCACTTTATGGATGTAATGTTAATTTCTACTATAAATAAATCAAGATATTTTGTAAAATTATTAACTACAGAAGATTATTTTGCTTTACTGTTAATCTCCTTTTCTGCTGAATTGTTTTGATTTTAAGGGTTATTTGATGTGAATTCAATTTATTTTCACTTCGGTCCATATCATTTTTTGGAAGTGCCTGAACGGTCCATAAACTAAGATATAGCCCGCAACCCCATGACAATTTGTTAAATACAAATTATAACATAGACATAACACAGACGAATAATCTAGATTACTGACTTACTTAAAAATAATGTTCTATAAATTTCCGCAAGGTTTACAGTGGTTTTACATTACATGAGTTGAAAAGCTCCGTGTATATAATAAAGTATGGTTTTTTTGGAGGAAGAAGTGATAATCTAACTTCTAAAAAAGCATAGCAAACCAAAAAATAATGAGTTTCAGTTGACGCAGAGTACAGATTTAAAAAATGATGTAAAAAGTACTGTCAAACTATCACAAATAAAAATTGATATCAACCGCATGTATTTTTATTAAATTGTAAAAATGTTATTTTAAAAACTATAAAAAATGAAATATTGATTTGAAAACTATCAAAAATGGGTAATATTTCAAGATTGTGGATGCATTTATGAGCCTAAATAAAAGGCAACATTTTAGTACATACTGTTAATACAAAAAATACAAAATGACGCACGTGACGGACGTAAAATATTTTTGCAATATGTTTTAATAATCAGTATTTTCACACACACACACACACACACGCGCGCGCGCGCGCGCGTATTCAGCATGTTCACTTGGCGCAACAGTGTGAATAAAACAAGAATTTTAAAAATCAGTCTTACAAAACATTAGACTATTGAATTGTATTGTTCAATTATGATATTATAATGGATATACTCATTAAAAGGACAAGTATACCGGAGTTAAGTTTTCTTATAACACTTGGATGTTGCTTGAATATTTTATAATAACAGATTTAGTTACCTGCAAATATTTTCTCCTGCCTTTTAAATTTAAGTTGACTGCAATTATTTTCTTAATATGTAAATTTCTGAAAAAATATTAAAATTAAGTTAAATTATGTTTTCGAAAACATGTATTTGTAATTTTTTGTATTAAGACATAAATTCGTTACCATAGTCACAAATAATACTTTTTAAAATAAAAAAATCCAATACTGCATCTTCTGATTTATGTGATCAAATATGAAGAAAAAAAGTATTAAAATAATTCATTTAATCATACCATCTTTGCATTGTAAAATCCTAAATTATAGGAATGCAATTGGGATTTTTAATTATTAGAAAACATGTATAGATCTATTTGTTTAGGTTAAAACTGGATATTGCTGAAATAATGTATCATTATAATTGAAAATTGTATCATATAATATTCTATTCTTTTTAGTAAATATGAATATACATTTTAAGTTCACCAATGGGTCTAAAATAAATTTTTCAATTATTTTTTCTGATCTTTAAAAAATGGATATTTCCGATACCATGGTTTATAAACATCTTTCTGAATTTGTTGTTCATTCTTATTTCAACTCAAAATCTTGAGGATCAAGGGGTTAGATATTATGGATTTAAAAAATTCAGTGCAGTTTACACATTTAATAAGTATTTTTACTTAAGAATTGACCGCTTCGCGGTTTATGATTGATTTGCCCAATTGCCTACTTTAACAGTTCATACCTTGATGACCGTTTCAAAAACAAATGTGAATCCTTATATATACTATCATTTCCATTCATGAAATAAAAGAATTAGAACAAACCACAATTTTGGTTCCATTTTATTTTTCTTGTCAAATGCATTTTTAAAATTTTCCCCTGCAAAGGTCTTACAGTTTGTCCACGCCCATTAAAATTGTCCATGTTAAATATGATTTTAAAAAGGTAAAAATTAATTATTAATGTTAAAAGTAAAATTACAATTTGCGAATGATGAATTCAATGAATGGGACAGTGGCAAGGCGCCCCATTTGAAAGCGGGAAATCGTGGGTTTAAACCCCGGCGATGTAATATATAAGACTTTGCGCTTGTAGGATACCCATTCACCCGGTGCCAGGATGACGTCTTCTTAGATAAATCCAAAAGGATTAATAACTTTACTCTCGTCGCGAAAACAATATAGATTGTCAAACATTTAACAGTAAGCTGACGAATTAGTGCCGAATCGACAGCTCATTGATTCCTCGTTAACTCTATCTCGGCCTCTTATATGCCATTTCTTGAAACTTTTTGGCAGCAGCTATCCATCTCTTGACAGCTTTTTCGGCCACTCGACAGCTCAGTTTTTCCGAGCACTCGTTTGCTTTTTCAACCTTTTTACTCTTTGTTAGCTTTTGTGCTCGTCGGTTTTTCGGCAGATATTTGGACCCTCGTTATCTTTTTGACCACTCTTTAAAAATTAATATTTTTCATATTTTTATTTTTCATGTAACAGGATAAAAAATATAGAGGTGTATTTAGCACAAGAAACAAGCATCCAAATCACTGTTGATAAGCCCCAACATTTACATGTTAATTATTCTAAGGTTTGTTCCCTCTTGCAAAGCATTCCTTAACTAGATTTGGAATTATAAAATTTTGGAACTTTAATAGTAACTTTAGTAAAACTCCCCGAGGGTATCCATAACTCAGTAGGCAGTACTTTGTACTGTCAGAAAATGTACCATTTAACAAAATTTTCAGCTGCCTTAAATTCTAAACTTTGTTCAAAACTAAGATTTGTTCCTTCATGCAAAGCATTCCTTAGCTGGATTTGGATTTATAAAATTTTGGAACTTTAGATTCATTAATTTTCAACTGTTTGGCTTGTGATTTTCATTATCAAACTTTTCGGTCTAAGTGTCACTGATGAGGAATGAATTTCAGAAATGTGCACATCTGGCACATCTATATACAACTGGTATTTCTGTTATATATTTAAGCACTTCTGCACGTAATCTTTAACGGAGATGTTTATAAAACTATTAAGATACATCTTTAAAAACCATTGTTACTTACAAAATTTTAAAACGACGATATATTTTATTAGTTTAAATTGCAGATTAATATCTAATTATTAGCTCAATACCCGAATCTCAGCCTTGATAGCCTAACGCATCATTTGTACTGCAAAACTCAAACGAGTGAAAGACTAACGTCTGCTGATTTAAAAAGCAAACATTGTAAACTTCATAGTGTACACGATAAGGATTATGGTTTTGGTGACCCAAATTTTAACATACTTACTATAATATTCGCGTTTCGAAACCACATTCAAATTATTCAGAGAAAAAGGTGGTGAAAAAATGTTTCAATACCAGAAAATTAATATATTGGTAACAATATATAACATGTTTTAAGTGTAGAAAAATTGGTTGGATTTAATAAAACAGATATGTAAATAAAGAGGAAAACCAAGAAAATAACCAAATGGACACAAAAAACATAAAGATCTTATTAATTACAGTTATTTCTTGATCAATTTAGTATAATTGTTTTGAAATAAATAAAAAATATTACAGCACACAAAAATATATCCCTAGAAAATAACCCCAAAAACAAAGCACAGACCTGAGAAACAAAAATCACAACTTGACCATCATATAACAATATTTATTTTAACTATAGACAAACGGTTAGACATTTATTACTAACGATTGTTTTCTGGTAATAGTTGGATCTTTGGCTGCATTATTGTTTTTGGGGGTGCATTGATTAAAGGGAAGACATTACAAGCAGTACAAAATTAAAAAAAATAAAGTCCAAAATTTTGCACGAACAAGAAGACGTAATATATAGTTCATCCAAGATTGATTGTTCCGTGATTAATTGTTTAAATTTTCATAATAAAAATAAAGGTTTAAAGTTCGCTACCGTGACATATGTATATATGTTACATTGATTGCATCTATACGTCAAAAATGTATCTTTTGCAATGTTATCTCTATTGTTTGTGCGTGTTTTATGTATTATTTTTCTTTTTGTGTTGAATTCATGTTCTATCCTATGGAGTTTCACTTTTATTCAATGTATACATATATAACACAAATACCTGTTAAATTTCGATGTGCCATATGTGGAAAATCAATACCCTTACTGTCATGTGTCTGTTTAAATCTGATATTTTAATGGGTCGTATTAATATAAATGTGTTACCATTTGCGATGAAAAACATTATTTGAGAGGAAAAAAGATAAAATGTAGTCTAGTTCATTATGAATTATCATTTTGTACCTTGATGTAATTCTGTAATATATTAGATACAGATCTGGAATGTGACATGGTTTCGTAAGCTTGACATTGACGTTGACATTTAATGTTACCAATCTTGTTAGAAAAGAACTCCATCTCGTACATGTGTATTTATTGTTCATTTTCCTGAGTGCACCCTTTGTGCTACTGCCAATAGCTGTTGCGAAAACTTTTGGAACGGAACATTATGACATAAATTTTGGGATAGTTTTTACTGCTAACTGTAAATATAGAGATCAAGAAGAAAAGAATACCTGTGTCAATTCTTGATGAGTTTAATTTGGAGAAATGTCGTCGCTCGCGTCAAAATACAGCCTAAAAATTTTAAATTTAGAAGCAACAGATACATTGTTGATTTTTCGTAATGTCATATAAAAGCAAGCACAATTTCTTTTGGGAAATTATCTTCAAAAAAGCACGCTATAGGCACAATGGGAATTATAAGTACTTTTATAATAAATTATTTTTTAAATGCAAATATAAGACCTATTAGTAATGCAAATTAAAATCAGGTACTCCTATGTTTAACTGTTGTTTCAAATCAGCAAACATTGCATTTCACCTAAAATAAATTTGACGTTTATTTTTTCGAACCCACAAATAAGTATAAAAACAAAGGTAATCTGGATGGTTATATTACATCCAACCTGTCGTATAAACTTCTCGTAATCATAATTCTTTAGTACTTAGATGATTACCCGTTTCTGGATGATAATGTAAAAACAATAAAAATAACTTATGACATTGATGTTTTTTCAGAAAATAACATCACTTTTGTCAATCGTACTAACATCAATTTACAAAGCCCTATTGGTTGGGATGGAAAGTTTTTTTTATGGTATCAGCATTTTCCTTTATGAGTACGTTACGTTACTGTTAGAATACATGTTCAAAGAAATATTGCTTTAACTACCGTTGTTAACATGTTATGATTCAATTATAGGAATCATAAGGACATCAACTTGTTTCCAAACTAAGATTGATCCTAAATTTGTACTGGTTATAAATTCGCATTAAGCGCATTTCCCTCAAATATTAATAATTTAAGAAAAATGCTACATAACGTTTTTGTTAAACAAATAAAATAATGCGACAATTGCAAAAACAGAAGGATTTATGCAAATGCTATTCATTTATTTGATCTTCCTTTAGCCGGAAAATGTAAACTAAAATGTTTTATGTAAGAAATCGTCATTTTGTCACTTTAAAATGATATGTAGAGTAAGATAATTGAAATAGCACAAGTCTTTATTGTAACAGACTTCAAATTACGTAGCTTATCGATGCAGACAAATTGTCATCATATTTATAAAAAAGTTAATAGTTTGAACAACTTTTGTCTCATTAACATATTCTTGGCTTATCAGAATTGTAAAATTAATTAGTAAAATGAAGAATGATATAGGTGTGATCAGCGTTTTTTTTTTACTTATGCAAGGTGCCCAACGTAAAATAACGTGTCTAGGTATATGCCCGATACAAATTCGCATAAAATGTTTTAATATTAGGCGTTTTATTTTGTAAAGCCACATCAGCAATATTGCAGGTAATTTTTAGGCATTCTAAAGAATGTAGAAATAACAGAGTAGAATTACGTAAACAAAATTCAATAAGCTAAAAAGCAGTTTGCCTTGATATTATCATGGAAATAACACTCGCCTCTTTATGCATGTGCTGTTCGAGTTATATGCTTATGTGAAACAATCTGTTTGCACTGCTTTTAAGCAGTGAAACAGCTAAACAAAATGCATGTAGTGTGCGAAGTATGTAAAACTGTGTTATGGTCAGGTTTGTGCTGCTTTAGTATGTAATGCTGCAGTTACAAATTGCAGTCAAATTCAGTCTAAAATTACCTCACCTTTCATAAAAACGATTTCTTACTTGCAAAATTCACAACTACAAAAGTACACCTTGATTTTGAAGACAAAAGTCATAACCACTAGATCACAATTTTGAAATTTTCGGTTTAAAAAAGCAAAGCAAACCAAGTTTTAAACTTAAATTGAGAGCTATTGGATATAATTATTAATCTTAATTCCTTTTTACTGGAAGGTTTCTTTCAGCACATGAAAAAAACTTTCATTTAGATGCTTCAAGGTTCGCTATATTGCTTGATGGAAGCATATCGTAATAAACTTAGATCATAATGTTAATTTAATTATATTTCATTTCCAAATTGTTCTGTCTGTAATGAATAAACTTAAAAATTGATATTGGACTACAGACTTTTATGATGATATTTATTTTATTCTAGGAATGGTCCTTTTCGTGGTGATTTAAGGTAGACAGAAACCGGACCAGTTTAAGATAGATACATGTTTACAATGTTTTACTTATAAATGTGACTGCGGATACATACAAAAATGGTTTCGACCAAGACAGTAATAATGTATCTACTTTTCTGCTGCTGAATGCTTTATGTGCTTAATGAGTGATGACAAGGTCACTTGTTTATTTTTTTTAGAATACTTTTTCCAAAGTTTGTTTATTTTGATTTAAAAAATAATTCCTTTAAGAGGTATGTTTTTAAATGTTGGCTTATTTTTTAATAAAAAAGAATCATTTGACCCCAAAATCCTGTTTGTTTGCCATCTTTCTTGGTAACTTATATGTACATATGTATTAGTTCAGTAAACAGAGAGAGAGAGAGAGAGAGAGAGAGAGAGAGAGAGAGAGAGAGAGAGAGAGAGAGAGCAACTTCCGAAATTCGGCTTTATATGGGACCGAGGAATTTGGCCGGTTTTCAGATGGACCGATATTTCGAAAGCCTTATCAGTCCAGTATTACGATCCGATCTAAATTTCGTCCATTTCAAATTTTTATCAAACGGATTGACAAAAGACATAAATATCATGACATTCTCATAAGCAATGATCGTACATGTAATTCTTGAACTCAACAAGTACCTTGTGTATATCTAAAGCTTATGAGCAGGTTGATACAATAACAAACAACTGTTCAATATCCAAAACGGATACACGAGGAACGGTTTCCGAATGAAAATATTTTTTTTTTCAAAAATAGAATGGTATGCGCTTTTTAGATCATATGTAGGAAAAATGTTATCATTATCACTTAAAATAAGGACCAATCCAGCGCGAATTCGTCATTTAAAATCCGATTCAGTATTTCTAGAGACCGGTTTTCGGATCGTGGTGACAGGAACGTTTTTATAGTAAACAGTAATAAAATTAACAATTATATTCTAAGGATTTTTTAAAGAAACATGTTTTTAACATTATTAAATCGCGCAAGTGAAATAAATTTATTTTGTTTGTAAAACGTTTTTATCACCATAATAAGACAACAAATGACCTGATTCAAAGGAGGGCACTTCATGGATAAAACCCTCAAAGTAAAGAATGGGAAAAAAATATCAGAAAGACAATATATGCAATAAATTAATCATCGAACAGTAAAGGAAACAAATTAAGATCGATTAATTATTTATTAAAGTACAGTACACCTACAAAGGTTATCCGGTCTTCAAGTACATTTGTATGTACATTACGACATGTTGTTATTTCAGTAATTATTTCAGCCGACGGAAAATCACTTGTCCGTTACGGTTCATTGAAGCGTTGGGACTCCTTATGGCCGGTTTTCGAAAGTAACTTATAAAGATGTAACCTGATTTCGGCACGTTCGAAATTCAGAGGGACCAGTGTATGGAAGTTTCTTTTAAAATGAACAAAGAAGGATAAATTTGAGACCGGTCTCGCAAGTTCGGTTTTATAGAAGTGATCGGTTTTTAGAAGGGCCGGTTTTCGAAAGTAAATTATAAAGATGTAACCTGATTTTGGCACGTTCGAAATTCAGAGGGACCAGTGTATGGAAGTTTCTTTTAAAATGAACAAAGAAGGAAACATTTGAGACCGGTCTCGCGGGTTCGGTTTAATAGAGCTGATCGGTTTTTAGAAGGGCCAGTATCCGGAAGTTGTACTATATATATATATATATACCCGGTATATATATATATATATATATATATATATATATATATATATATATATATATATATATATATATATATATATATATATATATACTGTAAACCACTTTATATAAGCGCATAGAAATTTAAGCGATTTCAAAATGCCCGTTGTATTAGCGCAGTTTTATTTTAGCGCTAGTGATTACCCTGTTTGGGACCCCAAAATTTACACGAGTACCCGACTGTATATATAGATACTATGAATACTATTTGATATACTTGCGTAATCACCTGCGAACAAGTAATGAGTAGTAATAATTAAATAAATGATGCCATACATTTATTTTTAGTCATTCTGTACATGGAGATATATTTATAAAAACGTGGCCGTTTGTCCAGAGAAAAATCCCAGTTGTTGACAAGTCCTAAACGCCGATTTTTTTTTTAAATTATGGATTTTTAGTGCTTTTTTAAACTGTTTTTTGGAATTACCGATTTTCAGGATTGATTTTATTCATTTTTAATTTTGTGTGCGTGCGCATATCGTTCTATCAGTTGAAACGGAAATGGACTTTTTGGACTGATTGATAAAAACTATTATTAATTTTTATGCATGTGTAAGTCGATATAACTTCTCATTAATTAAATGTTTAAAAAACAATTTTTTTCTTTTATCATTAATATAATTATATGACGGGTATAATATTTAACAATTATAGCAGTGAAACCTGATCAAAGGCGACGGTTAGTATTTGCCCGTTAAGTTTTATAAAATTTTAGCGACAGTTTTATTTTAGCGGTTGAATTCTTCCGCCAATTGCGCTAAAATAAAACTGCCGCTTAATTTTCATGGTTCACACAATATATATAATATATATATATATATATATATATATATATATATATATATATATATATATATATATATATATATATATATATATATGTATAACACCAAAAATAAAAGCTCATGTTATGTTAATAAGTTTTCACTAAAAAGAGTTACAGCAACGAACAATCAACTGTAATGTATGAATCGCAGTGGTTGGAGGATCCAAGGTTTATCAACAAAAGTAAAAGAGATAAATGAAAACCATAAAATGAGCCACTATGTATTCTTCCTTACAATTGTAAAGAAATAAAAATGGAGGATTAATCAGGTTTGCGATCGCGAATTTTTGAAAGACTGGCGACATTCTAATTGAATGTTTCACAGAAAAATTTTAGGATAGGTTTTTCCTCTCGTATGTTAAATTTCTGTTAAATTATATTGCATTGTCTTTAATGCCTAAATATAAATATGTATATAGTGCATTGGTCCTTTTTCTAGTTTAAATTAAATTGGAAAGGAAAATTCTGTGCTTAAACAAACAATGTGTTAAAAATTAATGTTGTACTTTTTATTTAATATATTTTGAGAACAATACAATGATGAAGAAAGTTGTTTTTGACGTTGTGCTGTTGCTAGTAACGTTGATTATTTCTGATGCCAAAATAAGTTAAAATTCTTCAACAGGGAAAAGAAACTTAATAAACTCATAAAGATTTATGCAAGCTCGAAAAGACGCACGCAGTATCCGATAGTACTATAATTTCTGTTGGTTATAATTGACTAAAACTTTGCACAAAAAAAAAAAAAAAAATTAAAATAGATCTGTTTCATTCAACTTTATATAAAAACATATAAGCTACTAGAAATAACAACTTAACAATTGAAGAAAAAAGTCAACCAATTAAATGTTATACTACAATCTTTCTTGCTAATAATAACTAGTTAGAAGAAATAATTTAGATAATTATATTCATTCAACCGAAAGACACATTTTAATGAATAATTATATACTTTATGATCTAATAAATTACATTCGTTACAAAATTGATTTATTTTATTCGATGCCTTGTTTGATTGATCAAAATATGCTATTGACACCTCAAAGAATTACTATTAATTTCCACTCTTTTTTCTACTTTAAAAAACCAAGAAAGACAAACACCTGATATATAATTTGGTTTTAAAAGTAAATGTGCCCTTACAAACATGTAAACCAAAACCTCGAACAAAATATTAATTATTAATATGAATCTTAATTATTAAATTGGAAGTAAAAAACGTTTAGTGCTTGTCTATGCTGCCTAATTCCTTCCTGTTGTTTACAGTAACCATACAAAATATAAAATCTATATACATTTTGGAAAATAATTCCTCATCACACACACTCACACACACACACTATATATATATATATATATATATATATATATATATATATATATATATATATATATATATATATATATATATATATATATATATATATATATATATGTATATATATATATATATATTCATTCCGTGTTATATTTCTTATATATTATGTAATATAATGTTACATATACATTTTTCATTATATATATATATGATAAATGATTTCCGGTATGTACACATCTAACACACATCTGAATTTATCAGGTATTTGTGAAATTTATTTACTATTCCTGAGCAGGTACCGCTGTCGGTAGAGAAAAACTCCCGCAGGCTATCTATAACTCAATAGGCAATACTTTGTGCTGTCAGAAAATGTAACATTTAGCCAAACTTTTGCTAAGGTTAATAATAATTTATCAGTATTTTGCATACATTTGACTAGTTTAATTGTTAAAAAGTCTAATTCTATTCTCATGGAAGTTAGTCTGTTTTTTGACGAGTTATCACATATAGCTAGAAATCTGGTGTAAAAACAGACCTCAAAGTACGGTGAGGCAATGTAAAGTAGAATATATTACAACATATATTCTAAAAATGTTTAATTATCTTTTACATTTTGTTAGCTAATTTACAATTGTGACACGTTTTCCTGTTAAATTTACTTTTTTTCATTTATTTTAATTTTCATTTTTTTTATATATATATGAGAAATGACCGTCCGGTATTTACACATCTGGCACATATCATAATTTATTTATCAGGTATTTATGAAAAATATTTACTATCCCTGAGCGGGTACCGCTGTCGGTAGAGGAAACTCCCGCTCCCACAGGATATCTATAACTCAGTAGGCAATAATTTGTGCTGTCAGAAAATGTAACATTTAGCCAAACTTTTGCTAAGGTTTGTTCTCATGCAAAGGATTTTTCAGCTGGATTTGGATTCATATAATTTTGGAACTTCAGATTCATCAACTTCATTTACCACTTAAGTTATTAAACATTATTTTGTATTTGCCTGCACATATATACGAAATGAATATATTGATATTTTTATTAGTAGAGTATATTTTGTAAATTTATAACTTCCATGGCCAGAATGTACTAGTATTTCACACGTAGCTTGGAAGCTTCCAATTCAGAGCACACGGTTTCGTTTTTATGGGGAGAGTTCCTGTGTTCTTCTTAATTTGCCAGTTTCCAAAGTTTACCTTGATTTTGGGATTGTAATTTGAACACAAAACGTTATGATTGTGATTGCTGTAAAATTTTTTAAAATAATACTTTATCAGTATTTTGCATACATTTGACTAGTTTAATTGTTGAAAAGTCTAATTCTATTCTCATGGAAGTTAGTCTGTTTTTTGACGAGTTATCACATATAGCTAGAAATCTGGTGTAAAAACAGATCTAAAAGTACGGTGAGGCAATGTAAGGTAGAATTTATTACAACATATATTTTAAAAATGTTTAATTATCTTTTAAATTTGTTAGCTAATTTAAAATTGTGACACGTTTTCCTGTTTATATAAACTTTTTTATTTAATTTAATTTTTAGTTTTTTTATCAGTTATTTTATTATATGTATATATATATATATATATATATATATATATATATATATATATATATATATATATATATATATATATATGAGGAAAAATTTTCCAGTATGTACACATCTAACACACATCTAAATTTATCAGGTATTTGTGAAATTTATTTACTATTCCTGAGCAGGTACCGTTGTCGGTAGAGAAAAACTCCCGCAGGCTATCCATAACTCAGTAGGCAATAATTTGTGCTGTCAGAAAATGTAACATTTAGCCAAACTTTTGCTAAGGTTTGTTCTCATGCAAAGCATTTCTCAGCTGGATTTGGATTCATATAATTTTGGAATTTCAGATTCATCATCTGCATTTACCACTTAAGTTATTTATCATTATTCTGTATTTGCCTGCACATATATACGAAATGAATACTCGTATATTGATATTTTTATTAGTAGAGTATATTTTGTAAATGTATGACTTCCATGGCCAGAATATACTAGTATTTCAAACGTAGCAGGGAAGCTTCCCATCCGAGCACCCGGTCTCGTTTTTATGGGGAGAGTTCGTGTGTTCCTCTTAATTTGCTAGTTACTAAAGTTAACCTTGATTTTGGGATTGTAATTTGAACACAAAACGTTATGTTTGTGATTGCTGTAAAAAAAAAATTTAAAATAATAATTTATCAGTATTTTGCATACATTTGACTACTTTTATTGAAGAAAAGTCTAATTCTATTCTCATGGAAGTTAGTCTGTTTTTTGACGAGTTATCACATATAGCTAGAAATCTGGTGTAAAAAACAGATCTAAAAGTACGGTGAGGCAATGTAAGGTAGAATTTATTACAACATATATTTTAAAAATGTTTAATTATCTTTTGAATTTTGTTAGCTAATTAAAAATTGTGACACGCTTTGCTGTCTTTTTTAACTTTTTTCATTTATTTTAATTTTCAGTTTTTTATCAGTAATTTTATCATATATATATATATATAACAAATACCAGTTAAATATTGATGTGCAAGATGTGCACATTTCGGAAATTCATTCCTCATCAGTGAAACTAAGACCGTAAAGATTGAAAATAAGAAACATAAGCCAAACAGGTGAAAATAATGAATCTAAAGTTCCAAAATTATATCAATCCAAATATATTTATATATATATATATATATATATATATATATATATATATATATATATATATGAGAAATGACCTTCCGGTTTGTACACATCTGGCACACATCATAATTTATCAGGTATTTGTGAAAAATATTCACTATCCCTGAGCGGGTACCGCCGTCTGTAGAGGAAAACTCCCACAGGGTATCTATAACTCAGTAGCCAGTACCTTGTGCTGTCAGAAAATGTAACATTTAGCCAAACTTTTGCTTAGGTTTGTTCTCATGCAAAGCATTCTTCAGCTGGATTTAGATTCATATAATTTTGGAACTTCAGATTCATCAACTTCCAACTCTGTGGCTTATGTTTTTATCTATCAAAGTTTTCGATCCCTAGTTGCACTGATGAGGAATAATTATCAAAAATGTGCACATCTTGCTTATCAAAATTTAACAGGTTTATGATATATATATATATATATATATATATATATATATATATATATATATATATATATATATATATATATATATATATATATATGATTATATACGTTTTATATATATAATGTGACATATGTGTTATATATATAATTAAAACCCACATCTATTTTCTGTTTGTTAACGTAAAATAATACTTAATCTCTATTATTCGGTATGTTATTGGATATGTTTAAAACCATTCTATAAAAACGTTTTTCTAAAGTTGCATACATTTGACTAGTTTAATTGTAGAAAATACTATTTCTATTCTCATGGTAGTAAGTTTTTACGAGTTATCACATATAGCTAGAAATCTGGTGTAAAAAGAAATCTAAAAGTACGGTTAGGCAAAATAAGGTAGAATATATTACAAATATATTTTAAAAATGTTTAATTATCTTTTGAATTTTGTTAGCTAATTTAAAATTGTGACACATCTTGCTGTCTTTATTAACTTTTTTTCATTTATTTTAATTTTCAGGGTTTTTTTTAATAATTTATTTCATCATATATATGTACAAAGTGAATCTTTGGAGAAATTCTGATCGAGTAATTAGGTTTTTTTTTATCTCAAACGAGGAGTTGCCAAGTTTAGGATACAAAAATCTGATCACGAGGTCTGAATTTCCCCATTTCAACCTCAGTCTAGTAATTGATTATTTTTCTCGCATATAATTTTCGAAAAAAATACCGTAATCCCTTCTTGTACGATGCAAGATTTTGCTAGCGGATGAATACAAGACGTTTCACTCCTAGCAAGTTCCTGTGAACCTACGCGAAAAAACATTGATTTTTTTCTTCATATATACATACACATCTTTTTGTAAAAATAATATTATCTATCATTAAAAAGTATTTTTTTGTCGTTTTCCACTAAAATATGACCTTTGCCAATTGAAAAAAGTAGTCCCAATTAATTGAGATTGGCTACACGTGCGCACACGGGTTGCGATATGGACAAATATCCTACCACCACTTTTGTGAAATAAATATATATATATATGTATATATTTATATAGAAAAGGATGACAGAGAACAGATTACGTGAAATACACCTAAAGTACAGAGGATATTTTGTTATTATTGGAGGTGTTTTAGTTCAGTTTATTATAGGAACAATTTTTACGTTTGGTAAAGTATTTTTTCTCTTGGTGCAAAGGTAATATTTTGTGTTTGTGCTGGCAAATCTCGTTGCTTTTAGTCAAATGTGATAGGTTGTACACAATAAGAATAACATCTGAATTAAACAAGTAATTTCTTTAAATGTAACCTTATTAAAATTATTAATAATGACTTTTTCCTTCAAACTGTTTAAACATAATTTCAACTAAATAACAACTTCAGTTTTTCTATTGTCAACTATCTGTTTCTTTGCATTAATATCCCTGCATCTCCTGCGTATGGTGTTTATGTTTCACATTGATTACGTTATGGTAGAGCTTGTTACCACTATGGTGACTTTCTACCACGAAGCAAACTGCTTACAATTAAATTGTTGACGCAAAATATTGCAAGTCTACGCTAATCAAGGCCCATAAAAATTTTATGGTCGTCAATAGAATATTGTTGAAAAGTATAAAGTCACGTATTCAAACTTACACTGGGTATATTTGACTTATTATTGTTCTTTGTTCCTATCATTCTCAAAATTGACTTGCACGTGAAGAAGGTAGCTAGCTAGACAGGAGGTGCTCTCTTCCGGAGCACCTGGTCTCACTTCCTTGAGGGAAGTTCACGTGTATAACTACATTTGACAGCTTTCAAAGTTTATACGTTATTTTAGACAAGGAATGGCATGTATGTGTTTTTTTTTATTACTTATCGTCTTGTGTACACTACAGGAAATATGTCACCATACATATCATCATATATCCGTATTAAAGTAGACCCCACACTGAACAATGAAGACAGTATTTGGATATTATCATCAGCTTTTATGGCACAAGGATTCTCAGTCTCTATTGGCGGTTTTTTACTAAGGAAGTATGGTCCAAGAAGGTCGGTTTTAATCGGATCTGTAATTTGCAGGTGTGTAATACTTCAATATTCTGAAATGTTAATTGTTTGAAATCAAAGTGGTAACAAGGTAAGTATGTTCTTTTTCTGGTAATTTTTTCTGTTATATTAAAATTAAATAATTGATAAAAATAAGCGCTTATATTCATAAATCTACTATTATTTCGTAACCGATATTGTTATCACAAATAGAAAAAAGTTCCAAAATACAAAATTGAAAAGTGTATCTATTACTTTTACATTTTTGACTTCCTTCATATTAATCTAACTTCTTGAATTCAAACATTTGACGTCTTTTTCTTACCATGCTTTCGAAAGATTCTAGAAATAAATTTCGAGAAAAGAAATACCTTATTTAAGTTTTGAGTGATTTTAATTACATTGATAATATAAAAGAAAATTATTAAACATCTATATTTATTTTTCCTTAAAATCGAGGTGCAAAAATAAAACATCATTTATTTAGGAAATGAAAAGGGGTATATTTTTATTTTGGTAAAATCATACAATCTTTAATTCTTAGAACATTTCTAATTTCTAAAAAAATTATTATATTGAAGTTACATAATTTGGAACCAGTTTAAACTAGTTTTTGGAAGACTCTGCTTTGTCGTCCTACAAATTCTTTCAGTCTAGCTTTCCTGAACTAAGTAACCTACGCTCAATATTCATTAATATTCATTGTCTATAAAATAATTATAAGTCAAATATATTAAGTGTTATCTTTGTTTGGGGTTTGCTTTTGCATGTTAAAGGATCGCTTATTTTTATCCGAGTAAATTGGTCAAATGTTCACCTAACTTACATACATATTTGTTGTCTTTCGTTTTGTTCCGATTTTCATTAAACAAGATGCAATGATATTGGGCAACTATACGAATGTTAAATGCAATTCAAATTGATCAAATTCTTTTTATCTGCTTTTATGACTGATTTGAAGGCAGTTCCTTATTAAGACAACGTAATGACTCATGAGCCATAAATAAAATCGAGAAATTTATAGTTGCTCAAATATTTGCATTTATTATGTTTCAGTTCGGGTATATGGTTAACGTATTTTACAATCAAACATTCATTTTCACTGACAGTATTAACTTATGGTGCTATATTTGGTGTTGGTCAAGGAATTTGTTATGGTCCACCAATGGGTTGCGCTATGAAGGTAAAGTCTAGTTTAAAACGTTTGACGCTATCAAATAACATCCTCTTTAGTCATTGTAAATAAAAATGAAAAAATGGTTCTAAACTATGGTTCAACGGAACGCGGAACTTAAAATATTGATCGAAACCTTTACCGTCTCTAGTTTGATTCAGTTGGTCATCAAGGGTCAGATGAATTCCTATATATGGCTCATAGTGCTCTTTTCTACACGCCAAACAAAAGCAACGTTAATAAGAGACATTACTAAGAATAAATATGTCAAAGCTGATAAGGCTTAAAAAGAAAAAGAAAGTTTGCAACTGATGATTTCGTACTTGGTTACACGCAATGCAACTAGTTACACGAAACAATACGGGTTAATAATAAAGTACCAAAAACAAGACAATACGAAGTAAAGTAAAACATTCCGGTAAATGTTGAAGACATGAGATGGGACAAACACATATTATGATTACTAAATATAAATTTTCATACTGCATTCGTTTGTAATGTTCTTAGAACACCATCGTTTTATTAACTGTTGAAAACGAACGGAATCTATAGTTAAAAAATCGGGCGAGTATTCACTATAAGATTATTTAAACAAAACGACTAATTTCCATTAACTTGTAGAAATACATAATCATGATACCATGGAACATAAGTCAATTCATTTGATTATACTAACCATTGCAACACTTGCAATATCTAAGAACATTCAAAATAATATCACGTTCTATGTATCTTAAATGTGTATTGTGTGAAAACTAGTACAAATAAGTAAAATAAATTAATCGAGTTCATAAATAAACCACTGCTAACTAATGTTGATAAACAGTATATAAAAGACCATCAATCATTAATTATCATTGGAATATTTAAAATCCATGCTACCAATTTATACTTGCATACTATATTTAAAGTGATAAGCTACCAAACATTAGCTTAGATATACATTACTATACTAATACATGCTGTAATATCCGCATTGTGGGTGACAAAACATTTAAAATAGAAAAAAATATGTATTTTGAAAGAATTAATAATGAAACAACATGTCGTAGCAAAAACAAAAACTCTCAAAGTATTGAGAATAGCTCATTTTTGATCCCCGTAAACAAACAAAATTATTAAATAACATTTACGAATTATCCTAAATATTCACAGATGATTTTTAGTTTTTAAATTCGTTATAGTACTTATGGTGAGAATTCTGAGGAACTAGTAAAAGATTTTATGATTGCTAACTCATCAGAGCTCGCTCAAAGATTATATTAATAGAGTTTTCTGGTTTTTTTTTCAACTTTTTAATTGACACTTATAACTCTCGTTAAAGAAAACCTACAATCTAGAATTATATTATTATTAAATATGTATTTCGGAATTACTTCTACATTGCTGTTTAAATTATACAAATATCAAACTCATTGGGAAATTTGGAGAAAGATGTTCTTTTCATTATTTTATTTGAGTGGTTTCCGGATAAAAAAGGAATAGTAAGCGGGTTGGTTGTGGCTGGAATTGGGGCAGGAGCTTTTGTATTTGATCCAATTCAGACTGCATATCTTAACCCAGAAAATAAAGCGCCTGATCATCAAGGTCACGGTAAAGACAAGTAAGTGTGTATTCTATAACAATTAAAAATAAATAAATAAATAAATAAATAAATTCATGTTCGATTTAAAGTGTGTCAATTTGCCAATTATGCAGTGAGTGTAGGATTCGGATCGACGTTGAGGGAAATGCTATGTGTGTGTGGGGGAGGGGGTTGGTTGAGAAAGGGAAAATGTCATAATAATTATAACACTTATATTTATAGAATGTGTCATGTACTTAAGATGATATGTAAGATAAAGCATTTAATTTCTATTTTCTTTGGTTTTCGTTAACCTTAAAATAGCAGGTAGATTTTGAATTGATGTTATACCCACCTATCAGTATACAGAATATCAATTAGGGCGATACTTGATATTAAAGACAAGGGTACCAAACTGTAACACAATTATTGATAGCTTGTCATACTCTGAGCGAATTTTAGATATTTCAGTCAGGAGGATATACTAAACAGGGTTCCAAGCTGTTTATTGATGTTGGGTTTGTGTTATGGAGGAATTCAGATGATTGGAGCATTATTGTTGGTTGATCCACAAATTGTAATAGTAAGTTTATAGGAGTTTGTACTATTGATTGTCAACACATATGTTGTCCTTTGATAAATAATGTTTTTATAACAAATTTGAAGTAACTGTTTGAAAATGTGAGTCATCATTAGTTTATTACCATATTCAACTTGACTTTGTAATCAAATGGTAAACTGACTGACCCCAAAATCAAAAAGTCGCACATTGTGTTAATATGGAGTGTGACCTTCATTAGCTCTAATTTCTGCTAAACAACGACTTCGCATTGACAGAATAAATCTTTGGAGATACTGCTGGGCAATGCCACCCCATATGTGTAATACATCACGCTCAAGAATGAATTTAACTGTTGTTGAAGTTCCCTAAAGCGCTGCTTTACAAAATCCCAAACGTGTTCTATTGAGTTAAGATCTGGACTTTTGGCCGGCAAAGGAAGCACTCTATTCCCGTTCGCGACTAACATGGCTTATATAGTTCTAGCTGTGTGATATGAAGCATTGTCTTGTGCTAAAATCATACCGCGGTTGACACGAATATGAGGCACAATAACAGACTATACAATGTCATTATGATAACGCCTTGCGTTAAGAGAACCATGAACAGGTACAATAACTGTTTTCTTATGCATTGAAATTCCTGCCCAGAACATACGTGAACCACCTGCAATTCTATCAACTTCTTGGATGCCACATTCTACGATGCGATCACCTCGTCGGCGGTATATTCGCGTACGACTATCTGCGCCGTTTAAAAATATTCTTGTCTCATCGACAAAAAGAATATTTGCCCAGTCTACCCTGGTGAAGCGAAAATGCCTTCTTGCCCATGCCAAGCGTGCTTTGTTATGCCTGTTGGTGAGGATCGGCGCTTTTTTAGGTCGACGGCATTTAATGCCAACAATTCGCAGACGATTTTGCACCGTTTGTGACGCCACTGTACGACTGTGTATGCCTATTTTGCGCCTTCATGGCATTGTAGCGTTCAAGAAACGATTACGCAAATACGATAAAGTGATAATTCTGTCTTGGCGGTAGGTTGTCACTCTTCGCCTTGGACGTCGTGGACGATCTGCGACACTTCCGGTTTGTCTATACTTGGACCGAAGGGTCTGGATCATTGGCAATCATCTGTTAAAATTTCTAGCCACCTGCAATAAATCGAACAGGTGTTTAATTTTGTGCGTGAATTTCAGTCATTTTTGATGGAATTTTGTAAATTTACATAATGTAAAACACAAATGACACGTAAAACTGCTTACTTGTCGCAAAGATGTTCCGACTTGTATCATTCCTATAGCTCTGCCACGCTCCTCTATTGATATTCTAGCCATCTGTTAAGGTGTTATGAAGCAGAAAGCATTTGCAATATTTTTCCATGTATCAATGTCCTGAATCTTTGTAACGCACGAGCGCTGATCGGTAAACCGCGATATCGGGCTTGGCGTTTCGGTTGAGTCACTCTTAATCGACACGGATACGAAAAGCTCGCAGTTTCATAGATAGTAAGGTAGCAAAGAAATAACAAGCATTTAAGTCCAATATAACTTTGCATGCTAAAATTATTTCATATTGTTGTTTGACCGATTAGAAATTTTGTTGGGTGTATATACATTAATGTCGTTTTTAAATTATTTTTATGTCGAAGAAAATAAATGTTATTTTGAAACATGACGTCCAGAACCTATGTTTTGCAAACGCTGTAGAAAATCAAATCAATTGACCTTTGTTAGACATTAAACGATAAAAGACGAAACATTTAACAATAATGCTGACTTTGGTGGCGCTGGCAAATATTGATAACATTCAATGGAATCAATGTTAATATTCCTTCTTCGATCTTGGTCAAACAAGACTAATCAAACCATGATAAAAATTTAACCTCACTATAGAAGAGTTGAATTGCATTGCAACATTGATAGTTTGGAACTAACAAGGGTTACGGTAATGTTACGTAGTTTATATTCTATCTAGCTTTTTGACAATTTTTATATGTATTTCTGCTATTGTTAAGTTAACATATTTGTTGTGTTTGGCAATATTATCTTTCAACAAACAATCGGTATACCAATGGGCACAAACTGTGCACCTTTACTTGCTGATTTGTTTCTTTATTCATATGAATCAGAATTTTTACAGAACCTTGTCAAATCTGGAAAAAAGACTGTCGCTAAATCATTCAACTACACATACAGATATATAGATGACGTTCTTTCTCTAAATAATCACAAATTTGGAGAATATGTGAATGTCATCTATCCAAATGAGCTTGAAATAAAAGACACGACAGATTCTCCATGTTCTGCTTCATATTTGGACTTATACTTCAATTTTGACACCCATGAAAGGTTACATCTGAAGCTATACGACAAACGTGATGACTTCAATTTTTGTATTGTCAACTTTCCGTTTCTTTGCAGTAATATCCCTGCTTCTCCTGCGTATGGTGTATATGTTTCACAGTTAATACGGTACGGTAGAGCTTGTTCCCACTATGGGAACTTTCTGCAACGAAGCAAATTACTTACAATTAAATTGTTGACACAAGGATATTGCAAGCCTAGGCTAATCAGGGCCCTTAAAAAGTTTTATGGCCGTCCTCACAATATTGTTGATAAGTATGTAGTCACTGTATTCCAACTTATACTGGATATATTTGACTTACCATAGTTCTTTGTTCCTTTCATTCTCAAAATTGACTTGCACGTGACAGGTGTAGCAAGCTAAACAGGAAGTGCTTACCCTTTCGGGGCACCCAGCCTCACTTCCTTGATGGAAGTTCACGTGTATCACCTATTTTGTCAGTTTGCAAAGTTTTTACTTTGTTTTTGAGATTGTGATATGGACAAGGACTGGTATGTTTGTTTTATTTAAACAATCTTGTATTCTTAAAATACATTGAATGTTTAACGAAAACACCTGTTTAAATTTTGCTGTACCAGATGTGCACATTTCAGAAAACATTCCTAATTAGTGATACTAGGGGCCGAAAAGTTTGGTAGACAAAAATCTAAGCCAAACAGTTGAAAATTAATTAATCTTAAGTTCCAAAATTATAGCTAAGGAATGCTTGAGAACAAACCTTAATTTTAAATGAATTAAAAAAAATCAAAACTCCTGAAAATTTTGCTAAATGGTTCATTTTCTGACAGCAAAAAGTAAAACATATGAATCCCTTATTTCTAACTATACCGCTACTGCAATATAGCAATGCAATTTTCTTAAAGTCCAAAATGTGTCCTTTTATCTGAATAGCTAACATGCAAATTTACGTCATGATTTTCATAATGAGGTTATTATGATACCAAGTAAAATAAGGAATAATAAACATTTTCATGCCTCCTATAAAAAAATTCGACAAAAAATTAATTTTCAGTTTAAGGAGTAACAAACCAATTAAACTAATATTCTGGTCTGGTAAAATTTTAGTTGCAAGAAAGACAATTATCTAAAAACTGTAATTATAAAAATTTGACATTAAATGCCGTTTTGCAAATCAATAATAAACATAAACTCAGAAAATACATGATTGATCAGTAAACATTAAATTTCAAACCATTAAAACGCTTTAAATGCCTAGCATGACAAACGGTTAAGATAGTTTTAGAGGAAAATCTGTAATGGTGAAATTCGTTAACAAGTATGTATACGAAGGATGTTGTTTTCACGACGTTTAACTTAAGTAGCTCGTTTGTGGTTACCACATCTAAAATTGTTTAAAATAGTTTTATCGTTATCAGAAGGTTTCTATAGTGTGATTTGAATTATATAGAAATAATATATTCCCAATCATTATTACTACATATCAATAACCCTTATAATACATTTAACAGCTCAAGCCTCAACTATGCATTTGTACGCACTTTAAACCATAGTAAAAATGTCAAACCATAGTTTTCTTTTGTTCGTCATCTCTTTAATTCGAGTCAGGTATAGATCAAAATTGTATCACATAACAATATGCTTTTAGTTCACTATTTTTCTTAAATACGTTTTAAAAATATAAACTTTTAGTTTAATATAGGTTATTTTTCATATAGCAAATCAATATATAGAATATATTAATAATATATACAGATACAAATTATGACATCGACATTACACAGAATAAAAGGTAACTAATCTAGAGGAATACCTCTCTCAAATATAATTTTTATTCATTTACGCAAGATATTCAGTACTGTTACATCAGATGTATTGAAAAGCTGTTCGTATTAAGTAGTGTTTGGAGTTTTGTGAGTCAGTGAAGGAAAAAGTTATGATCTAACGTTGGAAAAAGCATTACAAACCACATCAGAATATAAGTACACCAAAGTCAGAATAACAGAGAGTACAACTTTAAATAATATTGAAAAATTATGACGTCAAAACAAAATACAAAGGTGACATATGATAACAAATCCAAATTGACATCAACCGTATCTATCATAAAAAAATTATTTTTAAAAAACTTTAAAAATGAAATACTAATGTTAAAACTATCAAATAATGTGTAATATTTCAAAATTGATTATGAGCGATAATAAATAACAACATTTTAATATATAATGCTTATAGCAAAAATACATAATAAAGTAGTGAAATATCTTTGCAATATGTTTTAAAAACCTGTATTCTCTCTCTCTCTCTCACACAAACTCTCTCACACACACAGACAGACACACACACACACACACACACACACACATTTTTTCAGCATGATAACTCGGTGCAATAATGTGTAAAAACAAATATTTCAGAAATCAATCTTACAAATCATAAGAATATATAACTGTACAGTTCAGTTATGAGATTATAATAGATATACTCATAATAGGCCAAATTTAACGGAGTTAAGGTTTGACATAGCACTTGGATGTTGCTGGAATATTTTATAATTAAAGATTAAGTTTACGGCAATCATTTTCTTGTCCCTTAAAATTTAAATTTCAAATAGATATACGAATTAAGTTAATTATTTTTTCGAAAAAAATATTTGAAATATTTTGTATTTAGACATAAATCCGTTATCGCAGTCACACATACTTTTTAGAATAAAAAATCCACTACTTTATCTTTCAGAATATACTGTATAAGTATTTATATTAGCGTATATTATATTTGGCGCCCCCGAGGGTCTCAGACATTTAGCGTGTATTAACTTTGGCGCTATTATTGCTTTCCCCTTAGACAGGTGAGATGTTGAAGTGTATTAATATTGGCGGAAACTAATTAAACGCCAAAAACGCCAATATTAATACACAGCGAGAATAAATTGTTATAGTATGAGGTTTCTTTATTGAAATATGAAGAAAAAAGTATTGAAATAAGTGCAAACATAGCACCTTTTGTATTGTAAAATCCTGAATATTGGTGATCATTTGGGAAATTGTTAATTATCAGACATTTTGTATACCAGTGTTCTGATTTAGCCAAAACTTCGGTTTACTAAAATATTTTACAATAAAAGTTTATATTGCACCATACTATCTATTATTCTTACTGTAAAATTCGTAATATTTATTTACATTTTAAGTTCAATAATTGAAGCAAAATCAATATTTTAATTATTTTCCATGATCTTTTACAAATGTATATTCCGTTGCCATGGTTACAATCATCTTAATAAACTGTTGGAGACAGAAAGTTCAGCTCATATACTTTAATATTTATTTAAAAAGCTTTAAAACTTAAAACATTTTCGTTCTTATTTTATCTCAAATCTCGATGATTAAGGGGATAAATCATGGATTTAAAATGAAAATCCGATTGTTCTGCACAAAATGAAATAAATATTCAGTGTTTTTAGACAATATAAAAGGTATTTTTTACTTCCGACTCGAAAGCGGGAGTTCGTGGGTTTAAACCCAAGACAGGTAATACATAAAACTTAAAATTTGAGATATTGCTATCTTTCATCGCGCTCGGCATTGGACAGTCGGAATTGATTGGTTCACCCAATACCACGATAAATGATTTGTTCTTATATAAATCCTTAATGAATAATTACATTGCTCTCGTCGAAAATACAGTACAGACTTGTCAAAAGTTAAACAATAAACTGATAAATTAAGGTCGAATCGGCAGCTCATTGTCGCTATTTAGCTATGTCTACGCAAGTTTTTCGGCAGCAGCTGTCCATCTCATGGTAGTATATTTTGATAACCGATAAATCTATAGAAAATTCTAGCGATATTAAATACAATTTATGTAAATGTTTCTGTTAAATTGTATTCATATTATTTTATATTTGAAGTAAGAAAAAACGTCTAAAATCATATATTTATAATTTATCTTTTATTCATTTTTAAGGTTATTTTTTCGTTTGTCAGTGACATTTAAAATTTAGTTTTGAATTTCGCTAAAATATTTAACCGCATTATTTGTTTTTTGACCCCTCGATTAGTAGCTAAGGAGGGACAAATGCTCCACCACTATCTAACGAAGGATCGACTGCTCATTCTCTTGTTAGTTACGCGACCCCTCGTTATCTAGTGCCGGGACTCACTTGCGAGAGGCCAGTTGGGCTGTAGAGCTGTTGACACTCTTAGCCGTCGAGGGGCCGAGACATAGATAACTTCTTGAACACTAGCTATTTATATCTCGGCCCTCGGCATTTTTTGTTAGCTAAGTTTTTAACTATTGACAGGATCTCAAATTTGACTTGAAATTGATGATGCAATCGTTTACACACATTACAACAACAACAATTCATTACACTTAAATTTTTTTCTTAAAAAGAAAAAAAAATAATTTAAATATAAAATTGTCGTCACATAAGTTGGTTTCGGTTTATTATGTACAGACATGTTTTAAGTGTAATATGTTGCGTAACCATTCTTAAAAGTATAAGTAATTTAATCTCAGCATTTTTTGTTCAAAATAAATTTTATCATAATTCTATTTTTATGTCGCAGGATAAAGATATAGAAGAGAAGTATTTAGTACAAGAACCAAGTATCCAAACCACTGTTGATAATCCGCAGCATGTGGTCATGTCTTACCAAAGTCTTAATGATACAAACAATACCGAACAACCTTTAAAACAACAAAATTTTAATACTGAAATGCAAAGTGGAACAGACAAAAATGATGAGCAGCAAAGGAGAGAAATTCAGCGGGTAAATTGCATTATTTAACGTTCATTAATATTAAAAACAAAACAATGATTTCTCAGAATGAAAGAAAAAATACATATTATTAAATTTACAAATTCCCAAATACAAAAACGCTGTTCTTACTAATTTTCGCAATAATGTCAATTTTATAAGCAAATCTGTATTGGAGAATTTGAATTTGAGTAAAAACACATAAAAGAAATAACTTAAAAAATACATACTTTTAAATTTGGAAAAAAAAACAAAATTTTAACAAATTTGCTCGACGCAAATCCTCCTTTTTTAATTTTGCTTATTCAGTTAATGACAATCATATGAATCTACTGTTTATAATTGTAATTTTATAGATTAGGGCTGAGAGAACAGTTATTTAGATTTTTCTCTCTATTGCGCTAATGACAAAATGTTTTATTCATTAATACTACTTTACAGTGAGGCAAAGCAAAGAGATTATACACCACAAGAAACTCTTAGAAGCAGGTTTACATATATCTTGTGGTTTATATTTTTCTTCGATGGCTTAGGAATACAGTTTATATCAGCACTGTACAAGGTAAGTAACTTAAATGGACAATACATACGATATATTTCTAACAAAAAACAAAGTCAAAGCTTACTCTATAAAACATTGTTGTCACCAGGTCACACACTCGCGCGCGCCGCGACATTTACAAATATTGTTAGCTATCAAACGCTTTTGTGTAGCTTGAAGTATTCGAAAATGTTCAGAAAGGCTTAATAAAGTATACTTTTGTTTAAGCTGTTTAACTTGAACGGCCAGTGACGTATTGTGGTTCAATTAGTACTGTACCTGTGATTGAGTGTTTTTAAGACTCCAAAGTGCCCTACTTAAAAAATCTTTGATCAAATTAAGAATTAAAAGGTTTAAATATTAAAAGCCATGATTCTGGTCTACTTTTACTTTTTATAATTTATTTTAATTTTTATCAATATCGAATTACGAATGTCTTATTTTAATTTTTATCAATATCGAATTACGAATGTCTGTTTTATTGTTTGATTAATCTTTCCAGATTATGATTTAAGATTAAGACGATAAACTAAACTACACGCCATTTAAATTTACATTCCAAGCGCTCTGGATGGTAACTTTTAACGGAGATGTTTATAAACCTATTAGATATCTTTTGTAAAACCATTTTTCACTACTTAAACTTGGAAAACGACGACATGCATTATCATTTTATATTACTATATTATCATATATCATTATACCCGTTTTATTCTAATACCCAATTTTTTTCACCTTAGTACCTTAACGCATCGATTCGAGTGTAAAACTAAAACGAATATCAGACCAACGCCTGCTGATATAAAAAGCAGAGGTTGTAATTGTTATAGTTCACATGATAAAGGTCATGGTCTTGGTGCATCCAACTTTAAGCATACCTCCTGTAACATTCAAGCTTCGAAATCAATTTCAATAATTCAGAGAAAACTGTTAGTGAAAAATGTTTCATGGACAACGCCAGAAAATAATATCCTCTATCATTATGTTTAATATATTGTTTAGATAAAGAAAGAGCAATTAAATTTTATAGAATCAAAAGTGTAAATACTGAGATAAATAACCAAAAGGACACACGAAATAGTACTTATAATTAAATTAACTCTGTATAAGTGTTTTAAATTGATACAAAATATAACAGTTAACTAAAAATATTCTAGACAATACCTCTAAATACAAAACACAATACAAGACAAAAAAAATTATGACATAACTATAATGTTAAAGAGAAGAAAACCATAATGTAATATTTATTTTAAATATAGACATATGGTGAGACATTTATTTATGACGATTATTTTCTGGCAATGGTAGGAGCTTTAGCTGCATTGTTTAGTGCAGTTGGACGAATTATATGGGGGATATTAGCAGACAGATATTCTGTTAGGGTAAGCTATTTTAATTATGTAACTAGAAATTTTGGCAACTACGACTCCGATTTTTTGGACTACAATGATTGAAGAGAAAGCATTACATACAATACAGGGTAAAAAGTATATGGTCAAACATATTGTTTTTATATTTTAGGATAATAAAATCGCCTTGCACGAATTATTTAAGAAAACATAATATGCATTTCACCCGGAAATTAATCAATGTTTAAATTTTTATAGTGTGGATGAATGTTTAGAGATCGCTTCCACCAAGTTTTAGTGACTTAATATTGCTTGCAACTATACATCAAAAATATATAATTATAATTTTGCAATGGTATTCCTATTTTTTCGAAATAATGTTCTAATACATTGAAGTTTAATATTATTTAGCTGTTTAAATGTGATGTTAATCGGTAGTCACAATATAAAATTTGTTACCATTTGTACCATATGTACCTCGATATGATTGATTTTGATTCTGTTGTATATAAGTTTAATATCTACAAGATATGACAACCTTCCGACAAGGTTTCTTAAGTTTTTTTATTCCATTCTTGTTTGGTTGAGTTTCATCAAACAGATTTAAGAATTTCCGTTACATTTTGATTTACTGTAAGAAACTTAAATTTATTTTCAGACATCTTTTATATTGTCGTCAGGAATGATGTGTATTTTTACGTTGACATTTAATGTTACCAATTTTGTTGGAAAAGAACTCTATCTCGTATATGTGTGCTTATTGTTCATTTCCCTGAGTGCAACCTTTGTTCTACTGCCAACAGCTGTTGCGAAAACATTTGGAACGGAACATTATGGCGTAAATTTTGGGATAGTTTTTACTGCAACTGTAAGTATACAGATGAAGAAGAAAGAATACCTGTGTCAAGTGTCAATTCTTGATGAGCATAGTTTTAAGTCGCTTGAAAATATGCTTAACAATTACAAATTAAGAAAAAACAAATGCATTGTTGATTTTCGTAATTTTACATAGAAGCAAACGGAGATTTTTGGGGAAATTATCTGCAAATAAAGTACATTATAGGGAAATGGGAATTATAGGTACATGACGTGTACTATTTTTTTAATTGTTTTTAAATGCAAATGTAAAATCTGTTACCAGTAATGCAAATTAAAACAGGTAATTCTACGTTTAACTGTTGTTTCAAATCAGCAAACATTGCATTTCACCTTATATTAAAAAAACTCTGACGTTTTTTTTTCCGAACGCGCAAATAGGTATAATGTTGTGATAAAACAAAGGTAATCTGGATGGTTGATATTATATCTGTCGTATCTCGTAATCATAAGTTTTGGTTTCTGGATGCTAAATAAGAAGAATAAAATAACTTAATGATGTTTTTCAGATAATGACATCACCTATGTCAGCCGTACTAACCTCAAATTTACAAAGGCGCATTGGTTGGGATGGAATGTTTTTATGGTCTCAGCATTTTCCTTCATAAGTACGTAACGTAACTGTTAGATTACATGAATATTGCTTTAACGGCCGTTTTAAAATTGTCGTCTAAAATCTTAGCAATCATGAGAACTTCGACTTATTCTAAATCAAGATATATCCTAAATTTGTCCTGGTTATAAATTTGCATGAAGCAGATAACACTCAAATATAATAATAATAATATATAATAATAATAATAACAAACACAAACATACCAGTCCATGTATGTCGCGAGTTATATGCTAATATGAAATAAAATGTTCGCACTATTTAAAGCATAAAAATTTTAAAGTATGTTATGATCATTTATACTGCTTAAAGCTGCATTAAGTTTTCAAAAGACAAAAAATAAAACGGTGCTAATCTAATAAATGATGTTCCTAATGAACAATGTTACATTTCGTTCAACGATAAAAGCTCGAATAAATACAGAAACAACAATAATTTCCCAGCGAGATGTAGCATGTGGGATCTAATATTAGAACATGGTTACGTCATCAAAACCCGGGTCATTTAAACACAACTTTAAAAATGTTGAAATACGATAAATTAAACACAGAACTTCTTGAATTTGTCAAATGTGACTTAGTAAGGGAAAATAACACCAATTCAAATACATCTGGATATTAATGAAGGACAAATAATGCAATCTGTCATGTTTCACTTTCGATTCTAGGCTTTTCCGTACATCCGTGCGCATGCTCCAAGCTCATAATTACCATCGTAGAACACTGACCAACCGGTCAGAGGATTCCGTTTATTTACAGCTAAAAGAAATGAAATTTTAGAAAATGTCACGGATCGTGGTTAGAAGATATCTACTTTTAAAAAAATATATTTTTAGAAAATCAAAAAAAATTTAGAAATGTGGTAATTCTAATGCAGTTTTTGAGTATGTAATGCTGCAGATACATATTACAGTCAATTCAGTTCAACTGCTGTCGACTAGCAAATCAAGAACAGTAAAACGATTTCTCACTTGCAAAAGTGCACCTTTATTTTTAAGGCAAAATCCATAACCACTCGGTCACAGTGTTAAAATGTAGAGTTAAAAAAGTGGATTAAAATATAAATTTTAACGGAGAGCTATTTAATAAATTAAATCATCTGAATTCCGTTTTTACTGGAATTAGAATTTTTAATACATGAAAAAGCAGTTGTAGAGTTGCTTCGATGTTAGCTAAATTGCATGATGGAAGTATATAATAAATACATTCAATTTCCTTTGCCATGTTGTACTTCTTTGGTAGATAGACGTAATAACTTGTGACCAAAGACCTTCTGTAACGATATATATTTTATTTTAGGTATGGTTTTTTCGTGGTTATTTAAGGCAGACAGATACCAAGGACCAGTTTAAGATAAATGCATGTTAAAATATTTAACACTATTTTATTGAATGTGAATGCGAATACATAAAATAATTGTTTTGATCAAGACAGTAATAATTCATCCAACTTTCTGCTAATGGCTTTATGTGTTTATTGAGTGATGATGGTGTCGTTTGTTTATTTTCCTATATTCGATTTTTTGACGTTTTTGTTTATTTGCTTGGATTAAACGGAATTTTAATAAAAATTAATTGCTTAAAATGGCATGTTGTTAAATATTGGCTTAATTTTGTATCGATTTGAAATGAATATTACAATAATATTATTTCCAAAGTCTTGTTTGGCCTCTTTCTGGGTAGGTTTATATGTACATATGTATTGGTTCAGTATTCACACACAAATAATTCTATAATAATATCATAATAGAATATATATAAACACAAACATAAAATTTTACGTTATGTTAGAATATTTTCACTAAAAAGAGCTACAGCAACGAAACATCAATTGTAATATATGAATTGTAATGGTTGGAAAATCAAATATTAATCAATGAAAGTAAAACATATAAATGAAAAGCATAAAAAATGGACCGCTTTGTATTCATTCTTAATATTGTAAAGAATGTAAAAAGGTTTGCAATCGTGAATTTTCGGAAGACCTGACGAGACGACATTCTAACGGAATACATTACAGAGCAACCTAATGAGAGCTGTTTGCTCTCTATGTTAAAATTCTGTTTATTTAAGGATTGGTTTTCAATTTATGCAAAGTTATTGAAGTATAACCCAACGATGACGGATAACAAATTGTATAAAACCGCGTAGCGTATCATCATCATTATCATCATCATTATATTCAGCTTATGTTGTATTTTTATGTTCCACAAGCCCTGATTGCACACTTCAAAAGAATTTTTATCAAACTTCTTAAAACCTGTACCAAAATAAATAGGTCTTTTCAGACTCATATCACTTGCTTTCTGCCGCCTTTGGTACCCGACTTCAAAGGAGGTTATATGATGATAATACACGGTCTAGGGATCTGTGACATATGTAACTGTAAGATTAACATCTTGTAATAAAACTTACTAAAAAAAGTTTTAATTTTTTTAAATATTAATTTGTACACAAACATGAAAACCTAAAATAATTTTTGAAACACATCATAAATATTTTTCCGGTGCCAAATTTAATCTTTTTTTTCTGGTGCCGAATTTAATCGTAGTCGGTGCCGAATTGAATTTAAATTGGTGCCGAAAAGACTTGATATCCTGTGTCTGCTACTAAAAAAAAGTCTGCCGAAAAACTACATGCTTCCAAGTAACATTTGGATTTTACATCGTAGAAGGGCATCATCAGATGGCACATCTATTGCTTTGAGGAATGGGGAAGCATCTAATTAACAAAAAATTGTCGAATTTGATCGCTGTAAGCAGCTATGCTAGCCAGCAGTAAGTTGCAGAAGGATTTTGTTTTTCAGCATATTTAAGGTCATCCTTTAATTTTACTAGTTGCATATTATTATTATTAACTAATTTTAACATAATATTGTGAAATACGGGCAATATTTGCTCAGTTCTTTACTTGTTTAATCATTAAAAGTCTTTTTAAAATGAAGCGAGTGTTGACCTGCTTTGCTGTTTGTGTGTCGCCATTGTAAACAAAGTAGTTCGGCAAAAGTGCAAAGTTATACGAAAATAAATTGTCAAAAATGACGTCATACAGAATATATCGGCCAATCAAAATACAATAAAATCGGACATCACGCACAGTTTGTAATTATATTGTATTATCTTTATTGCTTTAATATAGTATGTAGATTGTGCATTGGTCTTTTTGTTAGTTTTAAATTTATTGGAAACGACATTGTATACTCAAATAAATTGTGCTATAAAATTACTGCTGTAATCACTTATTATTATTATAAAAATACGACGAAAAAACATTGTCACTTACGCTGTGCGGTTTATAATACCGCTGATAATTTCTGATGCCAAAGTAAGTTTAAATTGGTAATTTTAATCACTCAGAGACCTTTAACAGCGGAAAGAAAATTGATAATGTTTTACGCATGCTCGAAAAGACGTACACAATATCAGATTATACTATAAACTCTGTTGGTTATAATTGGCTAAAACCTTGCACCAAAAAAAATGTATTTCATACTAGATCTGCTTCCTACAACTTTATATAAAAAGACTTATTAACTACTAGAAATAACAACTCAACTATATATATATATATATATATATATATATATATATATATATATATATATATATATATATATATATAAGTCAACAAATTATATTTTATATATAATAATTTAGATAATTGTGTACGCTTTTCACGAAATTCACTGTTGAAGAAATGGTTCTGTACTTTTAATTTTCTAATAAATTACATTCGTTACAGAAACCGATATAATTTTTTCTCTGTCTTTTTGTACACCAAAAAACGTTAATCAAATAAGCCATTGACAGCTCACTGCATTGCTATAATTTTTCACTCCTTTTCTCTACTTTGAAAAACCAAGAAAGACAGACACCTGAAATATAATTTGTTTTTTAAATTAAATGTTGTGCACTTACCTATACGTGGCACAAAACACAAACATGTTGTGCACTTACCTATACGTGGCACAAAAACACAAACAAAATAGCTGTTTGATTGGAAATTTTCATCCACTCAGTAATATGTATCATTTATATTGAATTGCAAGTAAAAAAATAACAGAACGTTAAGTGAAAAATAAAACCCTTTAATAAACCTTGTCCATGCTGTTTAAATAATGTCGTTTACAAAAACCATACAAATATATATAAATATATTTAAGGATTGAACTTTGATTGTACTTAATTTATTGGGTGATAACTTCAGTTGGTCACGCGCAAATTGAATGAATGGCTTCGCCATTCATGAAAAAATTTGCGCGTGACCAACTGAAGTTATCACCCATAAAATTCAGTACAATCAAAGTTCAATCCTTATATTTACAATCTTTTAAGATTTCTACGATAAAACACGAGGTTTCCTTAGTAATGAATTTTATTATAAAAAAAAAAAAAATCCGACATGGTCCTGGTTTTCTTGTATAAAAAGAACACAAACACTGATTGATCCTTTGCATTTATAACTAAAATTTATTTAATTTCTGAAAAAAATTCTAATCCGATTGATAAATTAGCGATTTTGGAAAAAAGGCAACAAAAAACATAGCGATCAGCTGATCGACACTGCAAGGTTTTGTTTGTAGACAATGTTGTAGTAGAACGTTTTTGACGCATTCATACGTCACTGATACAGGTCCTGACGTCATGGGTTAAAGGTTGCACGTGCCCGACCAAACTTATTGGGAAATAACTTCAGTTGCTCTCAAAGGGTTTACTGAAGAGAATTCAGTACGATTGTAAATACATATATATATATTTGTGTGTGTGTGTGTGTGTGTGTAACGGAAATATTACAAGCTACTCTAAAAATGCACACCTCTAAGTGGACATTATTTATACTATCAACACATCTTCTATATGTTGCTTATGTGAGGTCTGGAGTCTAAAGTCTTGAGTAATATTTCATTTATTTGATATCATTATAACTACGCATTATCTTTAGAAACATGTGTTATTGATAATAAAACAGGGTAAGCTCAATTATTGATTATTTTCATAATTTTTTCATAATTCGTATAAATCATTCTGGTTTATCAAAATATTTCTTGAACTTTGTTTCATATTTTATACTTACTTATAAACGAGAATCCAGCTATTAGGAAGAACATATTATCCCACCCTAAGCTACTTTTTAAATTTGAGGTTAAAATTGCTGAAACTGGTGATGTAATTATCTGAAAAGAATGAATGTTTTACAGAAGAAAACAGGTTTATTGAAAATGAATATAAACAAATGGTCAAACCTTTACCTGATCTCAATGTTGATTTATTGGTGATATTTTTCTCAAATATCAGTGAGCAGTAATTTGTGCTGTCAGAAAATGTACCTTGTTACAAATTTATTTGTCGTACCAATTTTTGAAATTTATTTAAAAATAAGATTTGTTCTCTTATGCAAAGCATTCCTAAGCAGAAAATTTCATCATAGAATTTTGGAACTTAAGATTACATGTATTTATTTTTTAAACGTTTGATTTTCCTTTTTTATCTACCACATTTTTCAGCCCTGATGAGTATAAAAATTCTGAAATGTGTACATATGGTACATCAAACTTAAACAGATATTTTTGTTAAAGTTAGAATGACCACTTTAAATGCGTATTAGTATCATAATGATAAAGGTATAATTAGACTAAACATGTTTTAGCTGAATAAAACTTAGTCAAGGAATAATCAGATCGATACTTTAATAGTTTTATCTTTAACATAAATACCTGTTTAATTTTGCGTTGTAATATGTGCACGACCACGCTCCGTAAATGGAAGGCTTTGGGTTCGAACCCCGGCCGGGTCTGACCCAAGACTTGAAAGTGGGTAGTGACTGTTTTTTCGCCCAGCACTCGGCATTTCGAAATGAAAGTCACGGTTCTTTTGGATGAGAACTTAAAATAAACGAGGTCCCGTGTCATTGCAGGCATGGAACGATAAAGAAACATGTTGTATAATGCCATCAGTGCAACGCACAAGCAAAATTTCTGCAATTTCGGCAATATCTGGCGACGTCTCGATATAAGTGAAATATTCTTGACTTGGACGTTAAACACCATTACTCAATTTAACTCATATGTGCACTTTTCAGTAATAAATTTCTAATCAGTGACACTAGGGGTCGAAAAAGTTGATAGAAAAATAGATAATCCAAACATTATATAATTCTAGAGAAACAATAACTTTGTTTTATAACTATATCGTAATAAAAAAAGTTTAACATGATTATAAACCATTTTTACACATAAAACAAATAAGAGTTAGATTCTGTAGAAATGAAAAAGAGAAGGCTTGAGTGTTTCACTTACAGATGCTGTAAATACCATCCCATAATTAAGTTCATAATATGTCTGTCCAAACGTTCTTGCCGTTGCAGTTGGTAACAAAACAAAATTCCCAGAGAATGACAGAAACAGTATGCAAACATAAATAGTATACAGGGACTTTCCAACTAAGCTTGTTACTTCAAATGTCAACACCGATATACAAAATATTCCACATGAAAACATAAGTGCAGACTGAAATGAAAATATAATTAATTATTTTATGATTTATTCAGAAATGCTTTTTATGATGGATAACTATGGTTTACAAATATGATAATGCCTGAAAAAGTAGGTTCATTTTTATTTTAAACATTTTTGACTGTTATTGATTGTATTGTGGAATAACGAAGTAAATACATGACAAATTTATCTAATTTGTACCAAGGCGGTCAGATCTGGATGGGAGGAAAGAGGATTTTCTGGAGAAATCAATCTACGGCACACGCAATTCCTAATGTCCTAGAATGATTTGGTGAGAGAGATTTTGATAAATACAAACTCTAGACACACTCAGCAACCGCCTATTTTTGAAAAAGCTGGAATCTAAATTAAGATCTACAGAAAATTATTTTTAAATGAATTCGTAGCTTTCAAAATGGAGCCTTTTTGTCAAAACATTTTGGTACGGTTGAATAGGAAGGAAAATTGGTATAATTAATAGTATTTTTCAACGGTTTTGTTGAACTGAATTTAAGAACATACTTATTTTAAATAGTTCCAGTGCTTATACAGACTTGTCCTCTAGAGAAATCTCGAAAAAGAAATCGTACAAAGTTCTTGTGAGAAAATGTAAAACATAAATTGTTATTCACTTGTTAACATTAGCCGATCAATATGGATAACGTGATTTTTTAAAAATTATTTAGAAGATGTCAGAAATTTTAACTAGAACTTCATTTCAGTTTATACAATAGATCGCATGGGGTAGATTTTATAACAGAGGACAATCTACAGCGTACGGACAACAAAGTAATTAAACGAACATCATACGTGCATCTATTCTTATATTTATCACAAAATCATCTTTAAAGAAACAAATTGTTTAAAATTTTGTTCTCTAAAACCGTAAGAGATGAGATTCCATTGGATGTACAGAAAGCTGATTTATACACTAGCGGAAAAGGGTAATTGTGCATGACTAAGAATTTAAAGAAAATTATTTTCAAATCAACATTCATAACTTTAGAATTTCAAAAGGCATATTCCATCAAAACTTAATCCACCGAGGACCTTTTTAGGATTTATCGTAAGTGCTTGGCAAAACGAAATGACATTCAAATCAACTTCACAAAGTCTGTACCGGGTTTGTCTACCATTGACATTAATGCAATCAATGCAATGGATAAACTCTGACCCAAAAAGGATGTTGAAAAATGACTGTCAATAAATCCACGGAAAAGCTGAACCAACATCATCGGCTTAATTTGCAAACGACGTACACGGTGTTTCAATTTATTCCACACATGCTCTTCTGGCGATAGATAGGGTGAAATTACTTGCAGTCAGTTACAATCCGTTCGACATTGGGTCTAGCATTGTCAACTTCCAGCGTAACGTTACATTGTTGAATAAACGGACCGACATAAACCTGTATTATGTCATCGCGGTAACGTTCACAAGACCTATGAATGAAAAGTTTTACAGGGTCACGACATGTCATTAATTGTTCGTTTTCAGAACATCAATATTCCAAATGTTTTCTTATAACCTAGTTATTCTTTACAAACTTTTAGTATAACTAAATCAAAGTTATATAAAATCAGATATCTAAATACATGTATTACGTAATAAACGGTACAGTAATAAATGAAATTTCTGACTTAAAAAGAACATGAAGTGTTTACTAGCATTTTCTTACATTTTTCTAAATCGAGCTTAGATAAAATGATAGATTGTTAACATCGTCAGACCTGGCGATTTAAAAGCTAGGATAAATAACATAATTAACTGTTAAAAATAAATTGTCAGCTAAAATACTCATAATCAACCTTTTTTCGTAGGCACCTTGGAGTCTAACATGCAAACCCTAACTTTATCTAACATAAACTTTTCAGCTATCCTATAATACTCTACATTATTTATCTTCGTTGATATCTCGAAGTAAAACAGTTAGTAAGTTATCAATCAAGAGAACAAACATCAGCTAAAAAAAACCTAAATGTTTCTATTCCGTGAGTGCCTTGGAGTTTAACAAGTAAAAGTTATATTTATATGATAACTTACTCTAACAGAGAACTTGTCAGCTATAATACCCCACATTATTCTCCCTCCTCCGTTACAAACAGCTGATAGTGATCCAACGATTGCCAGAAAATGATCATCCTTTATAAATGTCTGACCATAGGCCTGAAATGAAATAACTGTAAATTTATAAAACCCAATAATCAAGAACTATTGCTAATAAGGAAACAAAGCAATTTACAAACTCTTAATCAATGCAACCACAGACAAGGGACACTACAAAGTACTAACCAAACAGTCAAAAAATGCAACGAAAGACAAACAAACAATAGGACCAAACGTTTTATTTTGATGTTTCAAGCATGTCAGTAGGTTTCAAAATTGTACAAGCAAGCTGAAATGTTTAAAATAAAGAAATGAAACAACAACTACTTGCAAAAAAACTAAATTACAACGAAAAAAAATAAATACAAAAATGACAATAATAACAACCAGAGGAAAAACTTTTTGTGATTTTCATTTTCAGTTTTGGTCCTATGAAATGTTTTTGTAACCTTATAATAAATATTAAGATCATATATCTTTATGAAAAAATACTTGTAGCTGGGGCAAAAAAGTGTGTTGACTTCAGTCAGTGGAGTCCAGTTGAGTTCAGTACTACCAGGCGAGGTGGGCAAAATGGAGTGTCCAAAGATCACATATCATTATGAAAAAATAACATTTTAGCTGAAAAATGTTGACTATAGCCAATGAAGCTAAGAGATGAGTTGAGTACAACCTGGAATGGTGGACAAAACAGAGTATCTGAAAAAAACACCGAGCTTTAACATGCGAACTGAAAACTCTTTCCAACTACATCTGAATGAGATTCAAACCTAGACAATTGGAGGTAATATAATCCTTAATCGCACGCTTCAGACAACTCGGCTACCGAGACCCCTTATTACGCGAACAGTTACACTCCGCAAAAATAATGAAATTAATACATGTAATGATAAATGACATACCACTGTCTTATTACAAAAGTCCAGATAGTTAAACTACATTGTACAGTTTTTAATTTTATTTCAAGACGGGTTTCCTAAAAATCAAATTAATACATTTTCTACCTAAGGTGATCACATATATGCCTAAACATTTAAACAGCTCTGAAGTACAAACGAGTGCATTTGAAGATAACAATTATTGCCAATGTTCACGGCTTTGAATATATAATCAATAAGGTTTTGTACCGAGAGATTTATGACTTATGAAGAGAAAACAAACCTTATATAATGTGGATACAAACTGTATTCCTTGACCATTAAACAGGTATAAAAACCATAATATATAAAATGATTTTGTTTTTAGAACTTGCGTGGGTGAAAGGCTCCATTTTTCTGTCTGCTCTTTGGTGTCCCTGAAAAATACAGTTATCTTGTTTTATATATAGTATGTAGAAATAAATCTGAATAACTCAGACTTCTGAATTATCAAATCTGTTAAGTGCCTAGGTAATTTCAACACAAAACGTGTCCAAAACACATGATTCATATAATTTTAAAACTTCAGATTCATTAATTTTGTTTTTATTATTATTTGGATTATCTTTTTATCTTTCAACTTTTTCTGCCTCTAGTGTCACTGATGAGGAATGAATTTCCGAAATATGCACATATAACACAGCAAAATTAAACAGGTATTTTTGTTCAATATGTACCTACAGGCAAGGCAGTAAAAATGAAACGTTATTATAATTAATCTCCCTACTATGAAACAACAGCGATCGTATTTACTAAATGATATTTAGTTGTGTAATTCAAATCTTGTTGAAGGTCTACAGAATGTTATTTTGTCGTAAAATGCTCTGCTTTAGCAGGTATAGGTCTTTTTGGAACCTGACATGGGTGTATTAGGATGATGGGCCGAGGTGCGGAATCTCGGTTTTGAATTTCATCCGAAAGACTATTTTGTTTTTGAGCTTATATCAGCTTAAGTGCAGACAGATAACTTCAAAGTCCAGAGTGAGGTTCAAACTCTATACTGTTCATTTTTCAAGCTAGTTAAGGTACCATTCAACCAAACCCACCGATTAAACTTAGTTGATCTACAGGATTATATTACGGTTATATTTACTTATTTTGTAATTCATTTTGAGAAGGATTTTCTTCTGTTGATGCATTAAGTAGATACTCAGATGTGGCACCCAAATGTTCCATATTGTCTGTTGTATTTTGAGAAATAGGAGAAAATAATTTTTCATCATTCGCTGTATACTCTTCTTTTTTGTCTTTTTCTATTAAAGGTTTTCTTTCTTCATCGTCCTAGCAATATAAAAAAAATAGTTCTAATTGAAAAATGAATTCTCTTGCTGTTCAATATACTGTTGAAAATACATGACATTGTATACATTGATGTGCATTTACAAAAATGTTTTGACATTCATAAAAATCGAATATACGATCAAATTCTGATATTATGATAGTATGTCACTTCGAACAAGAACAATTATTTTTATTACTTCCGGCAAGCAGACTGACAAATTCGCTCAGACTAATGAGTGCACATGGACGGAATTTGTTTTTTTTCACCGCCTTGAGTCGGTTCGATTTGATAAGAGACATTCATCTATTCCATCAAGATGTGTTCTTTAAAACGACATAAAGTGCTTTTCACTACGTATTTAGACACTCCTAGGTTTGGCTTTTAAAATGATTATAAAACACATGTTCAGAAGGTCACCGACCGCAAAAAACGGTTTCCGGTCAGATGCGGATCCAGAATTTTGTAAAAGGGGGTTGACAATTTAAATATGAAATACTGTGAGCGTCGAAGATACAAGCTGATTAGGGGTCTTTGGGGCGCAAAATGCCTTCAGCAGGCACAGGACACAGTCCTATTGGAAACGCCCGCGGCAAGAAATGAATTTTCAATATTTCAATGGACGTTTTGGCCACATTTTTCTCTGTTTGTCTCTTTTAAATTTTTCAATCCTCCAATGCCAGTGTTGCTAAGGTAATTTACAAATATAAATATATTGATACCATTTTCTAAAAACCTTATTTTATGTATGTTATGCAAAATGACATCAGCAATAATGCTTACCTAAAAAAGAAAGATCTTTCACCTAATTAAAAAAAATTCTGTTTAATTTTCTACTCACTGATTGGTCTGGGGGATTCACCAACAGTAATGAGCCTATTAGCTGCATACTGGCATAACAACCTCCCAGTAACAAAAAACTCTGTGGAACTTTGTCTAAAATATCTGCCTGATCAAAATATCTGAAATTAAAAAAAAATCTTTTCAAAACAGCATTAGAAAACAGACAATACCGTTTTATTATTATGGTCTTATGGTATACTATTTTTGTTATTACTATATTATTATTATTATTCTGTGTTTTACGTGATATTTAGTTTAGAGTTACACATTTTATAACTGAAGAACGCCATTGGAAAATGTGTACGAAACGGACCCCGGAGAAAACCGATGTCCTTAAGCAAGCAATCTGAAGAAATTCCATACACCAGAATCGATCAAGTGTGGGATTTGAACTTTTCGATGAGGAGCGCTGTGATATATAAGTCGGTACAATCGACCACTCGGCCACCGAGGTGTCTCAATACAAGACAACCACATACTTGGGCTGTTGTGTTTTTATTGTCCGGATTCATCAGATGGCCCGCGTGCTATCCGGTTTGTACTTTTATTGTATTGAGTGTTTGTTCCGTTCTGATTAAAGAAAAAGGTTACTTCATATCGTGATGGTCCAGTCTTATTTATTAATTAAGTCAACGAAATATACAACATGGGCCTTTAAATATTTAACCTGAACGGTTTCTGGAGTTTAAAGCTGGATTCCAACTCCTGCTGGGTCTGAATAGTTAGGGACTGTTCTGTCGCCAAGCACTCGACTTTTAGCAATGAAAGTCGGAGTCCTTCGAATGAGACCTAAACATCCCGTGTCAAGGCAGGCTAAATAACTCTCCCTGCACATTATTCTTAGCGCACCATTAAGCAAATTGTTTTCGATGATTCCCGTCTATGACATCACCGTTAAAAGAAAAAAAATGAAAAACATGATAATCCACGTTATAAGTGTCATGTGCTACTTTTGAATTGTATTATTTCATAAAATTTCATATATAACTAGTTTAATTCTATAGTGTATGGTGGCTTATTTCTGACATCGACATAATTTTAGTCGACATAATATTATGTCGACAGGTCGACTTAATATCTTGACAAATCAAGATATTATCATGGAAAGTTGTGATACAAAATAAAAAGTTCAGACATATAACACGACATGTATAACAACTTTCCATGATAATATCTTGATTTGTCAAGATATTAAGTCGACATGTTGAGATAATTTTATGTCGATTAAAATTTTGTCGATGTCAGAAATAAGCCTCCATAAAATTCTAGTCTGCAGACAGATAGTGGCGAAATTATAACTGATATATTTGTAAAACTTTGGGAAGTTACGTTTCAAATTCAACCTTCAGACAGACCATCGTTTTATCTTACACCTGCACAAATCAAGAACAAAAGTAATTACTTGTCACTTCCGCTTACGACGTCTGCTTCTTTGTTGTCAGGATTTAAAAATGCTGTTTGAACCTGATCAAAAATAAAGGCACCACCACCAAAACCAGCTACAACTAATCCATTTACTAGCCCTTTACGTTCTGGTAGCCACTGAAAAAGAAAGTACGCTACTACTAGTCAGGAATAATAGGATATTTATAAACCTAATAGAATGCACAAAAAATAATAATAATAAATAAATGAAATAATAAATACATTAATAAATAAATAAATAAATAAACAAATAAAATAATAATAATAAATAAGATCACCAAAACCATTTTCATTCTTTCATTCAATTTAGATATATGAAAAGATATTAAACGTATCTTGGTCGCCACTGAAATATAATGAAAAAAAAAAAAAGAAAAAAATCATGTTTTGATGTTGAATGACAGATAATTATTGAAGTTATATATAACTCTCTTTTATCTGAAATTATATGCAGTTCTGTTTATCATTCGGGAATTATCTGGTTTGTATGTCAAATGACAATTTTTATAAGAACATTTTCAAAACCTGAAATGAAAATATTTGTAAATTTACAATGCATCGCATCGGTCTCCTAAAACTTTAAAACTCGACTCTTATGATATTTGCTAAGTTGATCTAATCACTGATGATTAAATACATGTAGCTGGTGTATAACATAATATTTTTATGTCCACCACATAAGTTTCTCTTGTTTTTTATACGGATCATTTTATTATCCGGTCTTAAAAATAAATTTTCAGCCGTCCTGATTTTTTAAATTTATTTAAAATTAAGGTTTGTTTACGCATGCAAAGCATTCCTTAGCTGGATTCGGATTCGTATAATTTTTGACCTTGGGTTCGTTAATTTTTAAATTTTTGGATTATCTTTTTTTATTATTCAACATTTCGGCCCTAGCTAGTGTCACTGATGAGGAATGAATTTCAATGTGCAAATATGACACAGCGAAATTAAACAGGTATTTGTGTTAAATATATCAAGTCGGAGACCAAAACTATAATATTATCCCAGACTGTTTCTTGAAAGTATATAGTTCGGATCCAGTCAACTGTCAACGTTTTTCAATATCAAAGAGTATCCATATAACTGTCATGTGCTGATTTTAAATTTCTATTAAAAGTGCTGATTTTGAATGTATTGTTTTAATAGAAATTCAAAATCAACACATAACATAACTATTTATTTAACAATATGTCTATAATACTATTTCAATATTGATTATTAAAGAATAATTAAATATCCTTATATTGTTATCACCTTGGACATCTTTACTTAACATCCTTAATCATCGAGAATTGAAAGACTCTAACATATTAAATATAAAGCGAGTGTTAACGTTAAGGGTTACCTTCATAGCACACGCCATTGGTATAGCATACGCAATGCCAACACCAATACCAAACACAGCGCCGTATGTTATAACTGTGAGGACAAAAGAATGCTGGACAGTGAAGTAGGTTAACAGTACACCAATACTGAAATTTAAAAAAAAAACAAAGGAATAATAATGCTAGAATGTTATAATAAAGTCCATTGACAAGATTATAGTTTTACACTTTTATTCACTTGCCGAAGGTCGGTGGTTTATTCCGGGCACTCTGGTTTTCTCCACCATCCGAGAACTGACCGCCTCAATGTAAGTGAAAGAATCATTACTGGGGCGTAAAATATAATTTCAACTCTCAACTCAACTTTTATAAATTTATAGATATGGTCAATTAAATATATTTCAAAGATTTCTTCATTTGGATGGTCTAGTAGATTTAAAAAAAATTCCATTACAAACAAAGTGAAAGTGTGTTAACATTTTCTTAATTAGATATACTGCCATTGCATTAAAACCCGAGGCGGAAGGATCATGAGAAGCACCATTTTGGGCAAGCATGATACATTTAAACCAACAGTATCCAGACTAGTCTTGTGGATTAGATTCTCAATTTGATATGCACTCATCGTCATCTTGTTTAACTTTAGATAACTGTGCAAATTTATTTCGAAAATATAATGTAAAAAGCTATAACTTTGCGATTTTGTTCGAAGATACGATAAAAGTACATATAATTTAAATGGCATGTGCTGTAATAAAATAATACATTCAAAAGTGATAAATAGCAACAGCGTGTAACAATATTTTTATTCTCAAATCATAGGTTTTTCGTTAATATCGCAAAAATAGTGTCCCTTAGGCCTCGGTGGTCTAAAGCGCGCGCTTACGGATCACAGCGCCTCTCACCGCCTTGGTTCGAATCCCACTCGGGACAGATACTAGTGTGAGAAAGTTTGTCAGTTCGCTTGCCGAAGGTCGGCGGTTTCCTCCATCAGCCCAGAACTGACTGCCTCTGAAATAAGTGAAAGATTCTTGACCTAGGCGTAAAACACCATTACTCCATTACTCCACTCCTATAAATGGCGATTTACATTAGTAATGTTACCTGCTTATCCAGGATCCAAGTAATGCTGTTAAGCGTGGGCCAAGCTTCTTAACCAACAAGTCCCCCAAAAAACATCGGCGCCACCTTGTCCCATGGCAGCCAAGGATAATATCCATGTACTGTCTGCATAAGTCAGGTCGGATTCAATGTTCTTAGCTCGGAAATATGATGTTATGTATGATGTCATATTGCCTGCAAAATGAATTAAACAAATGAAAACGATATACATGTATACTTCAGCAATAATAAACAACTGGAATAACCCCTTTTTTCAGTATTTTCTTGTGCTTCATCAGCTATAAATGTAACATACAGCCAGTCTTTGCTAGAGGCCTCGAATAATTTGGGTTCAAGCGTAATATATTTTGAATACTTTACAATGCCTGTTTAATAAACATCTCCAATTAAATCGGAGACGATTATGATTTATCTATTTATGTATTTATTCAATTTATTTTTATTATTTATTTATTTTTGTGACACCTCATTCAACAATCAATTTTCAAAGACTTTTCCTTTCAGTGCATACATTGTATGGCATATTTAAAATCGTATCATTCATCAAATTTTCTTTGAAAATTCACTTACATGTATTGGTACCAATTATAACAAGCAAATCTCTTAAATTTGGGAGGCATTGGGTTGAATTCCTAGTCGTGAGGAAAAATTTTCGAGGGCCACTCACCATTCAACGTCAATGTGCATTAAAACATTTTTATACTGACAATAAGTAATCACGTACAATAATAAGCTTTTAGTAATAAAATTAACTGTATTCCTGGTTTAACTAAGTTTTAAAACTTGTAACCTGCAGATAGATACACACCACTATGGTAGCTCAGTTGGTAGAGTGCTCGCTTTTTATGTGGGTCGAACCAAAGCCGGGTCTAACTCTAAGATTAATATTGACTGTTCTTTCGCCACGCACTCGACATTTTCAAATGAAAGCCTCGGGAGAGGAGACCAAAATACCGATGCCCCGTGTCACGGCAAGTGTGGCACGTTAAAGAACCCTCCTTGGACATTGCCATAAGCGCACTGCACAGACAAAACTTTCTGCCACTTTACCTCGGGATGGTGGCGTCTCGATATACTAGTACGTGAAATATTCTTGACTGAAAAGTTAAACCCCATTCAATCAATCAATCAGATGGGCACAGTTTTCAATAAAACCCTAGATTAGAAGTTGTTAATTAAATAATTCGTTTTACCCGTATACAAAAACATTGATTAAAACAAGTCTTATATATTTATAAAATGTCTAATAAATAAAGCATTACCGAAGGTGTAAATTGTTCCTAGAGTCAAGTGTATTAGAATTCCCCCCGCGATAACAGTATATCCTCTCCATTGTGATCGTCTACTGAAAATCTGAAGTATACCCATGTCCTACCCTCCTCGGGTCAAATATAAATGTGACACTCTCATGTAAATAACTATATAATCAGGCATCTAATTGACATATCTTAGGTTGGACTTCATAGTCAGCATTATAAAGTAAATACGACACAGTCACGTGAATTTTTCAAAACACACACAAAATTTACACGAAAGATATGCTAGCTAAGACGGTCTAGATTTGACCTAATTTATTGATAACACGAAGGTATGAACGGGTGTGAGGTCGAGAAGTATTACAATTAGACTAGAAATTTAAAAATATAAAAATAAACCAAATTATCATTAAACGTAAAATTATAAGAAAAAAAATATTTTTGATAAAATTAAAAAAAAATTGAACATAAACATTTTAATCAGTTTCATTATCATCATGTTCAAATATTAATTTATAGATTTATGTTAATATATTAAACTCGCTATTTCAATTTATAGATTTATGTTAATATATTAAACTCGCTATTTCAATTTATAGATTTATGTTAATATACTTAAATCGCTATTTCAATTTATAGATTTATGTTAATATATTAAACTCGCTATTTCAATTTATTGATTTATGTTAATATATTAAACTCGCTATTTCAATTTATAGATTTATGTTAATATATTAAACTCGCTATTTCAATTTATTGATTTATGTTAATATATTAAACTCGCTATTTCAATTTATAGATTTATGTTAATATATTAAACTCGCTATTTCAATTTATAGATTTATGTTAATATATTAAACTCGCTATTTTAATTTATAGATTTATGTTAATATATTAAACTCGCTATTTCAATTTATAGATTTATGTTAATATATTAAACTCGCTATTTCAATTTATAGATTTATGTTAATATATTAAACTCGCTATTTCAATTTATTGATTTATGTTAATATATTAAACTCGCTATATCAATTTATTGATTTATGTTAATATACTAAACTCGCTATTTCAATTTATAGATTTATGTTAATATATTAAACTCGCTATTTCAATTTATAGATTTATGTTAATATACTAAACTCGCTATTTCAATTTATAGATTTATGTTAATATACTAAACTCGCTATTTCAATTTATAGATTTATGTTAATATATTAAACTCGCTATTTCAATTTATAGATTTATGTTAATATACTAAACTCGCTATTTCAATTTATAGATTTATGTTAATATATTAAACTCGCTATTTCAATTTATAGATTTATGTTAATATATTAAACTCGCTATTTCAATTTATAGATTTATGTTAAAATATTAAACTCGCTATTTCAATTTATAGATTTATGTTAATATATTAAACTCGCTATTTCAATTTATAGATTTATGTTAATATATTAAACTCGCTATTTCAATTTAAAGATTTATGTTAATATATTAAACTCGCTATTTCAATTTATAGATTTATGTTAATATATTAAACTCGCTATTTCAATTTATAGATTTATGTTAATATATTAAACTCGCTATTTCAATTTATAGATTTATGTTAATATACTGGACTGACTAAATTTAGATCATAGATAAATAGATTATAAATATAGAGATTAGCTATCCATACCATTAGTTAGATTAAATACTTATGTCAACAAAGTCACCCCTTTAAATTTAACTTTTATCTATAATTTAACCGCATGTTAGGGTATTACGTTTGTCAGATTGTACATTCATCGTTAGGTAAAATAAGTGATTTCGTTGCTGAATCAAGGTCAGTAACTTTCTAAAAATTTATTTATTTATTTTTTCATCGTTCAATTTTTCATTCGTTTGTCCTTATGTGTTCTTAGTTTCATCTGCGTGTGTTCAGTACATCTTTTAGACACGGAATCTCAATCGACCCAATAAGACCACTGCGGTAGCTAAGTTGGAAGAGTGCTCGCTCCGACCGGGTTTGACCCAAGACTTGAAAGTGGGTAGTGACTGTTCTTTCGCCAAGCACTCGGCATTACGAATGAAAGTCACGGCTCTTTCGGATGGGAACTTAAACGAGGTCCCGTGTCAAGGTAGGCTTGGCACGATAAAGAACCCTGCTGTATAATGCCATCAGCGCAACGCACAGGCAAAATTTCTGCACTTTCGCCTATAGCTGGCGACGTCTCTATATAAGTGAAATATTCTTGAATGGGACGTTAAACACCGTTACTCAACTCAAGCGACCCAATACACTCAGATCATGCCACGGAATTCTAACTCCACGTTTTGTCTAGGGCCATTCTAAGGTACATGTAATAACAATACTAATTTTTCTTGTTTTGTTTTTTATTACATTTTTGTATTTTGTTCTTTTTGTTTTTGCTATTGTCAAACAAATGCTTTTTTTACAATATGTTTCTTAAAATTGACTTTGGTAGAAAACAAGGTTCGTAAAAAGTCTTGGGGAATTGCCTGATAAATTCCAGAAACAAGATGTCTAATAGGTCAGAAACTTTTACATAGTAAATAGTTGCTGCTTCAGGTGATATAATTACATGTTCAAATTAAAAGAAGAATTTAAAAAAAGTGAAATAAACTATGTCATGACCTTGAACGTTGACATATTTAGAGAAATTTTAAAGAAAACATAAAAACATCGTTAGCAATAGACGAGAAATCATAATTTTATAAAGCTTATTCAAGCTGAACATGTTAAATGCCTCTAAATTAAGATTTTTTAAATGGTGTCACAACTTAAAGCATTGACATTGATTTTGCTTTACAACACATCAGCATTGAAATGTCTTTAAAACTAAACCGGAAACAAAAATATATTTAAAATAAACTTAGTAAAATCGTTATTACATTGATCCAATTTTAAAATCTCAACAAAACATTAAGAATAAAATCCGATTAAAATTTTTTTTCCAAAAAGTCAAGATATAGAAAGTTAAAATTTTCATCGATATTTTCGAAATTTTAATCAAACAACACAAATTGTGGTAGTAACTTAAACAGTGTGAACCAGCATAACCACGCCTGGAGACCAAATGTAAGTGATTATTTGGTATTGGCACATAAAACTCGATGTACTTTGTTTATGAGTGGAGTGAAGTGGAATGGAGAAATGGTGCTTTACGCAAAATTCTTTGAACTTATATCGAGGTTGTCAGTTCTGGGTTAATTGAGGAAACCGGAGTGTCCGAAGAAAATTGCCGATCATCGGCAAGCTACTGACAAACGTCCTTATACTAGGGTCTGCCCGAGCAAAATTCGAACTAGCCGGTGCGAGGCACTGTGATACATAAGCACTTATGATCTCTGGGCCACTGAGGCTCTTTGTATGTTTATAATAAACTCTTCGCTGTTATTATAAACCAAGAGGTTTTTTTTGTTTTTTTGTTTTAAAACCCACTTTAAAGGTAATTAAAAAACTCTTGTAGCTGATAATTCACTATCTTGCAAACCGGTATCAATGTGGACTTGAATAGGATTTTTGGGGTCCACTGCAATTAATGTAAAAGCTTTGTCATGTTTAACTCTAATCTATCACGGGTAAAAATGATTGTACCTTCTCCATGGCTCAGTTGTAGGGTTTTCGCCTCGAAAACGGCAAGACCTTGGGTTCGAACCCCAGCTTGGTCAAACATAGTCTTTTAAAATTTAAGATGCTTCGTTTGGCATTAGAATGACAGATTACTGACTGGTTCAACCGTTGTCAGGATAATATGACTTGGTAAGTGGTTTGCTTGTCTGCGGCATAATGACTCGGTAGACTAGCGCCTTATATTAACAAAAGTCGTCCTTATTGCGTACTAGTACAAGACAAGCCATAAAACACAATCATACATCTCTGGACAATATGCGCGCGTTCTTAGATTCATCTTTAAGGAATGATATACTTGCCTTCGTTGCGAACAGCTGCTTTATTGCTGATATGACGTTAAACAACATAAAAACCGACCCCGTCCGCCTCATTTTCATTTCTGTTTATTACAACTTACTTCATTACCACGGTTTTGGATCTGCAGCACTTGATTAAGTAGTACTGTTTTAATATAACAAAGTTGTCGTTACATTTGGTAATCGTTACGTAAAGAATGTTTTGTTCTACAATGTTTCATTATCAGCTCCATAACCGCATTGCATGTAATAATAATAATAATAATAATAATAATAATAATAATAATAATAATAATAATAATAATAATAATAATAATAACATAATAATAATAAGAAGAAGAAGAAGAGGAAGAAGAAATATAAATACATAAATAAATCAATAAATAAATAAAAATAAATGAATAAATAAAAATAATGAATAAAAAACATACCTGGGGATACATTATTTATAAAAGAAATATCCTTGACCTTATCTCGACTCAACCATAAAAACTGGATATAATCGCGATGTATCATAATGTTAGACAAGTCTTACCGACATAAATACATGTATACACATACATACATCAAGGGTTGACGTGTTACTGGGAGAGGTGAATTATATATAATTCTGTTATCCTGTTGTTAAGGTCGTTCTCGCGTTGCTTTGCGTTCCATTTTGAATGTAAGTAGATTTTACCAATTTTCCCAAAGCATATGAGAGCAAAAATGCATGTGAATCAAATCATCATGATCAACAAATACACTTCAATGCATTAATTTGTTTTATTTCTACTTCTGGTATAACTCATTTATTCGTGAACTGAAGCCATATTATTTCCGGTGTAACGAAGAATTATGACCCGGGTTGAATATTGACCCGGGGGTTCATTTTTCAACGTTGAATAATGAAACCGAAGATGTTGAATTTAGACCCTAGTCCGTTGAAAATTGAACCGCGTCGTTGAATTTTGATCGGAAAATCGGTTCAAAATTCAACAACAGAAAAGTAAATATCAATGAACTTAGATCATAAACCATGATTTTTTCAATAAAATAAAATCAGTACATTCCTCTAGTTTTCTTTATAATCCTAAAATTTAATTATTTAATATTCAGGAAATGTTAGATGCGATTGATATTGATTGATATATGTCATGTTTTATTAAAGGGTGTGGGGGTGGTGGTGTTTGTTCGTTTAATGTGCTATGTTTTGGTCATTTTGTTCTATTGGGTGGGGGCACTTTTGTGATTTTGTTTGTTTGGAGGTTTTGTTGGTTACTCTTTTTTTTTTTTTTTTGGGGGGGGGGGGGTATGAAAAAAATCTAACACAAACAGATAACCCTGCTTTTAATCGGACAAAATAATTTTAGAATATTATATTGCTATGTGGCAAGTCCATTTAACTTTTTTAAGTCGAATGAATTGAATATCATTATGTTGTCTAGTCGGATAATTATGACCCCTGTCATTAATAATGCTGTCAGATATATATTTTCGAGAATGTCTACTATTTTACCAGTTAAAATACATGTATGTTGGACTCGTATATCGACTTGTTATTTATACTGACAAGTTGATTTTAATTAGGGGGCAATCGTTTGACTCAAAGGAAGGGAGGGGTATTCGAAGCGGCTTTCTGCTTATATAAAAGGAAAAAAATCAGTTACAAAGAGCCATGAATTCATTCGATGAGCAAAAATTACGCTGCAAATCCTAATAGACGTGTCATGTGCGGGTCCAAAAATCCCATAAATTTTATTTTATTTGATAAAGAATCATTATTAAAACGCAAAAATCAAAACCAATAAATGCCGTTAAATTAAAAACACTGTCGTTCGTTGTTATTGACATCTTGTGGCTTCAAACATAAAAATAAGTTAACCGCTGGACATTGGGTGATCTCAGACGAAATTTTACTTATTATTCTGGGAAAATTAACTTTTAAATTTAATATTTGATAAGTAGTGTCGTAACATTTTATTTGTATTTACAAACATCCAGTAAATTCAAAATTTGCAACATGACAGTAGATATAGATCAGTCTCAAAGAGCAAATTTCAATGAAAGAGATATAAACAAAAATAATCTGTAGTTTTTAACAGGGTCAATTTTCCACGTGTTGAGGTCTTCAGCAATTAAAAACAAAAAAATATCAAACTGTTGAAAAATGACCCCGGGTATAAATTTCACAACTTTTGGTCTCAGTTTTCAACCTTGAAAAAGCACCCGCGGATCAATATTAATATTCAACGTTGAAATATGAACCCCGGGTCAATATTCTTCGTTAAACCGGCCTTGTCCGATGACATGGGGTTTCTCAAACCAAAACTATTTATCTTAAAGTAGCTTAGCAATATTTACAACGATTTTCTCGATTCAGGTAGACGTTAAAAATAATTTTTGGTTCTTTACCACAAGCTTTGACGTCAATATAATCAACAAAAATAGGTCAACGAGATCAGGGGAAATAATGTCGCCTAACAAATTTTCATGGTAATTGATCCATGTTAAGTTACATAACAATAAACAACTAAAGAGTAAGTAAAAATAAACCGATTTCCCTGAATATTATAGTGCAATGTAAATGAATAAATAATAGTAATGTATAAATTAATCATTAGGTAATAAGCAATGCAAAGTAAATAAAAAATACTGTGTTATTCTATGAGCATATCTGAGATAAAATTGTGTCTAAAAAAATTAAAATTAAAAAAAATCAAGAACTTAAAAAACGTTATTTTTTAACGTCTTAGGAAGCATCGTCATTTTTGAATATAACTTGGGCGAAACTAAAACATGTTGTCGTGAGTTAATACACCATTTTTGCATAACGGAATACTGATTGTATGTTTTTTCATCAAATTTAAAGAAGCTCTAACGGTATTTTGATAGTATACTCAGTCAGTTGCTAGGGTGATTAAAAGCCTGGAATATGTCAGACAACAATTTATTGCCATTTCAATATGGTTGAAATCACAATTAGTGTAACGGATTAAGAAAAGGCTTATTTTTTTTAAATCGTTAAAGACTATTTTTTAAAATGTTGACTATGGCTATGTGCTCATTTTAGTCTTAAGCAAAAAAGTACGACATGCGGTTTTCATCTCCTTTCAAATTATATTTATATGTATTTCAGCGACTCGTTTTGTCTGATGTAGAACTGACATGCCTGTGCCATCGTTTCTGTTTGCAAAATATTTATATTTAACAGCATTTACTGTTTTTTTAAATGGAAAAGTCAACTGTCGTCTTTATGATGATTGGGATACTGGAGTTCCAGATACGTTTGATTACATTATAGGTAAGCAGGTAGTTTTTATCACTAAAATACATTATTCCTTGTTTTGTTTTTGGTTGTGTGTTTATTTTGCTTAAAAATCTACTGCTTCATTATTACTTTTCCTGTCTTAAAATGTTTTTTTTTTTGTAATGTTTTTCGTTTTTGCGTCGCATTTATGAAAACTTTTGCTTTGCTTTTGTCAAATCCATGCTTATCCACTTAAGAATATTATATTTCATTTTGAACTAGTTGGCGGTGGAACAGCTGGAAGCGTCATTGCTAACAGACTCTCCGAAGATACAAGTAAATCTGTTCTACTCCTAGAAGCAGGAAAGAAAGATCGTGGAATTCCCGAGAGTCCATTAATATCAACTCCAGGTCTATGGGTTAATTTATTTGATACCAATTTGATGTGGAAATACAAAACGGAACCACAGAAACATGCATTGTTCGGATATCCAAATAATGTAAGGCTTTTAATAGTTTACAATTACATACACAGTCTTAATTCAGGAATTTCCTAACAAGGTGTTACCTTTTTTCCTACGATGTGGAGGAACATGTAGTTCCCTACATTAGAGGTGTATTTTAACTCCCTATAGCACGAATTAAGATTTCCGGGTGCAGTTTTCAAGAAACGTAATACACAGATTTTATGAAATATGGATTTTTGTGCTAAACTATCGACAAAAATGAAGGCACTTTTGCACACCGTTATAAAACTTAAGGTTTTATTATTTAAATGCTATGTATATCACTTCATTGCACGTCTTTTATTGAAATATTGATTAAGACCATAAAAAAATAAAATTTGTTTTTATTCCATCATATTATTAATGAATTAATAACAAACATGAAATTAACCTGCTTAGATATTTAGAAATGAGAAATGATTTTTGAAAAGTGGAGTAGGTTTAATGCATTCTACTGAAAAAAGACGAAAACCCAAAAATATGTATATATATAGCACAAATACCAGTTGAATTTTGATGTGCCAAATGTGCACATTTCGGAAATTCATTCCTCTTCAGTGACACTAAGACCGAAACAGTTTGATAGATAAAAAACATAAGACAAACAGTTGGAAATTATTGAATCTAAAGTTCCAAAATTATATTAATCCAATCCAGCTAAGGAATGCTTTGCATGAGGGAACAAACCTTAGTTTTAAACAGATTTTACAATTTAAGGCAGCTGAAAATGTTGTTAAATGGTACATTTTCTGACAGCACAAAGTACTGCCTACTGAGTTATGGATACCCTCGGGGAGTTTTACTCGACCAGCAGCGGCACCCGCTCAGGAGTAGTAAATATATAGCACAAATACCAGTTGAATTTTGATGTGCCAGAATAGAATTCTAAGGAATGCATGTGCAAATTTTCAGAAATCCAAATTGGGGTAAGTGTTTTCTCTCTGGTGCCAGGTTATTACAATTTTTATTTAAGTAGCAAAGAACAAACGATTCTTTTCTGACAGTTGCTCAATTGGTTAGCTCAATAGCTGACCTTATAATCATTTTTTGCTTAAATAAGTCGTTCACTTCACTTGATTTTATTCTCTTACACACACACACACACACACACACACACACACACACACACAATGAAAATTATGATAAAGAGTATGATTAGGACGAAGGCAATGGATTCGGTTATATTGTTATTCGGTTATTTTGTTATATTTGTTTCAGTCTATTGGAGTAGAAATGGGTCGACTTCTCGGTGGTTCTTCTTCAGTTAATGGAATGTTATATACCAGAGGATGTAAAAACGATTTTGACTCGTGGGCAGAGGAAGGTGCTGATGGATGGGGCTATGATGATATCCTGCCATTCTTTTTACGAGCGGAGGGAAATGGTAATCACACACGTAAAATATTTGCATTTGATCTAAAAATTATCTACATGTATATAAGTTTTGTTTATTACGATCTCAAAAGTAATAGTCAGTCATTTTGAAATTTTCGAGCTGTTAATTGCGTCAGTCTTGATATGAAGGACATTTTATACTCTCTTTTAAAATTAAATGGGATAAGTAAAAGCGTACTATGAAAACAATGACTTTTTGTAGCTCTAATGTCATCACGTCTTTAATTTGTTTCTAAGAACACGCTGTTAACTTCAAGGATACTTCTTTTTTCAAAATTATATTATAAAATTTGAGCTTAGTGGTAGCGGAATTCAGGCAACTTTTTGCTATTTGTAAGGCAGATATGTCCAACACAGAAAGTAGGTACTTGTGGCATGTTAAGCGTTAAAGATGTAAAAAGATCAGAAGCGATGAAACTTGTTTACAAATCTGCAACGGAAGTTGGAGCAAAAGAATTTGACAGCCGTGATCCAAACCCCATGGGTAATGAATCTCTCTCTCTCTCTCTTTTCTCTCTCTCTTTCTCACGCACACACAGACTTTGTAAATGTTGAAAATGCAAGTCTCTCTCTCTCTCTCTCTCTCTCTCTCTCTCTCTCTCTCTCTCTCTCTCTCTCTCTCTCTCACACACACACACACACACACACACACGTTCAAAATGCAAGTCTCTTTCTCTCTTTCTCTCACACAAACACACACACAAACACACACACGTTCAAAATGCGTCTCTCTCACTCTCTCTCACACGTTCAAAATGCAAGTATCTCTCTCACACACACACACACACATGTTCAAAATGCAAATACATGATAATGATGGAAACAACCAAAAAGATTAAAAAACTGACAAAACGCTTATGAGTACAAACGACAAAAGAGCATTTATCATACAATGAATACATGGGGAAGTTAAGTGTTAAAAATTACAATGTCTTGAATAATGACGGTTTTATTTTAGGAGTTTTCTATAGTCGATTTGCAATTAGATCTGGCACGCGACAGTCATCGTCTGCTGCATATTTATGGCCATATATAAATAGACCTAATCTACATATTGTAACAGACGCTGTCGTAGAAAAAGTAGGTAATCAGTTAATGTCTCCCTTCATTTGAAGCTATCGTAAATGTTTTTTTTCAAGTCGTAACATGCTAAGGTTTAAGATTTATTATTTGGTTAAATAAAATGGGTTGGTTAAGATACACATACATGTTGGTTAAGATACACATACATGTATGCTTTGTTTATAGATTTAAGATGCTGATGTCTTTCAGAGTTTAATAATGTGTTCCCAACATATGTGCTTAACCGAAATATGGTTTCATAAAAGGCAAAAGACGCACGAGCGAGGTTAAAGTAGTTTTCAATTTATATCTATACAAGTTAGTGACATTCAAAAAAAAAACATCTTCGGATAAAGATACCTTTTAAAAAGGGTCTGCTTGGAATGGGATTTGGAAACAATGCGTTAAAAGAGCAACGTTACGGAGTGAAATTTGTTTATAGACCTCCGATTATACCCCCCCCCGGTCCAAAAAAATCGATAACGCTTTTAGTTGGCTAATAATAAAGATTATAGAATAAAATATAAAATGTGTGATTTTAGTGGAGTTGTTTATTTAGTCGGTCAATATAAAATAATCATACACTATTCTTTAGATTACTTTTCGATGTTTTGTCATTTTATGATAGACATATATTCATAATTTAATTTTTTATTAATTCAGGTGATGATAAACCCCGACTTACTTGAAGCCCAGGGAGTGTCGTATTATCGAGGAAATACACAAGTATTTGCCAAAGCAAAAGTTGAAGTTATAGTATCATCCGGTCCCTATGGATCTCCAAAAATACTTATGATGTCTGGTATCGGTCCAACAAATCATCTGCAAGATGTAGGGGTAGGTTTATAATTCTAAGTTACGGGGACTTTCTACAACAAAGGAAACCGCTTACAATAAACTGTTGACTCAAGAATATTGCAAGCATAGGCTAATCAAGGCCCTTAGAAAGTTTTATGGCCGACATAACAAAATTGATGATAAAACAATAGTTCCTTGTTCCTTCAATTCTCAAAATTGACTTCGCACATGAAAGGTGTAGCTAGCTAAACAGGAGGTGCTTACCCTACCGGAGCACCCGGCCTCACTTTCTTGATGGAAGTTCACGTGTATAACTAAATTAAAGAATGAGTCTTAAAAAGTCGAGCGATCCGCCTACAGGAGAAATGCCAAGAAACAAGGTTACACCTTTGGGAGACTTCTATATTACAACATCATCTCGAGGCCAAGTGCAAATTAATTTTAGCCTAACGTGCCTACATAAAACATAAACGTAATAAAGACATCTCAAATTTGTCACTGGAAACAACTTAATATGAAATCAATTAAAATGTGTCATTGGTCGTTTTCTTTTTATTATTACCCGTGTTTGTGAAGAGCAAAATTCTCAATACATGGTTTTTGCCTGTGAACTAATGGAGCGCCTACATGCAATGGTAATAGTTCCGTGTTTTACATGCTTTATAATGTTGCTTTGTATACCTTAAACTTGTATAGGAAACGCACGTGTATTGACCAGTAGCCTGATGATAGATAATAACGTTGTTAGATATATACGGCATGTATTGAAACTAGTTTCAATGATGTGTTCAGATGAGCAGTGGATAATTTAATTGGGTTTTTGTTGATGAAGCATATATACTGCGTTTAAATGAGAAACAATGTTGCAAAAATGTAAAAAATTACTATAACATATTTTTAAACAAATAAAAAACGGACGAAATATAAGATTCGAACCCAGAAATTGGAGGTTACCATTCTACGTCTTGCCACAAAGCCAGAATAGGTGATATTGAATAATGTAGCTAATATCAAGTGTGTATATTGTTTGGAGCGATTCAGGGATAATGTGTTTTATCTTTATCCCCAAATTTCAATGCCAGCGCATCCCTCTCCATCAACCAAAGTTTGAAAAACAGAAGATAAAATATAGAAGTTTTGGTAGTCAAAATATCTGATGGAGAGGAATGCGCTCTATGTGTTTTCATTGAAAAACACGGTTATTTCCATCAAAATTTTCGTATTTGTATGGAGGTATACGGAATGCAGTATTCTGAAATGCATGTTTAAACACATAATGTAATTATTTTTTTTATTAACCTTATAATAGTCAAAACCGTTTCCTTTTGGTACTCTCTTTTGAATGTTTAAAATTGAAATATTATTTTTTAAAAATTGGAATTTTGAATTCTATAGGCAGATGTCTCGGCTTATTGAGAATCATCCTTTGCCAGTTTTCAAAGTTTTCATTTTTTTGAATGGGATGGTGATATGGATATGGACTATTATGTTTATGTTTAATTAAAAGTCTAATATTTTTTTATATTTAAAAGTCTAAAAATCGTATATGGAAAACAATCCAATATATTACAAAAATGATTCTTGTTGATAACTAAACTAATGAAAAGCAAATTATAGAATTATCCATGTAATTGTTCCAGATGGTAGATGTATCATTATGCTATCAATGAAAGCAATTACTGCATTTTTCCCCTTTTCGATTCATACTTGAGATATATCGCGGTACGTTAAAGCTTCCTTACCAAAAAGCATTGTTTTTCGTTTACACATTTGATTTTCCGCCTTGTCCGCCTTGTCCTGCCCAAATATGATTAAAATATTCCTAACGGTTTTCAAATACAATTTTATATAGTTCTGAACATGTTTTAATACACATTTAGATTGTATACATTTCAGGCCTGTTTATTATTCTCTGTAGGTAACACCATTAATTGACTTACCAGTTGGAGATAATCTAGTACAACACATGATTCTTATGTTTCCGATAGTGGTAGGATATACCGACATTAAGCAATAAGAACTTCACTGATGTTAAAACTTTAGAAGACTATATATTCAATAGAAAAGGTACGATTGGTTTATCCTCTTAAAGACAGTTTTATTTCGTATAGTGTAACTACGGTAGCTCAGTTGGAAGTGCGGTCGCTCCGTAAGTGGTAGATCAGCAGTTCGAACCCTGTCCAGGTCTGACCAAGACTTAAAAATAGTAAGTGACTGTTCTTTCGACAAGCACTCGGCATTTAGAAATTAAAGTCACGGGTTCCTTTGGATGCGACATTAAAAAGCAATGTCCCGTGTCACGGCAGGCGTTGCACGTGAAAGAAACTTCCCTTCCCCGTACATTGCTCTAAGCGCACAGAAAAGGTAAAATTCCACCACTTCACCTAAAGCTGGTGACGTCTCAATATAAGTTAAATATCCTTGACTGGGACGTAAACGACCTTAAATACACCAATTAATCATTTTCGTGTTATACGTTACATTACAAGTAAACAAGGCACACAGTTTCAAAAGATGTTTGATAAACAAGAACAAACTAATTATCTTTGAATAATAGGTGAGAAATAAGATGTTTACTGCTTAATATCGAAAATGAATGAAATATTAAACCTTTTAGCTACTAAGCACTAAAGTACATGTGTACTAAGAAATGACCAGAGAAAATTCCATATGAAATAAGTCAAATAATAGATAATTTTTGATAAGTTGTTAAAAAATACCATCTTTTAACATTAGTTTTAGAGAAATGTTTAATGCACGAGGGCTGTTCGATATGCAATTTGTATTGTACCACCGCACGATAACGCTTTGCACAATTTAGTTAATGATAATTCAATTGAATAGCTCTGTGCAATACTTTTCCAACAGTATAAATATGTGTCTTCATCGCCACACAGTTTTAAAACCACATCAATCTAAATAGAGTCAGTCTTTGACCACTGGTGTGAAAATAATTTAATTTTTTTTTTTTTTGAGGATATGGAAGAAATTCAAGTTTATACATAAGTTCGTACAAAAGTCTGTCATTCCATTATTTAGATTTTTACTGAATTGGTTGAGTTTATGGGTCTGATCTTACTAGATATTTCGTAGGTGGAGAAATTTTTGACTGGCGCAAAGTTCGTCTAAGATGCAGCATATTCCGACCGACCTGTGACTGTAACATGCAAAACAAATGTCTTAAAAGTCATGGAAATAATTGAAAATGATGGCAGATATAGGATTTGTGATGTTGCAAAAGCTGTTGACATATCGCCATCACGGATGCATTTAATTTTGAAGCGTGTATTGACTTTTAAAAAAGTGTAATAAGACTTTCTGCCAGACTAATACCGCATATATATACAGATGACCACTGGTATGAGTAAAACCGCTAAGCAATTCCTTAAAATGTTTCCCAACTTTAATCAGTTGCAATTTGCTAAAATTGATTATGGTAATAAAACATGTTTTCATTATTTCGAACCAGTATCAAAAATGGGAAACAAAATATGGTTAACTAAACACGGTGGAGGGCTGTAGTTGCCAAAAGCAGCATATGCACACAAACGATTTTTTTTAATTACATATTATTCTCATGTCATGGTATAGCCGTACAAATTCCGGTGCTGAAAGGCAAAATTGTTACAGGTCGGTATTACCGAGGATTTTATAACTAAAAAAGCTCAAGAAATATCATCTTAAACGACGTCCTGTGACAGGAATTAGGCATGTTTTTCTACTTCATGATAATGCTTTATCACATACATCTAAATTTGTGAAGCAATTTCGATAGTCAGAGAATGTAAACGTCTTGTCATCCCCACCATACTCTTCAGATCTAGCCCCATGCGACTTTTTTTCTATTTCTAACACATAAAAAGTTCTTATCTCGTCGTGGTTACAAAGCCCGACTAGCACTTGGCTTAGCCGTCAGTCATTTCCTCAGAGGTCTACCAAAATTAATGTACCGTTACGCATTTCAGAAATTAATAGAGTTTAAATTATGTTTTTCTATCGGCGAAGAATACTTTGAAGGGATGTAATGTTCATTTCACTATTTGATTTGAATGTTTTTTAGATATTGTACAATACATATTTCATATCGAAAAACCGTCGTAACCGCTTGAGTCATGTCTAAATATCCATTATAATTTGAGTGGATTATGAATTGGGTTTGCATACAATGAACCTTTTTACATTTCTATATATTTAATTTGTCATGATATTATTAGGTATTCTTGCTGGAGATTTTGGAATAAGTGACTTGTTTATCGTTATTAACTCGTCCAATCTTGTTACAAAGAAGAATGAACCCATATCGTCTTTGCTTTGGTTGGACGGACAAATTGGTCCCATTCTTCCTAGCTCAAAAAAAGTAAGTCGATATTTGAGGTCTACGTTAACGATTTTTTATTTGGTAAAAAAAATGTTAAAAGTTTATAAGATAATTGAGACTTGCATTAGCGAGTTCCAAATTTCGGAAATGGTTGTTATTGTATTATTCAGATAAGTTATTGGACCCATTATAACTACTTTTCTGTATAGAATAAAGGTGGTCAAAACAAAATCCTTAGAAATATTCTGAATATGTCATTTATTTGAGAAGGAATGTGTAGTGTTATTTCATTGTTAGTTTCGTTTTCACTCAACGGTTGTAGCTTGCTAGACAGGACTTTTTTCCTTTTTCTTTTTCTTTTTTTTTCTCTTCTTTTCTTTCTTTCTTTTTTTTTTTTTTTTTTTGTTGTTGTTATTGTTGATAGTTTGAGTAGTCGAAACCAACCCCTTATTTGACTTTGAAAATAAGCTTCATTTAACCAACGAACGAGGAAAACACCATTTAATGAAAAAATGTTGAAGAAAACGCAATACATTTCATTTTTAAGTAGTCAGTTTGCATCCAACAGGCCAGTAAAAATGAAGTTCATTCAATCATTTGTAAAGCCTGTCTTGTAACATCTATATTTTTCTATCAACATATTTTATATGTTTTGTTTGATTAAAATTTGTGATAATTATATACAATTTCTATATTTTTTATCCGGTACAGACTGAAGGTGACACTCCCTTTAATGAAGGTCCAATAAGTGGTTTTGATTTTTCCGCAGTACCTTCGGATAAAAACTACCTGACTGTGTATCCACTCTCAGCTAAACCTAAAAGTAAAGGCAACGTGCGTCTGCGCAGTAACAACTATACCGATCTACCTGTAATTAATCCAAACTTTTTATCTTCTTACTTTGATGTAAAAGTCTTCTTAGAATGTGAGTAGTTTAACAAGATAAAGTAGTTAATTCACACACACAAAGACACACACACACACACACTCGCGCACTCGCGATTTCTGCATAATGATAATATGTTATACATCATTATAAATAAAAGTACTATTTATTTACGAGTGAATTTATGCCTTTTTATTAGAAATCTTCAGAAAAAATGTTTTGACTAAAGAAAGTTTTTTTTCGCCTCTATATTAATATACGCAGAATTGTATTACTTTCGTGGTAATATTCTTCTCGAAATGACTTGATTTCAATTACGCGTTTCCTTGTCGTCTGCGAATTCATTTTCTCTTACAAAATATAATCACTTTTAGACCAATAATTTTATCGCCACGAGCCTCGCATATATCAATGCAGAGAAGCTGTTGGCTGTTTGCTATTAAAACCTCAATCTCCTCTTATTTATTTTCTATTGAATTTTGACAGTTAATGTTTTAATGAAAGTGTTTTAAGTGATATTGTAAAAAGTGAAGAGAAATATTTCACATGTCAACCCATTTAACGTGTTCCGTTTTATTGATGTGTTCTATATAGTAATAGGTAGTCTCTAGTTTATCAAAAAGTGTCTCTAACTATAATTAACTATCAGGTTCATAACAATGTTGTTTAAATCGTAGTATAAAAAATAATAAAATTTAAAGGTCCGTTGTCAAAATAAATAAATAAATAAATAAATAAATAAATAATAAATAAATAAATAAATAAATAAATAAATAAATTACAAGTTCCAGGAAGAATGAGTGGAAACTAACTGTACACAAGTAAGCTTCAGACAGTTGAATTTAAACCGCGTAAAAGCTTATAAAAGATAAAATAAAGCGAACAAATTTCCTATAAGATCATCAACCACTTCTCTATATATTGAACCACTGCGGTAGCTCAGTTGGTAGAGTGCTCGCCCCGTAAGTGGAAGGTCGTAGACTCGAACCCCGGCCGGGTCCCGACCCAAGACTTTAAAGTGGGTAGTGACTGTTCTTTCGCTAAATACTCGGCATTACGAAATGAATGTCACAGTTCTTTCGGATGGAAACTTAAAATAAACGAGGTGCCGTGTCATGGCAGGCATGGCACGATAAAGAACCCTGCTGTGTAATGCCATCAGTGCAACGCACAGGCAAAATTTCTTCACTTTCGCCTATAGCTGGACGACGTCTCTATATAAGTAAATATTCTTGACTGGGACGTTAAACACCATTACTAAACTCAACTCTCCCTATAAATATATTAGTTTTACCTATTGCATATCGCGTTTTAAAATTCGAGGTAAGAATAAAATTAGGCGATTAAAAACTTTGCTATCCTTGGTATGATTGACTTTCATGATTAAGTCTTCAATAATGTACAGTGTACTCCGGGACAAGTCACTAAGAGCCCTCTTATACTGTGTGTGAAGTACTCTAAGGCTATCATTTATAACCATTATTTAAAATTCAAATTTATCTCTAAATTGAGTGTTCATTAATTTTAAAGTGTTTGGCATATGTTTTTTTTATCAATCACGTTTTGGCCCCTAGTGTCACTGATGAGGAATGATTTTCCGAAATGTGCACCTATGGTGAATCAAAAATTAACAGATTTTGTTACATATTCAGTATACTATGCCGTTCAACTTGAAGTGTTAATTTACAACATAGACAATTTTATACGTTATTTGTGTTTCAGCGATAAGATATATACAAGAACTGTTAAAGACTCCGTCACTTAGGAGTATTGGTGCCGCTTTACCTCCTCCTTCTTCAGCGTGTAAATGGTTTGATTATGATAGTGACAGCTATTGGGAATGTTTTATACGCACATTTGCTATTCCTTCTTATCACGGGATTGGCACGTGCAGGATGGGAGAGGGTGATAAAACAGTCTTGGATTCTAGGTTAAGGTAAGTCCGTTTAATTAAACCATTAACACGATAGTGATTTTCGAAACACATACAAATACTGTAAGAACCAACTTGACCACTGGGGAGGGGTATTTAGTTAAAAAATCGCAATTTCTACGATGGCCGATAGCGGCCGCCAAAATAAATCTGCAGAGTAATATGGTTTTGTATATGTACACATTTTGCATTTACAAAACACAACTGCAGAGTAATATGGTTTTGTATATGTACACATTTCGCGTGTACAAAACACAACTGCAGAGTAGTACATTTTTGTACATGTACACATTTTGCATGTACAAAATGCAACAAGAAAAGTCATAAAATATCTTTAATGATTAAAACTGTGGAGGTGACCTATATCTGCCATAAAAATTAGATTTATTATGCATATATATAGGATTTCAAGGTACCTTGTAACTGGAATTCGTGGGTGTAGTTTGTTGATGCATGCAAAATGTGTTCATGTACAAAAACTGGCATATTACTTTGCAGTTGTGTTTTGCACATGTGAAATGTGTACATGTACAAAAACGTACTACTCTGCAGTTGTATTTTGGCGGCCGTTATCGGCCATCGTAAATGTCTGCTGTGGATGTCATATTCACAAAATTTGATTCTTAAAATGAGTTTTTTTATTTAAAAAAAGTACAAATTCAATTCTGCATATAATTAAGAAAGATTTAAATGTTAAAATTAATTTTTATTTCAACATTCGATCATTAAGATTCTTCGTTAGAGTTAGTAATGGTGTTTAACGTCCCAGTCAAAAAATATTTCACTTATATTGAGACGTTGCCAACTATTGGCGAAAGTGCAGAAATTTTGCCTGTGCGTTGCGCTGATGGCATTATACAGCAGGGTTCTTTACCGTACCACGCAGACCGTGACCTCGTTTATTTTAAGATCCCATCCGAAAGAACCGTGACTTTCATTTTGTAATTTAGAGTGCTTGTCGAAAGAACAGCCGATACTCACTTTTAAGTCTTGAGTCAGAGCCGATCGGGGTTCGAACCCCCCGACCTCCCACTTACGGAGCGAGCACTCTACCAACTGACCTACCGTAGTGGTCGATTCTTCGTTAGAGAGTTCTTGTTAATGTATTCTTTTTTCTAAGTATTATATTTTACAAAAGACTAGCGATAACTAAAATAGTGTTTTGTATTGTAGAGTGAAGGGTATAAAAAGACTACGTGTAGCTGATGCTTCTGTTATGCCGACTAGTCCCTATTGTAACACAATGGCTTCTGTTTATATGATAGCTGAAAAGGCAGCACAAATGATCAAGGAAGACCTGCATACCTTACAGTGATATAATACATAAATAAATTCTGCGTGAGTGGACTTTTGAAAAGAACTGTGACAGTCATGAGGACGTTATGCATATACTTATAATACAAAGATTGCATTTCTAATATTAAAAGGACATTGAGTTCTACAAAAGCAACTTTAACTCCTCACATTTTGAGCCAGAGATTAAAAATATGCTTAAACTTGGCTTATCATTGGGATATTTTTTCAAAACATTTTAGACAAATCGATGAAAGCTTATTTGGGGACTGGGCCTCGGACATTTTTTTAAAATTAATTAACCATCAGTATATTTCTTTACCAAATTAGTCCCATAGTTGTCGTTAGTCATTTTGTATACTTTATATTAAGGCAATAAACGCTAATGATAATAATAAAAATAACATAGTATTCTTAACTATATACTTGTCATGATCATCCGGTAAAAACGATTCTGTATTCTTAACCATATACTTGTCATGATCATCCGGTAATAACGATTCTGTATTCTTGACCATATGCTTGTCTTGATCATCCGGTAAGAACAATTCTGTATTCTTGACCATATACTTGTCATGATCATCCGGTAAGAACAATTCTGTATTCTTGACCATATACTTGTCATGATCATTCGGTAAGAATAATTCTGTATTCTTGACCATATACTTATCTTGATCATCCGGTAAGAACAATTCTGTATTCTTGACCATATACTTGTCTTGATCATCCGGTAAGAACAATTCTGTATTCTTGTCCATATACTTGTCATGATCATCCGGTAAGAACAATTCTGTATTCTTGACCATATACTTGTCATGATCATCCGGTAAGAACAATTCTGTATTCCTCCCCATATACCTGTCATGATCATCCGGTAAGAACAATAATGTATTCTTGACCATATACTTGTCATGATCATCCGGTAAGAACAATTTTGTATTCTTGACCATATACTTGTCATGATCATCCGGTAAGAACAATTCTGTATTCTTGACCATATACTTGTCATGATCATCCGGTAAGAACAATTCTGTATTCTTGACCATATACTTGTCATGATCATCCGGTAAGAACAATTCTGTATTCTTGACCATATACTTGTCATGATCAATTCTGTATTCTTAACCATATACTTGTCATGATCATCCGGTAAGAACAATTCTGTATTCTTGACCATATACTTGTCATGATCATCCGGTAAGAACAATTCTGTATTCTTGACCATATACTTGTCATGATCAATTCTGTATTCTTAACCATATACTTGTCATGATCAATTCTGTATTCTTGACCATATACTTGTCATGATCAATTCTGTATTCTTAACCATATACTTGTCATGATCATCCGGTAAGAACAATTCTGTATTCTTGACCATATACTTGTCATGATCATCCGGTAAGAACAATTCTGTATTCTTAACCATATACTTGTCATGATCATCCGGTAAGAACAATTCTGTATTCTTGACCATATGCTTGTCATGATCATCCGGTAAGAACAATTCTGTATTCTTGACCATATACTTGTCATGATCATCCGGTAATAACGATTCTGTATTCTTGACCATATACTTGTCATGATCATCCGGTAAGAACAATTCTGTATTCTTGACCATATACTTGTCATGATCATTCGGTAAGAACAATTCTGTATTCTTGACCATATACTTATCTTGATCATCTGGTAAGAACAATTCTGTATTCTTGACCATATACTTATCTTGATCATCCGGTAAGAACAATTCTGTATTCCTCACCATATACCTGTCATGATCATCCGGTAAGAACAATTCTGTATTCCTCACCATATACCTGTCATGATCATCCAGTAAGAACAATTCTGTATTCTTGACCATATACTTGTCATGATCATCCGGTAAGAACAATTCTCAGATATTAACTAGTCAAAGACCGTTGCAAGGCAAAAGGGTAATTCTATCAAAGACTAATTATTGGTGAATGAATGATGTTGTAATGTTGTCTAACGGTGCATCAACTTTTTTGTAAGCTATTTGCGATGAGGGTGAGGTTATTATTCTGTATGGATTAATCTAAGAAGTTCATGTGATTGTGATATACGAGTGGTCGTATCATTTGTCGTTACTGGCGCACTAAGGGCGACTTACTCATCAGGCCAATATACCACGGACAAGCATAAATTTCAAAGGTCTATTATCCTTGCAACGGATTAAGCAGCCCATACTCTATTACCTAATTGCTGAGAGACAGACAAAAAAGCAATATCGTAAATTATAAAGTTAAATGTACAACCCACTGGGGTTCGAACCCAATACCTCCAGCTTTCGATGTGGACTCTCTACACTTGAGCCACCGTAGTGTTCTCGGAAAAAGAACACTAATTGATTCTCAATATGTACATATATGAAATTTAGGATTACTTCTATGTTTCTTATTGTCAATTTTAATTAGTATTGAGAAACGAGGTCTTTATCTGTGGATCTCTTTATTATTTATTTATTTATTCATTTGTTTATTTATTTATGCATTTCTTTTGCTTTTGCTTCGAAAATGATTGAATTCTTTTCGATCTGAAGAGATACTTCTTTGCGACAACCCAATGTACAAGATTAGCACACAATGTGTACAACGCAAATATAATGGGATGAAACCCTTTAAAAAGACTACTTTTATTGTTGATGATTTATCAATAACATTTAAAGTAACTATTAACGTGTATTAAACGTTTAATACATATGTAGTTAAAATCACACACACACACACACACACACACACACACACACACACACACACACATCTTTAAGTTTTACACAAAGGAAAAAGAAACGCAGGGTAAAATTATATGGACGGCTTTGTTTATTATCATGAAAATCGAACATGTTATTGTCTGGGTTATTCTGTTCTCAACACTGGAAGAAAATTTACCGAAGCATGTAACTACCGTGTCCGGTAGTACAAAAAGTGAAAACAAAAAATTGCAGAATAAATCTGATAATTTCGTCAACAAATTTTCATTTCATTCGATACTCTTCAGATAAACAAACGGTTCTCAGTAGCTCTGTTTTTATTTCCTATGGTAATGGCTTACGGATCACAGTGCCTATCACCGCCTGGGTTGGAATCCCAATCGGGAAAGATCCTAGTATGAGAACGTTTTTCAGTTCGCTTGCCGAAGGTCGGTGGTTTTCTCCAGGCACTCCGGTTTCCTCCACCATCCAAGAACTGACCGCCTCCCAATAAGTGAAAGATTGTTGACTGGGGCGTAAAACACAATTACTCCACTCAACTCCTATCTTAATGGCACGGCTTATGGGATTTCAGAGGGGTCAGGTCATTGCATACTAATGCAAGGTCAAAATCAACAGTAGGTTGCTGTGCAGTTCGGCGTGAACGTTTCTATACTAAAGAGCGACTTGTTCGTCGTCTTAGACAAACTGGAAGGCTTGCCGACCGACCTCGATTAGTGCATCCGTGCGTAACGACAAGACGTAAAGACAGGTCTATAAAAAAGCGTTAAAGATTTTGAATGTATGCCATGCGTGAAAACTTAAAACACACGCACAACAAAACATTTACCTTGATTTTTAACAACTTTAATCTTGCAGCTGGCTAACAGATTGCTAACAACGACATACGTAGATACTCGCCATTTACATTAATGTTTATAGTGGAAGATACATAGGTAAGCTATGGTTTTGAATGTTTCTAAGGTGTTTCGTAAATACAGATGATTTTGATATAGATCTATACATAATAAATTTGGTAATCATACTCTTAAAAGCGGAAATCTTGATGGAGTCAAGCTGGTTTCTGACCACAAGTTTATTTTATATTTATACCAGGAAGTGTTATATAACATGTTTATTTGTAAATACCTATAATACATAGAGTGTAATCCTTTATTAAGACATAATCAACCATAGTACGAATTTCCCGGTCTGACCCTAAAACACTTTATACCTGAAGCCTGTGTGTAGGACTACAAAAAAATTTCTTATCAAAAAGCCGGGATTTTCCGACACCTACCTAAGGGGCGCTACCCCCCCATTTTGCTTCAAATTAAACATAAACGTTTTATTTGAGCTGTAGAGAATTACCAACCTCGATTCACAGGTGAGTGATTTATCTTCAAAAATATTTCAATGTGAGAGTTTCACGAGGCAAAAAATCCTAGTTTTGGAATCGGAAGATGATTTCGGCAAACACCGAAGAAACTCACCTGAATCTCAAACTAGCAGTGATGACATCTTGAAATACGATATACATTTTATTTCAATATATTGGAAGACAAATAATTGGTCTATCGAACGAGAATAGTAAATTTTCTACGCTTCTTCTTAAATTTTTAGTCTGTAATAAAATGACGCGATGCTTCCGACACCTATTGGTTTCAGAAAAACCCATGCATTTGATATATTCTGATTTTGTACACACAGGCGTGCAGACATAAAGTGTGTAAGGGCCAGAAAAAAATTCGGCAAATGCTGGAGAATAAAAAATAACTTTTTGTTTCAATAACATACCATTAATTTGCACGTGTTTAGCCATTATGTTTATGAAACTTGTGTAATTAAAATTAAAAATAAGCTTGAAAGGCGTATAAAAATTGTTTATTTTAAGCAAAATGTTCGTCAGAGTCAATTACTTGAATATACCCCACATTAAAAAGAAAAGAAAAATAAAATTTTATTTTGACAACGGTTTTAAAGAAAAATATTTTTTAAATTACAAAAACACAAAACCAACCAAATCTAGTTTTTTTTCACTAATTTTTTTTTTTTTTTTTTTTTTTGTTATTTAAAAACACAAATGCATTCCTATACATTACATAATAGTCAGGTTTTCAGACGTTTTTATTCTTAATGCAGGCTTCATGAATGTGTTTTAATAATAAAACCGATTGTTTTTTACCGCGTTATTTTCATTCATAAATTCCGGATGTAAATCGAGTTTTCCAGGCCTAATTTTCCTTAACATTTAAATGTACTTAATCATTAACCAGAATGGTAAATATATAATACAAATACCAGTTAAATTTTGATGTGCCAGATGTGCACATTTCGGAAATTCATTCCTCATCAGTGACACTAAGAACGAAAAGTTTGATGCATAAAAAATATAAGCCAAGCAGTTGAAAATTAAGAATTTAGAGTTCCAAAATTATATTAATCCAAATCCAGCTAAGGAATGCTCTGCATGAGGGAACAAACCTTAGTTTTAAATTAATTTCAAATTTTAGACGACTGAAAATTATGCTAAATGGTACATTTTCTGACAGCACAAAGTACTGCCTATTGAGTTATGGATAACCTCGGGGAGTTTTACTCCACCAGTAGCGGTACCAGCCCAGGGGTAAGTAAATATATAATACAAATGCTAGTTAAATTTTGATGTGCCAGATGTGCACATTTCGGAAATTTACTCCTAATGAATGCAAAAATAGGGCTACAGAAAATTAATTATAAAGTACTTCAAAGTGCAAACAATTATTTCATTTTTAAATTATTGGAAATGTTCGAAGTCGAAGATTCCGATAACAAAATTAATTAAATCAATAAATTGAAATGAAATATATACTTAACATAAAAAATTAGTTCTGTTTTCATTTGAATAGGAAATACGAATGATGTTTTTTCAAATACTGTAAGCAGCTAACAGTGAACTTTACATTCGGTCAAAGGACACCATTGCTATATGTCATAGATGTAAAATATTTCATCGAAAATTAAAACGATAAATGAAGACAAACAGCTTTGTAAACAATCTTTATAAATCAAATAATTATCACTGCTTTTGAAACAGCAGGCAGATGGCAAAAATGAAAGCAATAGCATAAGAAATAACAACGGTCTTGTCTCGATATCCACAATAATTCAGAAATGTCTTATTTTGATACAGCAGTCATTTATAATTTCTCCGAGGAATTCAGAATTTGAGATTTTTATCGAGTAAGTATTTGGTAAGTAATGTAAAGATGTTCAGAAAAAAGATGATCACTACAGCCAAATAAAAACACAATTTAACTTAAGTTAGATTCAGAAAAAGTTTGCTTGAATTTTTTTTGAAAAAAAGAATTTTAATGAAATGAAGAAGATTGAGGCTTGAATTACAAGCACATCAGTCAATAGATTTTATTTCTTTTATATGCATTTCAGTGTGTCCATTTGCTTGCAGCGGTTGAAACAGATATTGTAATGTCATCAAATTTGCTAACGAAAAGTGTGATATTGGCAACTATAATTGTTTGTTGTATTCAAATAGTTTATTGCCGTATTTATGATGATTGTGATACTGATATCCCGGATATGTTTGATTACAGTTATAGGTAAGTAGACATTTCTTGTTACTAAGACGTATTTTTGTTTCGATGTAATGTGCTGTGTAGTACGTTGTTTTATTATCATTGTTACATTACCAGCAATACCGATGCAATTAAACTATGTTTCTTCTTTTCATTGATTTTTATTGGTTTGCGTTGCATTAGGGATTTCCTTCTCCCAAGTTTAGTTCTCATTTTTATTGTTTCTACCTTTGCACTAGTTGGTGGAGGAACGGCTGGAAGCGTCATTGCTAACAGACTCTCCGACGATTCCAGTAAATCTGTTCTACTTCTAGAAGCGGGAAAGAAAGATCGATGGGATTCCCGAGAGTCCTTTAATATCAACTCCAGCTCTATGGTTAAATATATTAGGTACCGATCTCGGTGTGGCAATATCAAAACGGAACCACAGAAGCATGCATTTTTCGGGTATCCAAATCATGTAAGTCCATTACAGTAAATATTTGAAATATAGTTTATTCAGAAAGATCTTAAGGTGGTTGTCAACAATTGGATACAGACCTTTTTATTTGTAATTTTAATTGAATTGTCCAAATGAATGATAAAACGCTTTAGTAAAATGTTAATGGGTTCAACCATGTGGTCACCTTGTTAAACGCTACTTAAAAGCATTTTTCGAAAAGAATTAATGTTAGTGTCTGTACCACGTAATTTGTTTTACCAAGTATATAATAAATGATATTTTTTATACTAAAGCAAACGCTTGACCTGTTTTAAATTTTAAAATTTGACGTTATCGTGACTTAACACGGAGTGATAGATATTTCAAATATAAAACAAATACCAGTTAAATTTTTATGTGCCAGATGTGCACATTTCGGAAATTAATTCCTCATCAGTGACACTAAGACCGAAAAGTTTGATAGATAAAAAACGTAAGCCAAACACTTCAAAATAATGAATCTAAAGTTCCAAAATTATATAAATACAAATCCAGCTAAGGAATGCTTTGCATGAGGGAACAAACCTTAGTTTTAAATAAATTTTAAATTTAGACGGCTGAAAATTTTGCTAAATGGTACATTTTCTGACAGCAGGAAGTACTGCCTACTTGGTTGGTTTTATGGAAATATTCCTAGCAGACTTTACACTGATGTAGAGTTATTTTATAGATTTGGTGCAAACACATTACGGAACATTTGATGTACGAGTAAACCTGACTTTATTTGTCAGAAATGGATTAACAATAACCAATTCTGCAATCGACGAAGATATGTAACATAGATTGAAATGTAGTTACGCATACTACGTTAGCGCGCAAAATGCCGTAATATTTTATCTATTTACTCAGATAAAGGTATTGTAAAAAGCTGATTTAAATCTACATCAGTGGCATTTTTTGCAAACAATCATCAACTTTTGCTTAGGATGGATGTAGCTAGCTTGACAAAAGGTTATTATCTTTCCAGAACACTTGGCCTCACTTCTTTGATAGACGTTCATGTGTAAAACGACTAGTATGTTTGTGATTTATTATACCTACCAATAAATTCCATAAAACAATTTGCCACTATGTTTAAGGAGTTCTTATATAAAAAAGAAATCAGAACCAGATAAGTATTTGAATTTTAAAAATAGCATTTTTTCATGAAGTGAACAAAACAACAGAAATGTATACTATCAATATTTCTCAATTTTTTTGTTTTTTAATTTTAACGAATTGATGTTTTTGTGAGTTCAGAAACGGAAGAATTTTCACCTCAATTAACACTTTTAAATTTAACATTTTTGTGGATGCAAGTTTCTATAAAAGTAGACATAGTAAGGGTTAGGAAAGGACTTATTTTAAAATCTCGAAATTGAAAACTTTAGCATATAAAATTAACTAAGTGAGTGTATTTTTGAAAAAAAAAACTTTCTTTACGAATACGAACTGTATCGGTGAACAATTAAGGACCTCATTTTTAAGTCCATGTTTGCAAAATTTCGAAAAATTATTATAATTAAAATAAAAGGATATTTAGAGCTAAATACCTATCTTATATTGAACATTCAAACTACTTGGTAACTATAAAATCTAACGAAAAATCTTTGATATTTTATGGGCAAGTAAACGCTCAGTTTAGATATTTTAAAACAAATCAATCCAATATCCATGACAAATAACCTGAAACTTCACTATTAACATTCTGATAAGGGTTAGAACGTGTACAAGGTTATTTAATTTCTTACTAGAGTAGCTAGCATAACAAGAGGTGCTTACCCTTCCGGAGCATCCGGCCTCATTTCCTTGATGGAAGTTCACGTGCAAAACTAAATTGAACAGTTTTCAAAGTTTCTACTTTATTGTGTTTATTGAAATTCGTTTGTTTTTATTAATTATATTTGTTTAGACCTTTGGAGTGGAAATGGGTCGAGTTCTCGGAGGTTCTTCTTCTGTAAATGCAATGTTGTATATCAGAGGATTAAAAGACGATTTCGACTCATGGGCGGAAGATGGTGCTGTTGGATGGGGATACGATGACATCCTGCCATTCTTTCTAAAAACAGAGGGAAAGAATTGTCATAAAAGTAATCGTTTAGTTCTTATCTTCACACAAAGTATAAATTGACATATATATGCATTTTTGTTAATAAACAGAAAGAGTTTGTCTATTGATGTATATACTTCGGCATTTAATCTTTATAAAGTTCTAAAACCGGTTCGACATTGACGTAAAAGATAAAGTATTATAACCACTATGTCGTTTTAATATATCCCGTGCTAGTATTCAATATGTGAACATTTAAATTCTTTGTGTCCGAGTAAATAATTTTATTTTCTTCTGTTTCATAATATCCTTTTGCTCTTGTTTTTTATTCCTTCTTTTTTGTACAATATTCCGAATTGTTATTGCAAAGAAAATGTTAAAATATGACTGATTGGAATTGAATGTAAAATTGTACAGAAATTTATAGAAATTACCTTTTAATAGTCCGATTATTTTTCCTCTAGATAAAACAAAAGATAATACGTGTGGTTTGTTAAGTTTTAAAGATGTTAAAAAAACGGAATCTATGAAACTTGTCTATCAATCTGCAAAAGAAGTTGGAGCATCCGATATCGACAGCAGGGACCCAAACTCTTTGGGTAATGACACACACAAATCTCTCTCTCTCTCTCTCTCTCTCTCTCTCTCTCTCTCTCTCTCTCTCTCTCTCTCTCTCTCTCGCCGAGAGGTCTAAAGCGCGCGCTTACAAATCACATTGCCTCTCACCGCCTGGGTTCGAATCCCATTAGGGACAGAACCTAGGGTGAAACGTTTGTCAGTTCGCTTGCCGAAAGTCGATGGTTTTTCTCCGGGCTCTCAGGTTTCCTTCACCATCCCAGGACTGACCGCCTCGAAATAAGATTGTTGACTTGGGCGTAAAACACCATTATTCTGCTCTCTCTTTCTCTCTCTCTCATATGTTAAATGCATTAACAAATATAAGACTTCATATCATGCTGTTTGTTGATACTTTACATTAGATTATTATAAGTATTAATACGATACGATTTTTTTCTGAATAATTACAATGAATTAAAAAATATCAATTTCGAACAAAAAAATTTTCATTCAGATTTTAAATAGAAACAAAATCTGATCCACGGTGCTTCATTTCTGATATCTTGCATTAAAACTTTTGGTTCTCTTTTATTTAAGTTATGAACTAATAGTATTCACAAAAGTATAGAAAAGAAAAATTTTCAATACATCCGTAGCAGGCAATACTTAAACCATTTAGTCAAACACTTCCTTTCACCACTGATTTTACTAAATAATCCAATAAACAAGAAAATATATGTAGTAATGAATGCGCAATTTTTCTTAAATTCATATTCTTATTTCAGGAGTTTTCTACACTAGGTATACAATTAATTCAGGTACACGACAATCATCGTCTGTTGCATACTTATGGCCGTATGTAGATAGACCGAATCTACATATTGTGACAGATGCTGTCGTAGAAAAAGTAGGTAATCACTACTGCAGATGGAGCAAAAACTCTTTGTGATCTAGTATGTTTATATTCTATATGTTTAAGGTCTTTTGAAACAATGCCCCATGTTTTCAAAAAATATGTCAGACAATTTTCTTTTGTTTTGATTTGGTTAAACGAATGGCTACGGGTTTTTAGTTTTATATTTTATCATTACAAATACTGTTGAATACCCGGATCCGTATAGTCAGTGTTTAAAATACTGATGATGGGATGGAACATTGTGAGTTTTGGTTGCATGTGTTGTTGTAGATGAGAAAGAAACAAATAGTTCTAAAATGAGCTAAATAGAAAGCTTCACAAAATATTTCTGTAAAAAACTCTTATATATCTGGTTTGAGTACAGATTCTATTCTTGTCAGGATTTATTTTTCAATATAGCACAGGTACCATTAAATTAAAACGTAAATAAATTAAACACTTGAATAAATTGCAGTATAGTCATAAAGCATTTAGGAAATTTCCATAAACCACCACAAGCGTTGTGATTTGCAGCTCGCTAAAAATAAGCCACGGAAAAATCGCTTGAGCTTTTGTGTGTTGTTTTGTGCTCTTTGCTCAGTGTAATCTTATCTTGTGAATCCTTTCACATGGAAATTAGGGTTTTCTGTTAAAATGCTAAACATTTAAATGACCCAACAATTGAACATGTTGACCAATACTTCATTACCTCGTAATGATCATTAATTAAATTGTTAATTAAAATCAACAAGGAATATCAGAATATCATTATATCGTATCACAAATTTAAAAAGATACAAGGGCAAATAAATTAAAAAAGCTTCATTTCACCCGGTGCGAGTTTGGACGTGGATAAGAGTTTGGCGATAGTTTTTAAGACGACCTTAATTCATTATTTTATTATAACCTCAAATTCAGGAAGTAGCCATTGAAATACCTGAAAAACTTTTTTGTTCGATTATTTATTATTTTTTATGCACAGCATGGTAAATCACGGAAGATTTGATATAATTCATGAGATTTACACTACAAAGTTTAATCAGAAAATTTTGAAAATGTTAATAAAATGGTATTTGAAGTTGGTAATATATACACAGAAAATCGGTGGGTAATCACAAGGGAATATAGTTATACTATCAACAAAATTGAATGGACCGGTTACTATTCAATTTCTTTATGTTGAAACCTTCGAAGATTGATATAAGCGTTAAAATGGTCAACACGGTTATATGAATATTCTCATCTGTTTAATATAAATGATTTAATATATGATATTTAGGTTATAATAAGAGAAGATCTGCTTGAAGCCCAGGGAGTGGTGTATAACCGAGGAAACACTAAAGTTTTTGCAAAAGCTAGAATAGAAGTAATTGTATCTTCCGGTCCGTACGGATCTCCGAAATTACTTATGTTGTCTGGTATCGGTCCAAGAAACCATCTGAAAGATATAGGGGTAGGTAATTAATGTTAATTAAACAGATTGTGAAAAAGGTATACTGAAAATTGCCAACCATCGCTATATTTGAAAGAAAAGCTGCTCAAACTTAATAAGCTAGCAAAAAAGAAGGTGCTTACCCTTCCTAATCATCCGGCCTTACGTCCATGATTGGAAGTTCACCTGTATAACTACATTTGCCAGTTTTCTAAGTTTTTATTTTTTTTTTGTTTGGATTTGTGATTTGGACATGAACTGGTTTGTGTTTTATTGGATACGGTTGATCATGCATAATACATATAAATTATATAAAATTATGCATATTTTTCTCTAAAGACTTTATTTGCAGTTTGTCAATTTGTTTTATTTACTCGATTTATTTCTTTAAACATTTAGTTTCTCTTATTAAGTCTGAAAAGAATCACCTGGTTGTAATTGAAATTTTATTAATGAATACACCAATTATATGTCAATAATCTGAATACTCAATATGAATTTAAAATTAATGTTATTTCTCATTTAACAGATAACACCGTTGATTGATTCACCAGTTGGAGATAATCTAGTACAACACATGCTTCTTGTTATGCCGATTGTGGTAGATATGCCTACAATAAGCAAGAAGAACTTCTCTAATGTCAAAACTTTAGAAGACTATATATTCTATAGAAAAGGTACGAGGTGGTTCAACCTATGTAGTTATTGTTAGTTTATGTTTAGTTAATCCTTGTGTGCTTAACATTGCAAGAAATTGGGATACAGTTAATCACTTAAAGCTTTGACTGAGAAACACATTCTAGCCGATCGCTTTGCAGTGTTTTATAAGCATATGTTGAAATCAGAGAAAGAGATTACATGAAAGTATTAATCTCATTGGACTGCCACTTTTAATAATAAAAATGAAACATATTTTAAATGTCTTGTTAACCTTCTTTAAACAAAAAGATAAAAACACATCACGAAGAAGAGAAGTTCTGACATTGATGTTGGTTGTATAGCGCTTAAGGAATTGCTCAACGGTACAATCCGATTGGGCAAGATACGAGTAAATGAAACTAACTTTGATATCAGTATTATATTTTGTAGGGCTTTTTGCTGGCGATTTTGGACAAACAGACATATCTTTAATTATCAACTCACCTAATCTTGTAACAAAGAAGAATGGACCAATTTCGACTCTTTTTTGGTTGGAAGGACAGATTGGTCCTGTTTTTCCTTAGCACACATAAAGTACGTATATCTTCTGGAACGACGTAAACAACTTTTCCTCAAAAATTTAGTTTATGTTCGATCAATGATAAATGAGACGCAATATATTTTCTAATTTATATTATAAGACTCTATCTACCTGTAGTATGGACATTAGAACCAGCCAACTTTCTCACACAAGGATATGTCCGAGTGGAACTCGAACCTAGGCGTTGTGAGACCTGTGATCCGTAGATGAGCTTAAGACACTCGGCCACCAAGGCCCTAGTAGATATACCGATAGCAAGAAGTAAAACTGAGTTTTCATTGAAGCATTTTTAATCATGTTTGAAAAATTTAGCAAATAATTTTAGCTACTTATAACGATAAACAAGTTAAATTTTTATATTCTTTTTTTATATCCAGGCTGAAGATGACGCTTATTTAAATGAAGAACCAGCTACTGGTTTTGAATTTTCCTCAATACCTTCCGATAAAGGCTTTTTGACAGCGTATGCAATGTCATCTAAACCTAAAAGTAAAGGTTATGTGCGTCTGCGCAGTAACAACTATACCGATCTACCCGTAATTGATCCAAACTTTTTATCTTCTTACTTTGATGTAAAAGTCTTCCTAGAATGTGAGTAGATAAAATACTTAAATGATTGTTTTTTATCATAAAAACTTGCCAAATCAGTCAAACACAAACTTGCCTGCTAATGTTCAAACTGCAATTCCCGAAACAAAGCAAAAACCATTTTTAAAAATCACGTAAACATCTACAAGGCAAGTAAAACTAGGTGCTCCAAAAAGGTATGTACCTCCTTTGGGTAAAATTTGAGAATAAAAGGAATTTTGAAATTTTGTCAAATAGGATAAGTCTGGATACACCTACTTCATACGTTTCTATAACAGTCTGATGGCGGCAATAAAAATTATTGAGGTCCTTGATATTAAAGACTAATTTTACAATAACCCTGATTCATTTAATACTCTTTAAAACCCGAAACAATACTGGACTTGCGCTCTTTTGCCCACCAAAGATATGACGTTGTAGATATTCATTTTTTCGTGTTTCTATTAAAAATATGTACAGTCTTTAAATATTTTAGTACAAATTATTGGAAATAAATGTTCCTTTTTTAACTGAAGGTATTAATTAAATAACAAATTTAGAGCCTTATTACAACTGGCTACAGCAATGTAGCAATTAATGGTACCATACAGCATTTGCAGAATGTTTTATTTACGTTTCAGCGATAAGATATATACAGAAAATGTTGAAGACTGAATCACTGAGAAGTATTGGTGCCGCTTTACCTTCTCCTTCTTCAGAGTGTAAATGGTTTGATTATGATAGTGACAGCTATTGGGAATGTTTCATCCGTACATTTGCTATTCCTTCATATCACGGAATTGGCACGTGCAGGATGGGAGAAGGTGATACAACAGTCGTAGATTCTCGATTAAGGTAAGTCCTTTTTTCGAAGCATATAATCAATGTATAATTGAAAAAATGTGTAATGAATCAGAGCTACATACATTGTTTAAAACACAATTGAAATTTGGAAAAATATCTATTTTAGTGTTCTAGGAAAGTTCACGAAACATTATATCAATTGCAATTGTGCGCGTCTATTAAAAAAAGAAAAGAAAATGATTTTTTTTTAAATTTCCCTAAACGATTATTTATATTAAATTTAATTAATTTTATTAATAGAATTTAGACATAATACATTGGTCAAGAATTTTAAAAGGATGACTACAAATGTTTCAAAAGAGTATAAAAACTATGACTGCACTTGGACAACCAATTGTACATTTGTTACATTTTATTTATTAATTGTCATGCAGCACTAGATGAAACGACTACTTTAAGAATTATTGTTTTTCTAAAGCAGAAATAATTGATTACTTGTTTCATATTCTTAAAAACGTTTTTAATAGTATTTTTAAGAAAATATTTTGCATTTTTGTCAACTACTTGAATTGTGTTTTACACAACGATCTTTTGCTTGTAGAGTGAAGGGTATAAAAAGACTTCGTGTAGCGGATGCATCTGTAATGCCGTCAACTCCCTCATGTAACACAATGGCTTCTGTTTACATGATTGCTGAAAAGGCAGCAGAAATGATAAAGGAAGACATATATACTTTACAGTGATTTTTGACATATTACTTTTAGTTAAAGTTCTTGTTATTATTATAATATATTTTTATCAGTGCCATTGGCTAAAACTTTACTATGTTCAACTAGAACAAAATAAAAGATGGAAACTTGCAATATTGTTTTAAGGCCAAATCAATATTTTTCATGGGGACGGTCGTTTATCAGATGGTGCAGCAGGCCAGTGTTTCTGGATATAACCACCAACATTGAAAGTGAACTGACAAACTCTCTCACATCAGGATTCGAACCTAGAATGCAAAGTATTGTGATCCTTAATCCATGAGGCCACTGTAACATCGAGGTCACTAGCACACATACAAAAAGAGGCCGGTAGTCGCCATTTCTTGAAAATTAATCCATGATAACAATAAAAGGCTTTTATTTTAATCCTTTAAGCTCTGAGGCCACCCTGTTATACATAGAACAAAGAGTCACGTAGTCTTCCTTTTTTGTAAAATAATTCACGGTTATGATAACAGTCTTAAGAAAACATCTATAAATCTCTGATGTGGTTATGATTAAAGGATTTTTCAAAACCGGTTGTTATTTATACAATAAAATATGCTTACAAGCAAATTGTTTACGATCTTAAATGGTTTTTGTTTAACTGTCACAACCATGCAATATACTCTTTTACTGTTTATTAAGAATATTAATCAACCGTATTGAGTCAGACAAAGCAGAGAAGAAAGTTTTGTAAAAGGAAGAACAAACGTTACAGTTACTGTTTTAAGCTTATCCAGTAACCTATGTATACTTGTTACGAATCATTTTATATTGTTTTTGTCTATACGTATGCAAGTACGTCATCATTTTCCTGCCAACATTATTTTAATGAAACTAGCTATGGACGTTTTTCATGTTCAGAATATGTGCATAGCGCAGTAGCAGAAGACTAGGTCTCTTTTACATATACTACACAACAACACATCTATGTAAATTATACTTTTATTTCTTCAGTTCTTTTACAATTGATGATTTTTCAAAAGTTTATTTGATTCATGCAACTCTGTCAAAGTTGCTGTAACCAACAAGTCTTCTCACAAGTCTGCCCTGATTTCTCATCTGAAATAATAATAATATAATAATATATTATTATTATTATTTTTATAAAAACGATTGTCTGTTTCACTAAGTATTAACATACGATAAAATAATTATGCTTTCAGTTTAAAAGTTAATAAAGAATAAAATTCTACTTATCAACGCAAGTTGCCACAAAAATCGGTTATAAAAAGCAACATCTGACACAACAAACTGACATATGCAACTAACACATAACTGTCAATAAAAAGCTATAACACATATTGTCAAAACAAATAGTCATAGCAAGCATTTGCAAAAAATTGTAACAAGCTCTTACAACAAGTAGCAAAAAGCAGTTACTACATATCATCAACAGACACCTGATAAGATTGAAAAAAAAAATCAGTTGTCACAAACATTGACTTTTAATAGGTATTTGTTGCACATGTATATTGTAGTAAAGTTAGTATGTTGTTAAAAAAAGAAACTAAACCTAGCGTATATAGACGTATGAAAACCTTGAAAACGACTTACCGATTTAGGGAATGTCGGCAAATCTGTAAAACATACAAAAAGGAATAAATTGTATAAACAAATTGTTTGTAAATTAACAGATAAGAAAATATATTTTTAAAAATTAATTGGCATAAATATTATAAGTACTAAGACATTTTCACAAAAAAATAAAAAATACATAAAAATAAAAAAATTAATAATAAAAAAAAGAAGAAGAAGATTAACGCAAACAGACGTAGATACTGTTTCGCCCGTACCCGTGCCATAAATACAATCTTGAATTACAGAGGACACGCCTTTAAATTTCTATTGTTCTTGATATGAGCTGTATATTAAAGACCGGGTCGTACAGCATATTTTGTTTACTTTGTATATATTCTCGACTTTAGACAACCACTATACATGAAGTATATTCTGGATTTTCACTAACGCCTAGCTATGTAATGACAGAGTTGTTTCCGACATTACACTAACACAAAATTTTATAACAAATCAATTAGAATTACAGTTATATGACTAATGTCATGCAAGTTTGAATCGTCTGATTTTTAATGAATGTTTACATTGTGTATTTCGAAATTTCAAAGACAAATTTTATTGATGTTTTTTAACAATGATAAAATTTAAAAAATAAAATAAATTAAAAAATGATTTATTTTTTAGTCTGAGGCGTAAACTCTGTAGAAAATGTTCATACATTTAAAACGATCAAGCTTGCAATGAAAATATTTCATTCATTTTTTTTATCAGTTTCAAACGTACAATCGGTCGGACAGACAGGGTCATAAAAATACGTCCATTTTTCGGACTTGTCAAGCTAGTAACGGGCGTATAAAAACGGAACTACATAAACTGCTTTTAAATTAAGTTGAGGCAGTTAAAAACATCTTCATGACTTTGGAGTTAAACTTGATCTCATGTTTAAATCAGATTCAAAATATGAGAAAATATATGTTTGCAAGTTATGTAAAACGTGTAGGTATTTGATAAACGCATAAAACTCAAAACATACTTTTTATATATAAAATATCAAGAATTGATAAATGTTAACTTGATAAAGGCAAAAAACGCAAAGCATACTTTTATATATAAAATTTCAAGAAAGCATCAAATGAAGTATAGAATTAGTTACCGATTTAATTTCCAATCTGATTCCTCTGTTCCAGTAACTTCTGTCAAACACTGATGTAATACCTACGATAGTTAACATTTTAACAAATGAAAGTACTACATAATTCACAAACTTACTTCTACAACAATACTAATAAAAATCACAAATCATTCAAAATATTTAACAAAAATATATATAAAATTTTTAATGAACAATTGATAGAAAAACAAACTTCGTTATACATAAACTATTAATACTAGTGCATGAAGTGATTTGTAATTTTCTTTCACAAAAAAATTAATAAATAAATAAAAACACTAAAAAATAAATACATAAATAAAAATTAAAAAAGGCGATTTTTAAAATGCTTCTTTAGACACATAATTTTTATGACTGTAGAAGCGGATATTGAAAATTTTGGAAAATACTTACAAACAGTCCAACAAGTAAAATAACCATTCGTATCATCTTTATATTTGTACCTTTAGTGAAACTAAATAATAAATTACTATCACTTATAACGGACGTGTAAACTGTATTTGTCGGCGCAGAGAACAATCCTGATTTATATACAGATTTGGGTTGGCTGTGAACCATGTGACGAACAGGTGCGTGTATTTGTAAACAATAATTAAAAATAATTACAAATATATATCTTAATTTCTATCAGTGATTTTATCGCAATAAAACTAAAAAAATAATTAACAAAATATCCAGACATGAAGTCTGACTCAATTTTTCTATTTTATTTGTTGGTAAAACAAAATTTGTGTTTCTAACAGCGAAGTTAAATTCCCCTAATCAAACGTTACTTTTTCCGTTAATACTTTTACCCTCTAATGTTCATTAAATGACGGTATTTCGGGGTGAATTCAAGTTATACGCGTCCCTTACAAACAAAAAATAATAAATAAATAAATAAATAAATAAATAAAATAAAAAAATTCTGATAAAATTTATAAAAATCGTTGCTTATGATGGCGCTTTTTGTGTTTTAAGTTGTGTTTTTAACCTTGCAGTTTACAAACTTATTAGCTTTGTCATATACCACTTTTTTAATTTAATCATAAAAATACATTAAAAAAGTGGTATATGACAATATATTGTCATATACAACTTTTTAAATGTATTTTTATGATTAAATTCAAAAAGTGGTATATGACAACTTTAACAAGCAGCTGTTGTTTGTAAACCTCCCGTAGTTTACAGGTATATTCGTTAGACAACTTACATTTAACCTACTTTGATATTTTGTTTGAACTCGCTGTATTGTGTATTTATATCTAGCCAGCTGTTATCCAGTTTAACGATTGTTTTACCGTTGTGTTATCACTTAACTAATTAATTGTTTTTATTAATATTCAAAATATGTCTGCTGCTATTGTTATCAAATTAATAAGGACATTTATAATGAAATAGCGACAAGGGATTTTAATAATAATAATAAAATAATAATAATAATACTAAATTATTACGCGTAGTGTGTTATGAAAAATTGTGCACACCGTTTTTCATGTTATGACTCAATAAAGTTGTTATTAAAAACACAAGTTATTCCTTATAATTTAATTCTAAACACTTAAAATGAAACATAAAACAATGTTTTGTTTTATTTTTTCTTGATTTTTTATAATTGAAAAAATTTCTCCGCGTTGAAACTATTATCAACAAACAATTTTAGCCAATGGAATGGAAAGAGTTATATGTCATGCCATTCACTTTTATCGTTGCTATGGTTGCGTAGTTAATTGGAGTATAACATGAAAAACGAGCACGTGCATTTACGTTGTGTTTGTATTGCAGTGTGATATAACAGAATTTAGAAATTAAATCATAGAATTATGACCGTTACCATATATTAAGCATGTACCCTTTCTCAAAAATATTCCTATGATAAGTATTAGTTACACCTTTTTAATTTTTGATTTTTATAAAATAGAATAAGTATTTATAATAAGCATATGAAAGCTGAAATAAGTATTGAAAAATAAATCAATAGCAACTCATATGTTAATATAACCAATTAAAATGCAAATGAAATCGTAACTACAACAATATTTAACATGAGGCCCAAGCTGTTCAACTGACAGACCAAATTGATCAATAAATAAATACTAGTATGTTATGGCCAGTTTCCTGTTTTTTCTATTTATAGTAACGGCGGACATCTTGGATTCAGGATCAAACCTAAAATCACAAACTTTAATCTACTCCACCTGCGGATCTACCACACCAAATTTAGTTTCATTTGGTCATGTGGTTTCAGAGAAGAAGATTGAAGTTTACATCCACACGCATGCACGGACGCACGGACGCTTCGTCATGCCATGAGCTCAACTTGCTATAGCCAGCTGAGCTAAAAATGTTAAGTATCAATGCATTGTAAAAAACGATCAGCTGCCTCCATTGATATATTATAATACAATATTTCTATTTATGTTGGTGTTGATGTGTGACTTTGACATTCTACAATATCTCTTCTTGTTCGTTTTGAAGGCGGATCATGCCTGCATTTAGGAATTTTTGTAATAACAAACTCTACTAATAAAATCAGCAATGCCAGGGTGATTCCAACCGCTATTAAATAGAAAGCGCTTTGAACATCTATCATATTAATTTTCTTGGCTTCTGTGGTTAAGGGTCCTTTACAGAACGTTTGTTTCGGCCAATGTTCTTCTTTCCAAATTTGAACTATGCCACTCTCCAAGAGTTCTAAAACTCTAAAAATAAAATAAATATATTGTAATAAAAAAGATTTGTAACTGAAAAAATACCTTAGTAATAAACTTCTTCAATCCAATAAAATATAAATTTCAACATGTATAATCCAGTTTTTTTTATTATAACTCATTTATGATATTACTAGTTTTTATCGTTCCAGTTTTTATACATATAGTATTTAGTTTTACCTCAATTTAATTTCATATATATACTGGTATATTTTAAAATTTTTCTAGCCGCGAATAGCTGCAATATTGCTGATGTAGCTTTATACAATAAGTCACTAACCTTGGTAACAAGAAACGGAACTAAGAGCAAAATGGTAAACGTTAATAAAAGAAAACCAAATAAAAATCCAAACGCATATTGAGATCACGGATTACAAAACTCCGGACATTAGAAGAAAGTGTAAATGTATAGGATAATAACACAAGATCCAACACTAAATACAATGCAGTATGTCTTTTTTATGTACATAGTTCTGATAAACGGCCAACAAAATCTGTAATCACCAACTATATATAGGTATCCAGGTGCTTATACAATGTACGTAAAGGCACGCACGCACGCACGCACGTACGCACACAACGATTACGTATATTGAAGGTTAAATATCACAACCCTAAAAATCTCGGGACTGGTTATTTAAATTGATTTAGTTCACCAAAAGTTACTGTAAGTCCTGTTTACATGTTTATACTTCATACTCGGAGCATTATATACGATAAAATGATAAAAAAATACACGAAACGTTCATTAAAATAATTAATAAACTTAATACTGCACTTGTCTGTTATATAACAATAGTGCGCCTGCTTATAAGTAAGTAAAGCAGTGATGTCTTTTTTTGTAAGGTTTCGCTGTGGCCAAATGGTTAAGGCGTCAACCGTCAAACCTTAGGCGTCATACCGCTGGGGGTTCGACCGAAAGCGACAAAGGGTTTTCCTTGTAGACTTTTAATGGTGGGATTTGTTCCATTATGATCAATGAGAAAATAGTTATCTGCAACAGTGAGGGCCAGTGTACCAGCACTCTGAATTTCACCATAAATGCGCACTAGTATCATTAAGATTAGACATACTTCCAAACTTGTAAACCACATAAACTTTAATTAGGATTTATCCTTGAGATTAACAAACTGATTTGTCGCTAAAAGTGAAAAAAAATATCTGACGAGACGTAAAACAACATTCGACCAACCAATCTTTGTTAAATAAAGCTGTGCATTTGCTGAACATTACTGCAAGTCTAATCTGTCAAATTTAAGAAACATATTTAATTTAGAAAACATTGATGTCGCCCACATAAAATTAAATATACCTACTTAGTAGAGAAAAGTCTTGTATATGCTGAGTTATTTGGCAGCCCAACTGCGTAATTCATATTAGGATACTCTTCTTCCCCTATAACAAATCTACAGTCTTTTCCGGCTAAAATTTCAAAATAGGTTTTATCACAGAAGAACACATAGTCCTCATTAAGTACTTTTTGGACATGTACCTCCGGATTTAAGTCTAGTATTTCCGGGTGTGAATGTATGTTTCTTTGTATTCCGCTCCATAGTTTCCGAAAGGTTGGTACCGGGGATATCTAAAAAACAGTGTAAAATTGATGGTAAATGTTTCCATTTTGAAAAATGAAATGTTATAACAACGTGTTGTGTATTAATTAAGAATATTTTTACCGTGAAACTAAAAAATGCCTTGTTTTAAACCATTAGTAATTTAAACTTTTTAGCTGTCTTTTTGTAGTAAAATGTCTTGCAGCATATTAACAGTGATAAGATATTTAATAATGTTCCGCATTTAATAAAACATTTCGTATATCATACATTGTATAAAGAGTGAAAAAGTATGCGCAAATTTGTAACAAATAAACTTTGTTATTGTTATTTGTTGATACTTGGTAAGTCTAGCAATGACCGCCATCTTTGATTTTGGACTAACATGTCCGACTTAATTTATATCATTATCCCCCAAAAACTGTCAAAACAAAATATAGTTAAGATACACCCTTTGGTTTCAACCAAAAGTTTTTTTTTCCATTTCTGATCTTTGACATGAAGTTTGGATCAAATTTACCAATCGGATAAAAAGAAGAGAATTTCAGGAAAGAGTCTTTTTTCCTACATATTACTGCATCAAATGGTCAACGAACAACAAATTTTAACAAAAAACCCGTCAAAATGATATACCTTAAATTAGACATGTATTGGCCCCCTACTCAAACATCCAACTCATATGCTTTTTGTTACAGTGCCTCAAAAAGTTCTTAATTAATGCCCCTCCACAAACATCCCATGCGTGCTTTTGGTAATAATACTTTAAAATTAGTATATACAACCTCCTTTGCAAAATACATTCTTTTATTACCACCCCAAAAGTACGACATTCATTTACATACCTCAAAATAAGTCTCAATATAAGTCCCTCCACAAACACCCCAAACATACTCCTTTTGTTCAGCCACCATACTAAAGGTCTTAAACGGTAATTTTTCCTTTGTTACCGTCAAGAAGGCAATAAGGTTGCCACTGTATGTGGCAACTAGAACAATAGAAAATATCCACCAGAAACTGATCAGTGTGCGCCCACTCTGTGACGAAGGTGGAATTGCTCCTCCTGAAAAAAAAATCTACTGTTAAGTTAAAAACGTTTTAAAAAAAACCTACCCTACATATTGCTTTTTGACTCGTTAATAAGTTTCTTTGTCTTAATCTTTTAAATTAATTTGACAATATATATCTAAGAACATTGTGTCATTCAAATCACAACCAGACGTAAAAAATTAACATATTTCTAAGAAAGATATAAAAGAACAAGACCTGTCTGTACATACAATAGCATAGTTAAGAGATAGAATGTCCGACGTAAGAACAGAAGATTATGGGTTCGAAGTCCTATCGGGTCACTTAATAATTTACTTCGCGATATTGCTTCCTCGTCTGACGCTCGGCAATAAGAGAACCGAGTTTCAATTTTTCGTAAGGTGTCAGGATTAGTAGAATGCTTGTCTATGGTTTACTGAATTGGTGATCTAGAACATTACCAGAAAGTCTCTAAGTGCGCGCTATAACACGGCAAACCATACTATACGCTTGCATATGCCATTTGTAAACGAACTTGTTCTTCGATAAAGCCTAAATATTAACCAGAATGTACTGTGGCTACACACATCCGCATAAACAGCTTTGCTAACTTTCCTATAAAATTGTCTTTAACGGACTAACGCTCCCCCCCCCCCTGCACACGAATGAGTGTTCTGTACATAAGCCAGCTATAGGAGGAGTTGAATGGCCAAAACGGATACCCTTTTGATAAAATATTGTTGAAAAATGCCTAAATTCAACTGTCTGTAAAATCTGTACATAATAATATAATACAGCTAATACAGCCAAAAAGAGGAAGTGTACATCGTCAACATATATTAACACCTACTGCAAAGTTTCAGACTTGCTGGTTAAAGATAAGAGGAGATGATTACCGAAAACGTCTACCCTTCGAGAGGAATGTCTAAGATTTACAATCTGAAATATCATAAAATATCTATATAATATAGCAAAATAATCAAATAAATAAATAAAAAAAAACTTGCAAAGTATCAGACTTCTTGGAAAAAGACCGTAAAAGTTGCTGATTACACACAATGGGTACCTTTCATGCGGACGGACGGACATACGGACAGACAGTCAGACAGACAGGAAGAAACCTACACTTGTGGGGTATGCGGGGTATTTTACTTCTTCAATAGCTGAAAACTTGGTTATACGACGACGTTAAACTAGATTACACATCAACTACCAACAATTCAAAAATGATTTTAAAAAACGTTCATCAAATATATATATATATCAGAGTATATAAAGAGACTCTCCTTTTTTTATTAACATTCTGTGGTATTTAGATTCACAGAGAGCAATTGTTTTAAGCAGATGAATATTTTCTTCAATCGTTTTATATTGTGAAATTAACCAACGCCAACAGAACAACGGACACGAAATTGAAATTTTTTTTCTTTATTTATTTGCAGTTATATTTATATCATTTGATTTTACTTTTACAACTAGGTCAAATTTACATACATGCCATTACCGATCGTTAAAACTTTTCAAAGACATTGTATAAGGCAATATAAACAATGTTATTTAAAACTCATATAAGTGCCCTTGTCTCAAATTTCTGTTTACGTAACGAAACCTTTGTAATTGTTAAATAAAAATGAATAAATGTGAATGATTAATTGAAATTATCTCGCTTACAACATTATATAGATAGATGTGTCTAGCGGCTACACTTTGCACATGTTAGTATTGAAGAGTCAATAGTAACTAGGCTATATTCATTAAAAAAATCTTGTTCATAAAATATCAATAAATATATAATAAAAATATAATTTACTTGTGGTTACCTTGTGTTAATAAAGCTCCCAGCATGTACCAAAAAGCATACTGGAATCCGTGTGGTTTCTCAACAGCCACCACGTAATACTGATTATATCGTTCTAGTACAAACAATATAAAGGCACAAGTAGGTAGAGACACCGCGACACATACAAGCACCTGCCAACTGAGTGGGTCAATCAACGTTTTCCATTTATATCTGTTAGGGTCAGCACGTTTAACTAAAAACGTCATCGTGTCAAAGAAAAACGGATACGTAAAATCCATGACACTTTCTCTACTGGCTTGTATCGAGTTAGGAGCTACCATTAAATCAACTTCCTGTAATATATGAATAAATAATGATACAATATCTGTAAAAAATTAAAATCAAACTGCTTTTTCATTACGTTTTGACGAGTGGGGCTCTTGAAAATTACATACTGTATACGTAGAAATAGTCACTGATATAAACTTTCGCGAATTTGGTATGGGAAGCATTTTTGCTGGTATAAACGTTCGCGGTCACGTAGGTGGTGTAAGGGAGGTAACTCAAAAAATCAGTGTCACTAAGGTAAGGGAGGTAACTCGATTACATTCTCTACTCGTATTATAATGCCTATACTGTCACTTTTAGTGAGGAGTTTTCAGCATGTTAACTGTTTTAGGTATTAAATATTTTTACGTCATTTAAGCGTTTGTTACTTGTTGTATATCAACCTTTATTGTCTCAGTTGTGACTTGGCACAGATATAGTCAACATGTATAAGTACATGTATTTGGTTCCCGTTAAAAAACCAAATCTGCCAGATCCATCAAAAGAGAATACCCCAGAGAAGCAGCAATTTGTGTCGGTTATAAATAATCAACTATCGGCAGATAAAAGTTCTAATTTTAAAAAACGGAAAAGGGGTGACTATAATGTATATTCTCCAGAAGTCGGAGCAGCAATTGCAAAAAGTGCTTTAGATAATGGGGTTGCTAAAACAGCAAAAAAAAAAAAAAAAAAAAAAAAAAAAAAAAAAAAAAAAAAAAAAAAAATTCAGCTCTTCGCTTGAGAAAAAGTGAATGAGAGCACCATGCGATCGATTAGGAGATCATACCTGCGAGAACAAAAGTAAAAACTTACAAGCAGAGATCACTAGTCTGCCAAAAAAAAGACAGTAGTCGCCCGTTTCTGATTGGAAGTTACGATGAAGAATTAATCGATTTTGTTAAGAAATTGCGTCAAGCAGGGGGAATTGTTTATACTGTTATTATTCTTGGCGTAGCAAAAAGTGTTATAACATTCAAAGAAAAATCATTGCTAAGTGAATTTGGAGGGCCTCTGAATATTACCAGAACGTTGGGGCAATCCTTTATGAGGCGTATCGGTTTTACAAAACGAAAAGGAACTAAATTAGTCAAAACTGTTCCTAGTGACTTTGATTTAAAAAAGCTGAATTTTATGATAGAATTAAAGATGTTGTGTCAAAATTTAACATCCCCAATGAATTGATTATCAATTGGGACGAAACCGGGGTAAATATGGTTCCAACCGGTGAATCGACCATGGATACAACTTGTGATAAACAAGTGACCATTAAAGGTTTAGATGACAAGAGACAGATTACTGCTGTGTTAGCTGCCTCATTATCTGGAACTTGACTGCCTCCTCAGATGCTATACGAAGGCAAAATAGACCTCTGTCATCCTAAGTATCCATTTCCAAATAACTGGGATGTGTACCATTCCATCAACCACTGGTCAAATACAGAGACTCATTTAAAGTAAAAAAAACTTTACTTACCTGCTTATGTAAATAGCTACGTTTTTATATATCATTTACAAATTATTGTATTTTTAAATTCAGTTATAAATACAAACATACCAATCCCTGTTCAAATAACACTAATTTCTGTTATGCTAAAAGTCCTTGATATCTGTATTTTGTAGGTATCTCGATGAAATTATTATTCCATACGTAACAACAACAAGGGATGAGCTGAATCTGGCCTTCAAAACATAAAACCCTTTCAATATTTAGTGTATTTAAGGCCCATAGATCGGAGGCAGTCAATGTCAAATTGAAAAAAATCGGGAATAGTTTGTATTTTTTTACCAGCAAACTACACGGATAAACTTCAGCCCGTGAACCAAGAAATCAATAAAATTTTCAAAGACAATTTGAAAATCAATTTCATACTTGGTACGCAAAAAAGTTGTGGATAAGTTGAAAAAGGAAATGGACCTTGAGGACATCATTAAATCAATCGATTTGAGAATGTCCGTTATTAAATCAATTCATGCCGCCTGGATTCACAAAGTGTTTCACGAACTTCGTCGCAAAACAAATCTAATCACTGCCAGTGTTAAAACCGCAACTTTCGCCACCGCGGTAAAATCAGTTCATTAGCCAATCTGTGATTTATAAAGTACCAAAACTTTAATTATTTTAGTGGTTATAGTGTTTTAGTGTTTTTAGTTTATTTAAAGCTTTTAGAGCTGTTATATGTAGTGTTTTATTTAATAGTGACATATTTTAGGGGAAGTAACTTTTTTTATTTTGATTCGGGTTAAGACCGCGTATTGTTTTAAAACAACGGATGAACGGTAAATTTTTAGTTTTTTATGTTCTTACTTATGATTGTCCGCATGTTTTAATATAAACTGTATGTTTTAATAATTTTTATTTAATATTTCATAAATGTTGTATTTAAATCCACGATTGATCTATTTCCTTATTTACCGCCAATTATCTAGGTTATCCGTAATATGCTCAAGTTCACTTGAGGCAAGTTGAGAGTTTTAACACTAACATCGGACAAGGATATAAAATTTCACGTTGGATTTATTTTTGCGGTTGATAAGCGACCGCGAAAATAAGGAACATTAATAGACAGCGAATATTTCTACGTATACAGTACATTATACAAGGAGAGGGAGGGGTGACTTTGTTCTTCATACTTCATAACATATATGACCCTGCTAACTATAGAGGTATCTCAGTTACTAATTGTATAAGGAAAGTGTTTACTAGAATACCCAATACCCGTATTTACGAGTATCTGGAAAAACAAGGCCTCATCTCTGAGAACCAATTTTGATTCAAGAAAAAATGCAGAACATCTGATCATTTTTTAATTCTTAAAACTTTGACAGATTTACAAAAGAAAAAGAAAGAAAAACTATTTGCAGCTTTTATAGACCTAAAAAAAGCATTCGAATCGGTATGGCGAGAAGGGTTATTACATAAATTATTAAAAAACGGCATTCATGGTAAAACGTATATAAAAATATAATAAAAAGCATGTATTCTAATACAGAAAATCGTATCAATTCAAAAATGGAATAACCCAAAATTTGTATCAACAACTGGAGTAAAACAGGGCGATAAGCTTAATCCAACATTATTCAATACAAACATAAACAACATTGTTTCATTTATAGAAAATTATCAAGGTGATCCCATAATTGTAGGTGATAACAAGATCAATATTTTACTTTACGCTGATGACATTATATAAATATCTAAAAGCCCAAATGGACTTCAAAACTGTTTGAACGTTTTATCATTATACTGTAATCTTTAGAAACTGGGAGTAAATACAGCAAAATCCAACATTATTGTATTCAACTCAAACGGTAGAACATGTACTGATACATTTCATTTAAAAAAAAATCACAATTAAAACACTGAAATCTGCTTCCTATCTTGGTATAGACTTAAAATATAATTGCAATTTCAATCTAACGCAAATCAATTTAGCCAATAAAGCGCAAAAAGCATATTTCAAAATTAAGAAAACAATAGGTTTAAATCAGTCATGTTACCTACTTAAAAAGATATTTGATTCATTAGTTATACCCGTTCATCTTTATTGCAGTGAAATATGGGGTGCATTCAGTAACTATAAAGACTCTGAACCACACGAGCATATACCATGCCAAATTCTTTAAAGAAATACTGGGTGTACATTTTAAATCCTGCAACAATGCATGTAGAGCAGAGCTTAATCGAATACCGTTAACAGCAAAAATAAAATTTAACATAGTCAAATACTGGGCCTATATAGTTTCAAAAGAAAATTCTCTTATATAAAATATATGAAGAAACTTGTAACACAAATGCGTGGACAACACGTGAAAAATATCTTAAATCGATTAGGCTACTCTTTTATCATAATTAATCCAGAACTTATAAATTTGCACCTTACCAACATTAAACAAAGAATCGTTGATATAGGAAACCAAGAATAAATCAAAATGATAACAATGACCCATAAACTCAAATTATTTAATCAATTAATAAAATCACAATCTGAACCCCCATATCTTAATGTCCTTCATACCGGTAAAGACAGATCCACTATTGCTCATTCGGATTAAGTGCTCATAAACTCGCTATTGAAGCGGGCAGATATGATAATTTAGATGTTAACTCCAGAGTATACATAAGTTGTAATAAAAACCAAATTGAAACTGAAATTCATTTCTTGTTATCTTGCGAACAATATAATCAGAATAGGAATATGTTATTTAAAGAAATTACCAATCACAATTCTTTCTTTATGAATATGTCAGATATATATAAAAAAAAATTAAATATTTAAAAATAAGGTCTGTTCCCTCATGCAAAGCATTCCTTTCGCTGGATTTGGCATCAGAAACAAGTGAACTGCACATTGAGAAATAAAAATACATTGTTTGTAACATGTAATCTAAACCCTTTGGATGTTACACATTGATTTATTATAATTAATACTTAAATATATTATTTGAGACTTACTCCAAAAATCTGGGCTTTCTTAATTTAAATTTGTATGTTTGTTAGTTTTGTTAATCAGTTAGTATTACCTTAACCAATAATGTAAATTGTGTTCGAGCAATAAAATTATTGTTATTATTATTATTATTATTATTTTTATTGATTATTACTTGAATCCTTAAATATGTTGCTGGTTTTATAGACTTAAAAATCTTTAATGTTGACGAGTAATGCCTTCAAGCTGCATTAAGTTTTTCAATTTTCTGAATTTTTTATTTGATTTTCTAAAAATATATTTTTTAAAAAATAGATAACTTCTAATCACGATCCGTGAGATTCATTTTCTAAAATTTCATTCCTTTCAGCTGTAAATAAACGGAATTTTTAAACCGTTATGAGCTTGGAGCATGCGCGCGGATGTACGGAAAAACCCATGAATCGAAGGTGAAACATGACAAAATGCATTAATTGTCCGTAATTAATATCCAGATGTATTTGAAATGGTGTTATGTATCCTTTACTAAGTCACAAATGACAAATTCAACTAACTTCTGTGTATACTTTATCGTATTTCACCGTTTTTAAAGTTGTGTTTAAATGACCGGTTTTTTCAAGACGTAACCATGTTCTAATATTAGATCCGACATGCTACATCTCGCTTGGAAATTATTGTTGTTTCTGTATTTATTCGAGCTTTCATCGTTGAACCAAATGTAACATTGTTCATAGGAACATCATTAATTAGATTAGCACCGTTTTAATTTTTTCTTTGGAAAACTTAATGCAGCTTTAAGTGATTAAACACATGCAAATTAAAAAAAAACAGCGACATATGCAGTATCACACACACACACACACACACACACACACACACACACACAAATTCAGAAAACTGACATTACTTTGTTCTCCATTTACGTACATATATATGTATAAAATAACCAAGCGCTGTCGATATCGCAGTTTGATGTTTAATTTGACTCTAAATTTAATCTCATAATTATAAGTATCTTTTTGATTTGCTAACATGACAAAGACAAAACCAAAACACAGTGTCTGTAATAGTATCGATCGTGTTATAACGTATTTAACATCACATTCCTAATGTTGTTTCTCAAGAAAGAGAAATAAGAACTAAAATCTTTTCAAAAAACATGTTTTAAATAATTTATATCTTAGCCGAAGGTTATATTACTAGTTTACCTCATAACTTATCTTGCCAATGTTTTTGAAAGGATGAAATTAAAATATTTGTGATAACTAACCTCGTTCTCTAGCTGTCCTATCATACCAGTCCATGTTTTGTTTTTCCTAAGTCTTCCCCATTCCTGATCAGCTGGTTCTGTTATCTCATACCTAATGGTATAGAATAAAAAATTATAAGGTCAGAGCATCAAAAAAATTATTTAAGCGATACCACTACAGTGTTCAATGAGCTAATTTAAAGTGATCGGTGGCCTTACTAACTAAACAATACACTGAACAGGCAATTTAGTTCGCAACAGTCACAACAGTTTTTTGATTAAGATTAAAAATGAACCAAATTGCGGATTTCAGGTTATAACCTCATTGATATTTTCCTTCTAGTCGTACTATGTGATTCGATAATTACATTTCTTATTGGCAAGTAGCAAACCCCTAGCAGAATAGTAAGCTGAAATAATAATAATAATGAATTGCATGACTTTATTTAGAAGCTGAGACCATACGCTTTTCAAACAACATTAGTTTAGAAAAATTTTGATTATCACATATGTAAATTCAGTTAAATCAATTTTGATTATCACGTACGTAAAATTCAGAGTCGTTGCTAGTTCTTTCAATAAGTCTATACAAAAACCACTATAAATTATTGTCCCATTATGTTTTACTTTCTTCACAAATGGTGGCCACTAAAAAAAGTCAATATAAATTATATAAGCATATATTATAATATCAACTTAGCACTTCTTCTTCAAACTTTTTCAATTTGGAATGTAAATATAATCGGTCATTATGAGACCTTAAAAAGTGTTTTCCATGATTGCGATATTTGAAATCAGTATCGTAAGCGAAGAAATACTAAATAGATCTTCTTTATAACCTGTAAAACTTATACTTTTTACTTCCAGTTAAATCAGTATTGTTCATCAGGTCAGTTATTATACAAAATTTTCTACACACATGCGCATTAAATGACAAGCAGCCAGACGTCCCCTAGAGCTGAAGTTAAGTTAATAAATTACAAAAAAATATAAATATAAAAATATAAATCTTTTCTTTCAAAAACAAATATATATATATATAAAAGTGAAATATATGTGCCACGTTATGTCATTTTTGATTAACGATAGCAGATTTCTTTTACTTATAACTTAATAAATTAAGTTTATAAATATCAAAACAACAAGTTGATTACATACCGCAAGTGTTGTTACAATAAACTTTCTTGTGTTAAATCCATAATGTATATTGGGATAAATATCGCTTTGCTGTAAGAATAACTTCCCTTTCATATCGACTTTTCCAACAGTGGTAAGTTCTCGCCCGTGTTTGTACCAAAGTAACGATTTTAAAGGGAAAAATATGTTCTTCTCATATGTATTTATCACATTGTCTAAGCTCTAAAAAAAGATAAAAAAAAAATCTAAATTAAGAAGAACGTTTATTCACGTCTTTTGCAGAAGCTTTCATAACAAACACAAACATGAAATATTGCAGGTAATTTCTAAACGGCCAAACAAGACCGTTAAAATACAATATACAATTTTGATAGCACACTGGAGTAGAAAAATGAGAATAAAAAACATAAGTTGCAAGATATGAAAGGACAAACATGGAAAATCTGATCATAAAATTTTCTGGTTGGAACGAAAAATTCAGTGATATTTCAATAGTACAATTAAAGAGTTCCAAGTCTCTTCACACTAGTTCACACTAGTACACACTAGTACTTTCACTAGTGGTTAGTAAACATAAACATTTCAAATAAGACTTTCAGTTTCAATTTCAATTAGAATTTATTTCTGTCAGACAACATGCAAGGTATATCAATTCAAAATATTGTTAAAATGTTCAGCCTGACAAAATTTAGCAACGTACCGTGTTTTGTAACTCTATGATAATCCGTGTAAGAGTTGTTTCCCCTACATGTTATTTTTTGCTTATAAATACTAAATATATAACACAAATACCAGTTAAATTTTGATGTGCCAGATGTGCACATTTCAGAAATTTATTCCTCATCAGTGACACTAAGACCGAAAACTTTGATAGATAAAAAACATAAGCCTAACAGTGGAAAATTAATGACTCTAAAGTTTCAAAATTAAATAAATCCAAATCCGGCTAAGGAATGCTGTGCATGAGGGAACAAACCTTAGTTTTAAATAAATTTCTACATTTAAGACGGCTGAAAATTTTGCTAAATGGTACAATTTCTGACAGCACAAAGTACTGCCTACTGAGTTATGGATACCCTCGGGGAGTTTTACTCCACCAGCAGCGATACCCGCCCAGGGGTAGTAAATATATAACACAAATACCAGTAAAATTTTGATGTGCCAGATGTGCACATTTCGGAAATTCATTCCTCATCAGTGACACTAAGACCGAAAACTTTGATAGATAAAAAACATAAGCCAAACAGTGGAAAATTAATGACCCTAAAGTTTCAAAATCCAAATCCGGCTAAGGAATGCTGTGCATGAGGAAACAAACCTTAGTTTTAAATTAATTTCTACATTTCAGAAGGCTGAAAATTTTTTAAATGGTACATTTTCCGACAGCACAAAATACTGCCTACTGAGTAAAAATTGAAAATTATTCACTTTTTGTATTGGCATATATATAAGAATATTATAGGTATTGATAGGATAATAATAAATAAAACAAACATACCAGTCCTTGTCCATATCACAATCCCAAAAACAAAGTAAAAATTTTGCAAACTGGCAAAATATGTGATACACGTGAACTACCATCAAGGAAATGAGGCCGGGTGCTCCGGAAGGGTTAGCACCTCCTGTTTAGCTAGCTACACCCATCACGTGCAAGTCAATTTTGAGAATGAAAGGAACAAAGAACTATGGTAAGTCAAATATATCCAGTATAAGTTGGGATACAGTGACTACATACTTATCAACAATATTGTGATGACGGCCATAAAACTTTTTAAGGGCCCTGATTAGCCTAGGCTTGCAATATCCTTGTGTCAACAATTTAATTGTAAGTAATTTGCTTCGTTGCAGAAAGTTCCCATAGTGGGAACAAGCTCTACCGTACCGTATTAACTGTGAAACATAAACACCATACGCAGGAGAAACAGGGATATTACTGCAAAGAAACGGAAAGTTGACAATAGAAAAATTAAAATCATCACGTTTGTCGTATAGCTTCAGATGTAGCCTTTCATGGGTGTCATAATTGAGGTATAAGTCCAAATATGAAGCAGAACATGTAGAATCTGTCGTGTCTTTTATTTCAAGCTCATTTGGATAGATGACATTCACATATTCTCCAAATTTGTGATTATTTAGAGAAAGAACGTCATCTATATATCTGTATGTGTAGTTGAATGATTTAGCGACAGTCTTTTTTCCAGATTTGACAAGGTTCTGTAAAAATTCTGGTTCATATGAATAAAGAAACAAATCAGCAAGTAAAGGTGCACAGTTTGTGCCCATTGGTATACCGATTGTTTGTTGAAAGATAATATTGCCAAAAACAACAAATATGTTGTGTATCAAATACTCTAACATTTTGTTGATGGTATCTTCAGTATATTTTTGTTTGCAGTCTGTATGGTGTTTTACAAAATAACCAGAATCCCTGTTGAGCACTAGATATTTATATCTTGGTTTACCGTTTTGTAAAAAAATGAAAAGTGAATGATTTGTTTTAGACGTTTTTTTCAATTTAGCATGAGGGATAGTGTTGTAAAGGGTAGAAAAATCAAACGTTTTTATACTTTTTACCGAAGATAGAGTATTAGAGACAAAATGGTCAACTAGTTCTTTAGAATTCTTGAGAATCTACATTTGGTTGATGCCAGATGTAGAATAGACTTTATCTGAATAAGTCTGAAGGCCATCTTTGACGACTGTCAAAATTGTGTTAGAATTACTGATAATGATTTAGTAGTACATTTAGAGGAACCTGCTATATATCTTTCCTTGTATGGATTTATGATAGATGTTTCAGGTTAATTTATTCAATGGTCAAGGTCATTGCTGCATTAGAAGATTAAAATTGTTAATTATCTTGGAAACTATTAACGTTTTGTATAAACATTTACAGAAGAATGTTGTAGGTATTGATTTGTCGATTATTTTGATGTATGGTTCAACTTCATATGTTCAATGATCAAGGTCATATTGTACTGAATTGAATAGATATCTGGAAATTATCCATTGCAATTAACAAACAACATGCTTTTAGCTATTCATAAATGAACTATTTCTGATTAAGAAATGTGGCAGTTCCAAACTTGGAAAAATTTGGAAGGTTTCTGTTATTACAGTTATTGTCTATTGTACTTTGCAAACGATTATGGACATTTCCCATGTAAGCGTTAAGACCCATGGGCCTCTTGTTGGTAACTAAAATGCCATACAAGAAGAAAATTGTAATATTTAAATTCAAACGAATTTTAGAAACCAAACACAACAGATTAAGTGTCTTGAATTATTACAGCTAACTAAATATGTTGCAATTAAATTCAATTTTCCTGTAGAGTCATTGTAAATGTTAGTAAAATAAATGTTTCACTTTTAGTAATTGTAGGATTTTAGTTATTAACCTGTTTTTGTTGTTTTAAAAACTGAAAGTACATGTACATTTATTTCTGACAAATGTCTTTTAATTCATGGTTCTAACTTCAATAAAGGTAAAACAGTTTTTAGTTTGAAGTTACATGCAATATTTTAATAGCATTGTTTTCAAGGGTTAAAATTAAACATTAACACAAAAGCTTTGTTGCCAGTAACTGAAGGTTCTTATCTATCATTAACTAGCTTTTATCTGGAACAAATATAATCAAGATCATTCTTTACGATTCTGCTAAGAAAACCTATTAACCTGATTTAATGTTATTCCACTTGATTTAATATTGTTTTTATGATTGATAATAGCTTTGATGTAGCAACTAAACGCATGTTTTATTTTTGTAATATTTCATGTTCAAAATCAAAATACAACATATAGTAATAAATTATTATTGTTGCTCATTTAGTTAAAACGTTTGTTTTATAGATTTTGGAGATAAATTTTGTTGCTGTATAAATGTTACAATATCACTGATGATCAAACATAGTAAAACATGTAATAATAATTTTAAAAAAGCAGATGCAAAGCATATCTAACTTCAGAAATGTTGCATTTTCCGATAAATATGTTTCCCTGAAACATGACGAAGTCTTCAAAAGATATACAAGAATAGCATATTTACACATAATTATGAAACAAAAATGGTTTAAAACCTCATTCCATAAAAAACCTTTGCTTCAGCAATTCTATTAGAAGAACTGAAGGATAATAATTAGAGAATTTCTTTCAGAAACTATCGATTATACGCAATTTATTTTCCTGTGTATACATAAAAACACTAGGATGTAAGCTGCTTGTGTAGGAAGTAATCGTTAAAATAAAAGGTGTTTTTGTTTGTATGAAAAACATGACTTAATGAAGATAATTATGCTTTTGTAATGTATAGGACATGGTAAATCCGTTTAAGAGCCTTATCTAAAACTCATTTATAAATAATGCTGCTTTTTAAAATCATAAACGTTTGACACGTATTTTCCTTTTTGTGCTCTCTCTCTCTCTCTCTCTCTCTCTCTCTCTCTCTCTCTCTCTCTCTCTCTCTCACAAACACACACTACCTGCAAGATAACCCGATCTTATATTCATTTGAATATTTAAAATAACTCTTCTTATTTGCAAGGTAATTCATTAAAAACATAGTTACCTCCATTATTGATTCCATTTTGAGTTTTAGCACGTGCACGGACGTTGCACTGGTGTCCTTATAGTTTCCACATAGTAATTCATCCATTTGTGATCTTAGGTTAAAAATATGTTGCTGTAAAAATATAACATTATTTTAATTATATAAACAACATGTTGACAACTGTATGTAAAAGGATTTGAATCTAGTGTAAAAAGACGATACAAATTGACTTCAATATTTTTTATCTCAGGTTGTCAACCTCTATTATAAAATAAAATTCATCATTAAAATCTTTTAATTAAAAAAATCCAAATAAATATCTTCCTATGTAAATTTGAATAAGTTCTGAAATTGAATATTGATTTGAAAATTTACTGGAACATTAAATCCATCAGATCCTATATAATTCATGCTTTTAGAATATAAAGAATTAACAGAACTTCTCTGACACTCATTATAAAATTGCGAAGGATAACCTTCATAAACTTATTTTGGTCCTCAGTTAAAGATGAACAGCCAAAATCCAGAAGAGCGACATTATCCAAATCAAAACTATGCCACGGAATTTGTTTCATATCTTCATTAAATACTGCCAGAATCAACCATTTTGAATTCTGATGCATTGCTGTCTTTCGTTTGTTTACTTTAGAAGAATCATACATATTAGCCTGCAATCAGAAAACATGATCAATTCACACAATGTCAGTCTCAAAAAATCTTTTACCTTATTTCCTTAAGGTAACTATTTGAACAGTTATTATCCAAAAACACATAAGTTTTTGTAAAATGGACGAAGATGAATTTTGATAATGGAATTAAAAAGTTAATTTGAATTTCTTATTCTATAAATAAATCAACTGATCAAAAACTATGTTTTTATAATATATTCACTTGTTTATCACTAAAGCATATTAAGTGCTATTTCAACTGATCATTTGACAACAATTATATCAACTTTATTGCATTAACATGGGTAACATGTACCTATAAATTAACAAAATTATTTGAAATTTTCTGAGTTATTTTAGAATGACAAACCAGTATAAGCCAAAAAAGTATTATGCCTAGAAATAAAATTATTATTTCATTATTTCTGGTTTAATAATACTTACCCGCTGAATGACTGCTTTTATACAGGTGATTTCACACAACAGTGTCACGTTCAAACCATCATCATTTAATCTGTGGTACAGTTGGTTTAATATATTATCTATATCTGTGACTGATGACAATGTATCAAAATTATATTTCAAAAAGTCTGATATACCAAAATCAGACAATGGTTTTAGCAGATTGTCAACAAATGAAGCTAAAAATAGATATGACATAATGTTATAGCAACTGCTGTAGATAACAATTAAACTTTCTATAACATACTTCATACTTTCAGAGCAGCTCCTATAGATTTTTAACATATAGACCTGATGAATAAAAATATCATACTTTAATTTCCATGTCCGAAAGATGTCACGAAAAAAACGTAAAGAAAATATATGATACCGGATAAGGGCTTCAACAATTATCTACGAAAAATCTGGCATGAATATGTCGTCAAAAAATTTTTAATAGATGAAATATCATAACTCAGATATTAATTGCATTAGATTGTAATTAAAAGAACTGAAATAATGAGCATTTTATACTCAGACAGTGTATCAGCAAATGTCAACAAATAAATGACATACATGTGGTATGTATTTCTATATCGGACTCATAATATTTTAAACAAATGACTCCCAGACAAAAAATGTTTCCTGTTTATCAGATTGTCAACAAATATAACTGAAAAAAATTAAACCTAATACCTTCCTTATTACATTATTAAAACATGGAGTGATAGCAAAGTAACTTCAACAACAACATCATTAGTTTGTAAACATTGACATTGAAGCCTTTTATACTTTTTAGCTTTTTATTATATTGAATTTAAAAGTGTTTATGTTTACGCTTTACAAAAATGTAAAGAATATACTAACCTCATAATGATGTTACAGTTTTATGACAATAGCAATTTTTCAGCTTTTCGCGTCAAGAAAACTTTTTTCATATTATTAGTTATAATCAAACACAAGATACTAGTCCATATACAAATCACAATTCCAAGAAAACAAAGGAAAACAACTTTAAGAACTGGCCAATTAAGCTTTGCACAAAAACTTCCATCAAAAAAGTGAAGTGGGTGCTCCGGAAGGTAAACGCCTTCTGTCTAGCTAGCTTTACCCGTCAAGGCAAATGAAATTAAATAATGAAAGAAACATAGAATTATTGAAAGTCAAATATATCTAGCATAGGTTTAGATACAATGACTCCATACTTATCAACAATATTGCGATAACGTCCATAAACTTTTAAATGACCTTGTCTCATCTAGGTTTGCAAATTCCTTAAGTCAATAGTTTAATAGTAAGCGGCTTGCTTTTTAGTAGAAATTCTGCTTCATGTGAACAAAAAAACTAATCAGCAAGCAAAAGTGCACAAATTGTACTTACTGGCATACCGTTTGTTTGTTGGAAAATTATACTGCCAAACAAAACAAATATTTTGTCTTTTAAAAACTCTTGTTAATTGTACTTGCAGTATATTTTTTTGTTTGCAGTCTGTATGGTATTTTACAAAATAACTTTTTTGCACTGGATATTTACAACCTGGTTTACCGTTTTTGTAAAAGACAAAGATGTCAAAAAGATGATTTTTTAGATGTTCTTTCAATTACAATGAGGAATAGTTGTGTAAAGTGTAAGCTAATTGAAAGTTTTTATACTTTTTATGGAAGATAAAGTATTAGAATCAAGATGTTCAAGTAGTTCTTTAGAATGTTTGAGAATCTACATTTGGTTGATGCTAGATGAAGAATAAACTTATCTGAATAAGTCTGAAGGCCGTCTTTGATTACTGTCAAAATTTGTGTTAGAATAACTGATAATAATAAATAGAAAATTTTTGAAGAACTTGCCATATTTCTTTCTTTGTATGGATATTTGTGAAGTTTTGGAATCCAACACAAGTAAGGAAGGTCAAATTCTTCTCGCTTTTAATTGATACCAAAAGAGCGCCTCTATGATAGGAAAATACTTCTCTTGTGATAAAATTAGTTTTGGTATACGTAGGCTTAATCTAAATAATTAATCTTAACTTTAGCCTATTTGACTTCGTTTGTACAGTCATCATGATCTACTTTACACAAGCGACCTTTTCTGCGCTAGTGCACTAGTAAGCATCACTTCACTTCAATATAGTCAACATATTCCATTAAAATAGTGTCGAACAACCAGTTTAAATCTTCGGCAAGAAATTTTATTCCCGACCGCTGTCAATTATACAGCAAAGAGTCGCCTTTAGTTTTAAGGACTTACGCCTGAAAAACCGTCTTTGCGAGATTTATTGCCAGTTTATCATAATGAGTAACTAAAATAGTGTTTATAAAAGTGTTTGTAAACCTTATTCTCACACATTATTGATCGTGATTGAAATGTCTGATAATATTTTAGACCACTTTGATTACCATGTTTAACATATTTACTAAAATAAAAGAAATAATGAAAAAGACTTTCGAAATATTGACAAGAATTAAATCGAATTAACCATTAAAAACATGATAAGTGGTTTTATATCATCGTTAATGATTCCGACTAGAAAAGGAAAATGTTCAATTAGTGTCAGTTATGAACAGAGAATTTAAGACGTATAGTGACAAAAACTATGGACTGTCGAAAATATAACACGGCATCGAGGAAGCACCTGTCACAATTTAATAAATATTCAAGAAGATATGTGGAATAGAATAACGATAAGGACTAACGTGAGTGACAATGCACTTGACCCGAATTTCGAAAAACTATTATAAACCGGGCATTTAACTCGTGTTGATTTTTCAAAACTTATTCTTAATAAAATTTCAAAAAGAACATTTATAATGACTTATTATCTTTGTCGTTTTTAAATTATGGAAGATTTGCCTCCCAAAAATCTGTTTAATAGCTGCAAGCCTCTAGGAACAAGGTTCGGAATGCTTTTTTTGCAGTATAGTTATGAAATACCAAGGGCCGTAATTTGTGTGGAAATCAACAGAACAAGACGAGATGTGTACTTTATCTGTAACTTAATGTGGTAGACACGTAGTTGCAAGCGCGTAGGTAAAAGTGTCAAAGACTGTTCTTGCAGTATAATTTTAAATATCAAGGACTGTAATTTGCAAATATATTCTTGTGATAAAGTTAAAATGAAGTTCATTGTGGTAGACTTACACACCAAACAAATCAACATGATATCTGACAGCGTTTAGAAAAAAGTGCGGAAAACTGTATTTGCAGTAAAAACAAAGATTGCAACTTGTTTTAATCAACCAAGCAGAACAAAATATACTTTTAGTCTGCAAATCATTGTGGTTTACTCATTTTCCAAGACAAATCAAAACCGACGGACTGACCGACTGACGGTCGGACGGACGAATGGGTGAAAACCATATACCCCTCGCAACTTAGATGCGTGTGAAAGAAAAATAAGTACTACAGAATGCGAAATATTTTCAAATCTTTGTTCACAAAAGTGAGAGAGAGTGGAGAGAGAGAGACTCAAGTGTTATTATATATATATATATATATATATATATATATAGACAGAGAGAGAAAGAGAGAGAGATCTTCAACAACTAGTTTGATAAAGAAAACAAGAAGTCAAGAAGTCACGTAATCTCAATTGAGAAAAATTAATTCGGCTGCAAATAAACTATTACCTGTTTTATTATCATAAAATATCACCACTGTTGTCCATCCACTTTTTACTGCCATTGATACAAAAGTGTCCCTTATAACGTCGGATTTCTGGTGAATCCTGGAAAGATAATCAATATTACAGCCCGTGATTTCCCTTTCTGACACTCCAGTAGCACATATATTTGTCGGTATCCCATAATTATATAACCGACTTATAGATATTATCGGTGTATGTATTTTTCGGTTCATGCCTTCTGTGTACGGGTTTCGAGATTTAAGTGATACAACTATCAAATCTACATCTTGCTGTTGCATGTTTTGGGCTGCAAAATAGAAATAAGTTATACACAAATATAAAAAAGATAAAAGGTTTTATAGATATCAGGGGAAAAGACAATCAAGATGTATGGGATCTTAATAATATTTATTCACAACATTAAATCACTAAACGCTTTGTTGTTAAGTGTAAACGCATTTAACAATTAGCTAAATTAACTGCAATAAAACAGTATAAATTGTTTACTTACCCATACATGAATATAATGATTGAAAGTAAGTGATAACTGGTTGGTAGCATTGTGGTAAAATTAACACACACACACACACACACACACACACATCTAAAACATTGAAATTCAAAATTGTGCAATAATTTTTTTTCAATTTTATCAGTAGGAAAATGATAATGTGTCAGTTCAGTTATTGTTTATACCAAGAGAATTTCCAAATATGCAACTTGATGTAACAACTCGTGGTATGTTTCTGTATCCATATTGTTGATATCAAACGTGTTATTGTAGTATTTTGATGTTAGTCTAAATGTTTAACAAAAATACTAATTTAATTTTGTTTATTGTTGCTGTTCCGTATGTTCACACTTCGGAAATTCATTAGCCATCAGTTACACCAGAGACTAAAAATTTTGATAGATAAAAAAAAATCAAAATATTAGAAAATTAATGAATCCAAGGATCCAAAAGGAATTCCTTGCATGAGAAAACAAACCATAGTTTTAAATAATTTTTTATTGTAAATAACATGTACATGCAATACCTTTATTGTTTATACCTGTTAAAGTGTGATGTGTCAAATGTGCGCATTTCAGAAAATCATTCCACAATCACTGAAACTAGGCGACGAAACAGTTTATAAATAAAACACAACAGTTAAAATTGATACATCCAAAGCAACAAAAATTGTTAGAATACAAATTCAGCTAAGAATTAGTTCATGATTTTTCATTGTTAGTGATTTTATACAACATAATTTATTACCTGTCTCGATAATATGATACGGTTCTGAAGAATTATCAAACGTCGATAAAACTGATGTAATGGTGGATCCGTTGTTATATAAAAGCATATTTGGATGATATATACTGTCTGAAATAATTCCTGAAATAAAACAAATTTATTCACATTTTACCTTTTGCCTGAAATAATGCAAATAAGATTTAAAAATATTTATGTTAAAGGGACATATTTTCCTTCAAATAAAATAAAATTGTATTATTGTTGCTTCTTATCGACAGTCTAGACGATCATTTCTTGTCGAAAGTCTAGACGAAAATGTCAATTTCTGGTAAGCTAATTAGTTTATAACTATTTTCTATGTCCATCAAACTTTTTGTAACCATCGATTTAGTTATTTTTCTCTTTGTTAGTAATCGTGAATAATTCCAATCTCTCTCTCTCTTCTCTCTCTCTCTCTCTCTCTCTCTCTCTCTCTCTCTCTCTCTCTCTCTCTCTCTGTGCGTGTGTATGTGTGTGTGTGTGTGTGTTGATTAAAATGAACAAATGAAATACTAATCCATGATGGAAGGATAAGTGAACAAATACTAAATAATATAACATGATTTGTTTTTTCTTCATCTTTTAAGAAGGCGCATGTAATAAAAAATATTAAATTAAAAAATATTAAACATGAACCTAAAATTTGTTATAATGGAAGAACAAATTATAGAAATCATCATGATTATTTTTACAAAAGCAAGATTTAAGGGGATTTTGATGATATTTGAAAGAAAAATTTAACTGGTTTAAATAACATCATGTTACTTTAAAATAGGAATAGTTAATCATACATAATCCTAAAATACGCTTGACTCATTTGAAAGATAATCATAGAAAAATTTAAACAGTAAATCAATAATCATAAAATACACTCATTATTCTTAATTATGGCGAACTTAATATGTTATCAATATAGTATTTTAGCAGTCTAACTTGTACCTAAAGGTATTACTTCTCTGTAAGGAAATTCCGGTATTGGAAATAGAAAAAACAGCTTGATAAATATATATGTGATATAACAAAAATATCATTACACAACCTAAAACATTAACTAAGATGTGTCAGACACTGAGTTTTTGGAATTAGCGTGACTGTTGGCTAATAATGATTATTTGGTCTTAGACTGTTTGGATTGTCGTGAGTGTATAGGATAAAAAAAAATCAACTTGTACAGAAGTTTGTCAATTTTAAAATATGAGGCCCTACAGACTTAGTTTAATTCAAACACCTTGGATGACCCTGTTAAGATTAATTTTCACATTTCCAAATGTTTTTTTGTTGTTGTCTTCTCCACTTTTGGTTATTCCAACTATTGATTGAGTAGTTTTAAAGTATTTTAATTCCACTGTTTACCATAATAGTTCTTTTATTTATTGTTTTCGCTAAATAAATTAGATTAGTTTCATATTAGGTACGTTATAAGGTCGGATATAGGAATGTCAAACGTAGTGCATCATAACACCTAGGAACACTCAATACTCAGGTTCTACCTGTTTATATACAGATAATTATTTTAGGTACATGTATATTTCAAAGATAAGTGTTTTTTGAAGTACAAGCTTTACCAATACCTCTAAAATTGAAATATATTTCAACTAAACAACCTAAGCTCTACATTAAATTTCTTTTTAGAATCACAATATAAGATGATTTGGACCCTGTTTTTCTTTAAAACAAAATCAAAAAAAAATTTAGATCCGTTAAAATTTTATGAATCATCATTTTTTGTTCAAACTTTTACCTTTTACAATATAAGTGTTGTTGTCATGTTGACAAGTTTTTTCCCATAAGTTTAAGAATTTGTATAAAGGATATAATACAATTGAGACAAATATGATAATTATTCAAAAATGTATCAACATGGATCTAAAATCATTGAAAAATCGTTATATAACATTAAGTTTTATTATATCCACGATTTCCTTTTTTCGATGTCAAATCAGAATTGGGAACCATAAAGTTATATAATTTTTCTATTTATATATTTATTTATTTATTTTTGATTCTGAAAACTATAGTGATTACAAACAATTTAGGTTCCCGATGGTTCTCCAAATCAATAATTTCCTATGTTAAAATAATATATTATAAAGAATATAACATATATTTACCAAGGAGTTTTATGCAAGAAATTTGCAAGTTTTATGTTATACAAAAACAAAACAAAATTTGTTTCTTAATTCTTAAACATGATATGGATTCTCAAGTTTAAAAATGTTATGTTTTTGACAATTCATTTGCCAAAAAGTAGCCCGTTTGCCAGTTAACGAATCCGTAAAAACATCTAATTCTTATTAATCGAACGAGTATAAAAACAGATAATATACGTCAAGATAGAATATTTCAGCTAAAGGAGATTTTTACGATAGAATTGATTAAAAAAAGTTGTAATATATATGACAGAACAGCTAAGCATTTAATTTTTAACCAAAAAAATTTGCAAAAAGAAAATGGCCTATTTTTTTTTTAAATTTTTAACCTTGGCGATAAGATTAAAGAGATTTAAAACAATGCGAGATTACTGGTTAGTTGGTGCATGTCGTCATATATCTAGTCGTTCTAGTTATCTCTATTATCTAAACTTTGTTTTATACTGATGGTTTAGCATTAAACCGCCATTACCGCCTGTGAAATATGTTGTCTTTTCTCGATTTTATTTATGGCATAAATATTAAGATTTGAAAATTAACAGCTACAACGTCTATAAATCGTGTACCTATTTATATCTCTCATTTTTGTAATTGGTTTAACATTATTAATTCTTTAGTTCACATTTTAAGTATTTATCACCAAAGATGCACTTAAAAGTTAAAAACATAAAAAAGATAATACACTTTGAAATTATGTCATCTTTTATCTGATTTTATTCATCCTTTTATAAATGCTTATAATACATATTTTTCAGTGTAAGTTTTAGCCGGGTGTAATTAATCTGACAAAATTCACAGCAAAAAATCTAAGATAACTATTAAATAAATAAATCACATTTAAAAACTTCATATAACATGTATAATCAATATAAGGATGCTTATTTAACTTTATTTTTAAATGGTAAAAATCGTCCGGGTTAAGGAGCGTTCAAAAGACTGTTATAATTAATGTGTTTTTTTTTTAAACTTTTTAAGACTTTAAACAAACTTTTTTCAGGTTTTACAAAGTATTAAGGAGTTTGATAATAAATAATAAATATTATTGTGAACAAAACTGCAGATAAAATAATGGCATCTGACTACAAATAATCGCATTTGCTGCTAACGATCGTCCGTGCAATGAAACACAAACATACCAGCCCATGTCAAAACAATCCTGCCCCCTTCCCCCCCCCCCCCAAAAAAAAAAAAAAAAAAAAATTGACAACTGTCCAATTCAGTTATACACATGAACTCCCATTCAAGAAGTGAGACCGGTGCTCGGGAAGGAAATCACTCCACTCTAAATATTTACATCCGTCACGTAAAGAGTCAAAATTGGGAACGAAATGAACTAAGAATGCATACATTAAACGAGACGAAAAATATAAATAATATTTATTTTGGCCAGTAATTGGATCAGTGACAGAATTATTTTCTTTGGATTGACAATAGTGCTGTTAAATCGTCTACAGCCACCTTACTTACCTTACTTATTCAACAGTATGATGTCGCATAAAACAAATAAGCTTCATGTTCTCATGAGCAAGAACCATAATCATATTTTCAGTCTTATTGATTTTTTTTTTACTTTATATAATAGACAAGAAGTTGGATACTAAACAGAAATGCCTCTTTTTTCTAACCAACAAACAACAAAAATTGTGGATTTTTTACCTGAAATATTGAGAATATATGTCAAAAAATATAAATGATGAATGTTTTAATATTTTTTAACCTCAAACATTTTTCTGTTTACAGAACATTTACCTTTAGGCGTAAAATGTTTTATTATTTGTATTAAAATATTAAGTGATTGCATTTAGTCTACTCACATTATTTCATTTTCAAAGACCACCGGCATAATATAAACAGCGTGTAATTAAATAAAACGTGTACTTAAAAGCATAATTCCTGTTGAGAAGTAATTAGGAAAATATTATTCTGAAAAAAATTTACTTGTAATAAATCTTAAGAGTATAAGCAAAATAGAAAACCGCCAATATGATTGGATACGTTTTTGTACTAAACTGTACATCTATGTGGTTTGCATATCAAACGACAATATAACCCTTAATTTCTTGAATTACAATTAAAAAACAAACTTTAGATAATTGTATAACCTCAAAATTTCTAGACATATTCGTTTAGCAAACTTAAGTCAGCCAAACGAAGACGAAGAAAAAGAAGAAGCGGAAACATTGTATCGTGCCAGAATTCGGCGGAGTTACAAAGAACAAAAAGTTGAGGTTGTAACACTGGATGTACACAAAATACGTCAAACGTATAACCTGTTTTGTGGAGAAAAGAGATGTAGAAAGAAACGTTGAAGAAGCAGTTACACTCGTGATATAGTGAAATTTACAACCTATTTGTGGAGTAAAGCAAATCTGAATGTTAATGGAAAAAGGGAAAGCAGTAACACTTATTATAAAGGACATAGTAAAACAAACTTTTTGATTAAATAAAGAGAGTTATAACAAAAATCCTTTGAAGAAGAATCAGTGACACTGGTTTCAAAGGAATAAGTGAAACGTATTTGTGGGTTAAAGTAAGTGTAAAAATGTTTTAAAAACAATAAAATTGTTTAAATAAAACCAAGTGAATGAACAACCTCTTGAAGTAACGCTTGATTGAGTGTCTCAGATAGAAGCCGTAATACTCGTAGTGTAGGACCAAGTCAAGTCTAATGTAGAACCTGAATGGTTGCATGCAATTAATTGGAAATAATTAGAAAAAAAAACAATAAAAAGTGTTATAAATGTTTTTTAAAATGTTTAATCAAAGTGATAAAAAATAACAAATTAAATCACGTATTTAATATATTTTCTCTGTATCTTTACTGCTATTTAAATATTACGGAAGAAACGCATTTTCATTTAAAATTGTAAACGCATTTCAGAAGAATCCCGGTTTCTAAAGATTTGCTTAGATTGACAACGCATCCTACGGATCTGAACAGGAATTGTTTTTATCTGCTTATCAATCTGGTGCTCATATTCTTTTTTTTTTCTTTTTTTTTTTTGGGGGGGGGGGGAATTAGTGTTTTTTTACACAATCCGAAACTTGCCGCTTTAATGTGTTAAATAACCTATTGAAAGATCTTAACATTAGTTCACCGCATTACTCAAATTCTGTATAGAAGTTACTTAAAATATAAAAAAAATGTAATGCAACAAATTAAAATTCAAGTTTATAAATAAATAAATAAATAAATAAATAAATAAATAAATAAATAAATAAATAAATAAAAGTCGACACACAATAACATTTTTCAGATTAATAATAATAATAATAAACAAATGTAAAATAGCCTCATACCTATTGAAAAATTTGCCTGACCAGAACCGCCTTCCTTTCCACTAGTATTTAAAACACTCCAAACGAATAGAATTAATACACATAACATACATACTAATGGTTTTTCCATTACAATTTATCCAAATATAATGCCTCTATCGGGAACAAGTTTGATGATGATGTGAGCTATGCGTAAATTCAGCAATCGAATAGACTCATGAAAAATATTTTCCCAACTGCTATGCTTGAATTATCCTGATAATATGCTAGATTTATCTGAAAAGTTGATATGTACTACTCTTAAAAGGCAATGATAGAATAATCAATACCGTAAAGGGCAGTAATGATATCTGTACCAGTTTATATAAATTCATTCTAGATTAATGTATGTTTTAGTTTTTGTAACAACCACAAAAAATGTTTTAGTGACATTGTTCAAATAACAGTAAAATAAAAAAATAAAATAAAATTTAATAATTTTTTTAATATTGTAACCAAGAAAAATTTTAATTACACTGGTCATAAAAAATATTTGAACTGAAAAAAAAAATAGAAACAAAATTTAAGAAAACTTAAGAGCACTTTGGTAGAAATTTTATTTTAACCTTGATCGTTTAGCTCGCTGTGTTATGGAACTGACCATTCGTTTTACAATATTTTATTCATTTTATGTTACTACGGTCGTAAAGTACTTAATACATTTTACCTTTCGTTAATTGTATTATTACTTACAGAATTTCAAAACTGATTATTTAATGTGATGGGTTCTTAGGCGCACTTTAATATACAATCATATTTTTTCCTTAAATACTGCTTAACTTGCAAGGATAGAGGCGTCTAGTTGCTTAGTGTCAATTGCAGTTAGATATACAACAATGGCTGACTAGGCAAAAACTATAATATAGTTGGGTGTATTTGACTAACAATTTTAGCTTTAGTTTTAATTCATCAAATTTCAAAACCTTACTACTTGAATAAAGGTGAGTATCGTCCAAAAATTCACAAACTTCTTCGTTGTAAGATTCAAATTACAAAAGTTAACGACTAAGAGACTTGTATATTACACACCAGACAGCTATTTCACATTTAAAAACTAATGCATTATTGGTAAAGCTAATGTATATCAGTTGCACTTCAGAAAATAAATCAATGTTTTACAATCAATTTGTTTTGTCTATTTGAAAGGGTTTTTTTTTCAGATCTATCAGTGATAAAAATGTAATTATTAATTATTATTAAAAAACATTTTCAGAAATTAAGTCTTGGCAGATTTTGAAAGTAATTGTGTCGAATTCCAGGAAATATTATACTCATGAGATGGTTAAAATGTGATTCAAAGTATGAATTTACATGAATCTTCCTGTTTACATTTCCGTAATTACGTAAAGAATGTTATTGTCTACCTGAAGCATTGTCATCTATTGGCATGAGAACAAAAGAGGTTTTATAAGCATTAATCTAAATACAAGTTTAAATCCCTAAATTCTTAATTATAGTAGATGGCAGTAAAATGCATAATAAGAGTGGTACATTAATTTTTTCAAAGGTAAAATAAATGAAAACAATATATATATATATATATATATATATATATATATATATATATATATATATATATATATATATATATATATATATAATATAAAAATATAAATATAAAAATAAGTTTATTAATTTAACGTAAGTTGCGTAATTACCTCAAGGTGTTGCAGGAATTATTTAAATATGGACTGGTCACATACATAAATATTAAATAAATAGTATTCCATGATCTTTTGAGGGTATCAAAGGATTCCCCTAACATTTTCATGCGCGAAGAGGCTTACAATAAAATCAAGCAATTCACAACTGACTGAATATGTCTTTGACAATAGGTAACCCAACAAGAAATTTACAAAATTACTATTGTTGCTATGGTAACAACGATTGCAGCTATACAAGAATGTTTTATTGCATATTCCAAATTTTGTGTTGCATACATTTATACCGAGCAATCTTCTACTTATCCGTAACAAGAGTTTATAAGATTATATACAATGTAATTTTTCTATGTTTAAATGTTCGTCTCTGTTGTCCCCTGGTTACGTTTGACTATATTTTTCGTAAAAGTTGAAACGAGGATGATATGTGCTTTTACGTTGTCAATGCAGGTGTGTTAATTGTGTATAACATTACATAACTACTTTTAAAAAACAATATTCAGTTTCAAATAAGCTGTATTTATACAACAAATACATTATTTCGATTATTTCTTAAATGATAAATGTCTTATCATTGTGTGTAATATTTAATTTTAATTATTTATTATGTAATTTATACTCGTACACATTTGGCAAAAGATGGTAACTATGCAATAAATGATGGATTTATTGAATAGCTTTCGCTACTCAGATCATGCTTAAGTAGCAGTTATATTCTGTACAGAATCTGAACTTTTTACGTGTTCTTTAGTTACCTTGGGGATGCTATCGGTATTTATTTTTATTTTTAAATTCAATTCAAAAGATCCGTAAAGCTCCTTAAAGATCCTTAAAATTACAGTTCCATAAAGGATCTTTAAGGAGTCCTTAAACCCCCTTAAAGACCTATTTAAGGATCCTTAAAGCCCCTTTTAAGTCCTTAAAGAGACATTTAAGGCAGATTTAAGCAGGCTTTAAGGATCCTTAAAGATGGCTTGTCATCATTTGATAATGATAAATCGACACATAATATTTCAGAAATATTAGTATACGTAAAAAGTAAAATAAGTTTAACTGTATTTTCAAAACGTTACAATTCTACCATTTTATTTTTTATTACTTTAGTGTGGTTAGATTGTTTATAGTGTCCGAGGTCACATTTCTTTCTCAGATTATCAATTTTGTCACTTCCATGATGGTAAAGAAAACAGTATCAGTCGGAAAAAACCAACAACTTGTCGGAAAGTGATTTGCAATATTTTCCCAAGAAAAAGCTTTTTTTATCAATTTCTTTATTTATTGAATTATTTCTTTCTTGAACTATTTCTTTATTGAATTATTATTTATCTAATTATTTTTATATTGTTTATTTTTTAATTTTTAATTTTTTTTAAATTATTTTATTTTTTGAATATTTTATTTATTTGATTGCGAGTGAAACTCGAACTTATGCGTTTTATGCGTTGCGATGAACTGTGATTTGTAAACTGGCGCAAAACAAAATCAAATAGCATAAATTACTTCGACGTATAAATCGTTTTTTTTGTGATTAGGACTGCTTTCAATTCTAAATAGTTGCATTTTTCTTATTTTTATTCTCTTTAACAGATAATTATCAGATGTATACTGTCTTCTTCGATTTTAAATCACGATATCTACAGAAATATTATTTATTATATTTTTTTATTTTTAAAAAAACTCCTGAGGACATTAAAAAGTTGAATGCAAAAGAAATCATAACATGTTAGGACAAAGTGGGTCCAGTGTTTCATAGGCTCATATAATAAAAACGCTTTTGTTACTAAATAACCTCAAGAGTCAAAATAAAAGTCAGCAAGATAATATAGATAGATTAAAGTCCTACAGTAAATGACATTTTATTATCAGCAACACAACAGCTAAATGATGTTTACCGTTAATGATGTTCGAGTGTTGATGAATTAACAATTGTGATTTAATGAATCAATGAGTGTAACAGAAGGTTGAACTTTTAGCCGTGGCAATGCGTTTATTGTATTAGTCTGTAAAATTGATTTGTAAATGTAGATTTACGTACTATTTCTGTTTTCAGAATAAATGATTGGCTGGTTAGATAAATGTCAGTAAATGCCTAAACACGATTCTAGATATTTTTGATAAAGCATTTTTCTACGTAAGCTCAATAATCATATAAGTGGTGTCTGAATTTGTGTGTTTGATCTACTTGTAATAATGAGGACTTAGGTTGACCTTAAGAGTGCTAGTTAACCCTATCATAATAAACAGTATAGCAATAAATGACGGGTTAATAACAGATAACTCTTAATGCATAATACTGGTACTTAGCCAATCAAAAAAAAGGAGGTCTAACATAAGAAAAACCCTTTCCCACTTGTAGAAATTGGGAGTCAAACCCCACCATGATGAGACGTCTTGGTTTTCGAGGCTAATGTCTTACAACCGATTAGCTACTCAACCAGGAATAAAGGAAAACCAAGAATGCAACTTAAAATGAATTAAATTTAATTCGAACTCAAAATCTTGTCCCTTGTAAAAAAAGTTACAGAAGCATTTTATGCAAGTTTAGACGCTCTGCACATCAGCTCAGTGTTGAAGTTAGTATAGGTACTCGGGTACGCCACGTAATCTAAAGACATGTACCAAATGTTAGACCACTGAAACTGAAGATAAATACCGCTTTATTTTATGTTGTCCGTATTATGCCGAGTTAAGGGTCCTCTATATTAAAAAATATTATCGGTGTAAACCATAAATGTTTAACACCGATACATTCGAGTAGTTTATGGACCAGACATCAAGCCAATCCTCAAAGTGTAACTTATGATAAGAATTATAAATCATTTCCAAGTTTATACATTGGTCATTAAAATTTAATAATTTTATGACAAATCGATATCACTAATGAAGTTTTGGGTGACAGATCTAAACACAATTAATCACAGCGTTATAAATAAGTTGTGTTGACACGTGGATTATCAAACATCATACATTTAATATTTGAATGAAGATACTACTAATGTGTTGTCATTATGTATTGTTTAAAATAAATGCATTTACTTGTTCGGATTTCCAATTTAAGGTTCCACAACTATCCATCAGATTTTCTTTATATTATATATATATAATTCATTATTACACTAAATACTCTACAAATCTACAAAGACAACAAAATAAAACATAACACTGTTAAGAAACGTATTTACTGCTAGATGAGAAGATTGATTCTTTGGTACTGCAATGTTCATAGTTGAAGTATGAGCAAAAGTAGGGATGTTTATTGCATTACAAAAGTACTTTACTGCAGTACCATCTGAACGTCCACATCCTACTTTTACAAAAGCAAACAGTTGCCTTGTAAAATGTTTCAGCTTTTTTAACCTTTTATAAAAATTTTAAAGTTTGCACATGACAATGCAGTGCTATAGGGCGTCTAGTCACTTTCGGTTAAGCAATCTTTTTTGATTTTCAGTATAAGAATTTAAACATGTGCAGCCAAACCGTAGATGAAAGTGTTTTGAATGATGTCTTTTGTGAAACGTTCTGCAATAGCTCATTGTTCACTTGTATGCCATCGATTTTTAAATTGTTATGAAACCTTTTGGTGCGTCAAACACAAAAAAGTTAATGTTAGACAAGTAAGGTGAGTAAAATAAAAATTGTCTGAACGTCCATATGCTACTTTGGCATAAGCATCAAAGTTCAGTAAATGTGGTAAAAGAGTTATTGGAAAGCCATTTTTTATTGAAGTGACGATTTAATGTACACTTTAAGAAGTATCTGACAGCTTTCAATGACTGAAAGTAATTGTGACGTCATTTACTCTTCGGAGTAATTTTGTTTCTTAGACAAATTGGCTGTCAAGATAGAAACGTCCCTAATGTCCAGAATGTTGGAGTTTAGATAACTCTTGAAAGTGTGTTTGACTGCGATATTTTAAAAACAATTCGATACTGCAAGTTAGAAAACTGATTAGTATTACTGAAATAGCTAACTACACGTATTTTTAAAATAGAATTAACATTTTTAAAAACAAGATGTAAAATAATGGAAATTTTGAGCTCCATAAAAGATTTATGATACATAAACCAGTGTAGATTGGACAAAAGACATAAATAACATCTGTTCGGAGTTTGCTACAATTTCGTGCCAGAAATCTCTTTTTTCAGCTTTGAGATCTTGTAGAACGTGATTTGTATAAATATTTATCGCAAACTTAAATTTTCGGGGAAGCTTCCTGAAATTTGAAACCGGAAACAAATTATATAATAAGTGAAGGATTTGATAAAGAAAGATTCATTTATTTATATTATAATAATCATTATTAATGAAACAATATATATATATATAGAGAGAGAGAGAGAGAGAGAGAGAGAGAGAGAGAGAGAGAGAGAGAGAGACTTAATGTCGAATTTCAATATCGAGCTGGAAGATACTACTATATTAAGAATAAAAGTATAACATTGTATTTATTTTATCGAACAGCCTTTCTTTGTATATTTATAACAAAATGCATAAAAATTTAATAAAGTCAATTGCTAATGTCTTATATTAGTGAAGATCATACAAATTGTAATATCTAATCACGCCCACTTTGTGAGACAACGATTACACAAAACATAGTGTTAATTACTAATTTACAAGATAATTTCCTTATCTTAATCACCCTTATTATTATTACGATTTTTGTTCAGATATTTAATCTGAGGATTGTAGAAGCATCACCTTATTTGACTTTTGTTTATGATAAGCTACTTGCTTTGACCGAGTTGCACGGTTATTGGTAAAAATAATCCAACTCGAAATTTCCTTCCCTATTTTTTGCTGTTTTTATCTTTTTTAATTTTTTTTTTTACAATTCCACTTGCTCCATGAAGTTGTACATTTCACTTGTTGCAATAAAACCTATATAAGGAAACTGCTTGTTTCAAAGCGTAGCAGTCTTGGAAAAACACGGTCATTGCAATGGCAACAGCAACGCAACCAAAATCTCAAATACAGATGGGTGATACTCGTATTTTTATCTGCGTTTCAAATGGCCATATTAAGTTTATTTGTCCTGTTCTTTTGAAACACAGTATTTTCTGTGGTATATAACCCGACTTTTTTCAAAAATACTAATTATTTAAAATAAGTGATATGTTGTATTAGAAATGAAAGATTCCGTTTAAATCAGCAAGAGTAATTGACTATTCATTGTTTACTAAAATAAAGCTTTTTTATTAAATGAATTTTTCGTTTTTGGTTACGGTTTCTTTAATCTTTATATACTTTGTAATCACACAAATGTCCTCCGCTGCCAGCCCTAAAGTCTAAAATACAATATTTGGTCCAATTATGAGTCTCTCTCTCTCTCTCTCTCTCTCTCTCTCTCTCTCTCTCTCTCTCTCTCTCTCTCATGATTTGGATGTTGCCATTATACATATTAATAACTGTAATATCATTTTATCTAATTTTATATCATGTCAATGATCAGGAATGTTTTTTTTCGAAATGTGCACATAAAACACATATAGCACATCAAAATTTAACATGTATTTGTGTTATATATTTATTATGTCAAATGCATTGTAAATGTGTTTTTTGATTATTATCATGTATATTGGAACTTGTTAGATCGTTGTTTCAGAAATTATTAATTTTTAAATTTTCAAATGTACATATAAATGCTTCATTGGTTTGTAAAATTGTTTGTTTAACCCTATAATATACTTATCAATAATTGAAATATGTTTTTATCTCATTTATTGTCTTACGTGAATTATTAATGTGTATTGGATTTGTTATTACATATATATCAGAACTTGTGAGTTCGTTGTTTAGGAGAAGAATTGTTTTAAAGTTTTAGAATTGTGTATATAAATGGTTTATTGGTTGTTAAAATTGTTTCTCTAGCGCCCTCTAATATACATAATAATTATTGCAATGTCTTCTTAATCATTTATTGTGTTAAATGCTTTCTAAATGTATTTTCTTAGTACATATATATAAGAACATGTTAGTTCGTTGTTTCATGAAATAAGAATCGTTTTTAATTTTTAGAAATGCATATAAATGATTCATTGGTTGAATATATAATTGATTTTATTACCAATCAAATTTATCATATCTGATAAATAAATAAATTAATTAATAATTTTAAAAAATGTTTTTTAAAACTTTAAATTTTGACATCTGGTACATTTTAAATAAATTTTATTTAAAGGCTAAATCATATATGAGATTATATAAGTTTTTAATTAAGAATTGAAAGCTTGGTCAAAGAAAAACGTATAACTTTACTCCAATACCGAAGAAACACAGAATTTATCACACGCTGTATCCAGATATCAGGAAGATGTATTTGTTACACTGTGTTTGTTTTAAGCTGTTTACATTATGATCTTTCAGATACTTGACACACTAATTATACAGAAATTTCCATTA